>JASPKZ010003419.1:627500-1074158 GCA_030220185.1 Diploptera punctata | reverse complement strand
TCAATAACTTCTAAAATGAACAACCTATGTATAAGAGAAGCCAAAATGAGAAAAAACGGTATTTTCTCGGGAACTAAACATAGGAACTGGACATTAAAGTATATATTATTAGCCATGCATCAGTGTCCCTACAGTTATAAACATAAAGAATGCATCAATAAACTTCTAAAAAGAACAAACCTGGTATAAGAGAAGCCAAATGATATATAAATAAAAACGGTTATTTTCTCGGAAAACTAACCCGAGGAATTGACCTAAATTATATATGTTTAGCAATGCATTCAGTGACCCTACAGTTATAACATAAAGAATGCATCAATAACCCTTCTAAAAAGAACAACCAGTATTAAGAGAAGCCCAATGATTATAAAAAAAAACGGTAATTTTCTCGAAAACTAACCATAAGAAGTGACCTAAATTATATATATTAGCAATGCATCAGTGCCCCTACAGTATAACATAAAGAATGCATCAATAACTTCTAAAATGAACAACCTGTATAAGAGAATCTAAATGATAAAAACGGTATTTTCTCGGAAACTTCAATATCTTCTAAAATGAACACCCTGTATAAGAGAAGCCAAATGATAAAAACGGTATTTTCTCGGAAACTAACCATAGGAATTGACCTAAATTATATATATTAGCAATGCATCAGTGCCCCTACAGTATAACATAAAGAATGCATCAATAACTTCTAAAATGAACAACCTGTATAAGAGAAGCCAAATGATAAAAACGGTATTTTCTCGGAAACTAACGATAGGAATTGACCTAAATTATATATATTAGCAATGCAATCAGTGCCCCTACAGTATAAACATAAAGAATGCATCAATAACTTCTAAAGCTGAACAACCTGTATAAGAGAAGCCAAATGATAAAAACGGTATTTTCTCGGAAACTAACCATAGGAATTGACCTAAATTATATAATATTAGCAATGCATCAGTGCCCCTACAGTATAACATAAGAGAATGCATCAATAACTTCTAAAATGAACAACCTGTATAAGAGAAGCCAAATGATAAAAAACGGTATTTTCTCGGAAACTAACGATAGGAATTGAACCTAAATTATATATATTAGCAATGCATCAGTGACCCCTACAGTATAACATAAAGAATGCCTTCAATAACTTCTAAAATGAACAACCTGTATAAGAGAAGCCAAATGATAAAAACGGTATTTCTCGGAAACAAACCATAGGAATTGACCTAAATTATATATATTAGCAATGCATCAGTGCCCCTACAGTATAACATAAAGAATGCATCAATAAACTTCTAAAATGAACACCTGTATAAGAGAAGCCAAATGATAAAAACGGTATTTTCTCGGAAACTAAACCATAGGAATTGACCTAAATTATATATATTAGCAATGCATCAGTGCCCCTACCAGTATAACATAAAGAATGCATCAATAACTTCTAAAATGAACAACCTGTATAAGAGAAGCCAAATGATAAAAACGGTATTTTCTCGGAAACTAACGATAGGAATTGACCTCTAAATTATATATATTAGCAATGCATCAGTGCCCCTACAGTATAAACATAAAGAATGCATCAATAACTTCTAAAATGAACAACCTGTATAAGAGAAGCCAAATGATAAAAACGGTATTTTTCTCGGAAACTAACCATAGGAATTGTCCTAAATTATATATATATAGCAATGCATCAGTGCCCCTACAGTATAACATAAAGAATGCCTCAATAACTTCTAAAATGAACAACCTGTATAAGAGAAGCCAATGATAAAAAACGGTATTTTCTCGGAAACTAACCATAGGAATTGACCTAAATTATATATATTAGCAATGCATCAGTGGTCCCTACAGTGTATAACATAAAGAATGCATCAATAACTTCTAAAATGAACAACCTGTATAAGAGAAGCCAAATGATAAAAACGGTATTTTCTCGGAAACTAACCATAGGAATTGACCTAAATTATATATATTAGCAATGCATCAGTGCCCCTACAGTATAACATAAAGAATGCATCAATAACTTCTAAAATGAACAACACTGTATAAGAGAAGCCAAAATGATTAAAAACGGTATTTTCTCGGAAACTAACCATAGGAATTGACCTAAATTATATATATTAGCAATGCATCAGTGTCCCTACAGTATAACATAAAGAATGCATCAATAACTTCTAAAATGAACAACCTGTATAAGAGAAGCCAAATGATAAAAACGGTATTTTCTCGGAAACTAACCATAGGAATTGACCTAAATTATATATATTAGCAATGCATCAGTGTCCCTATAGTATAACATACACTATGCTTCAATACCTTCTAAAATGAACACCCTGTATAAGAGAAGCTAAATCATAAAAACGCTATCGTCTCGGAAACAAACCATAGGAATTGACCTAAATTATGTATATTAACAATGCATCAGTGTCCCTATAGTATAACATACAGTATGCTTCAATATCTTCTAAAATGAACACCCTGTATAAGAGAAGCCAAATGATAAAAACGGTATTTTCTCGGAAACTAACCATAGGAATTGACCTAAATTATATATATTAGCAATGCATCAGTGCCCCTACAGTATAACATAAAGAATGCATCAATAACTTCTAAAATGAACAACCTGTATAAGAGAAGCCAAATGATAAAAACGGTATTTTCTCGGAAACTAACGATAGGAATTGACCTAAATTATATATATTAGCAATGCATCAGTGCCCCTACAGTATAACATAAAGAATGCATCAATAACTTCTAAAATGAACAACCTGTATAAGAGAAGCCAAATGATAAAAACGGTATTTTCTCGGAAACTAACCATAGGAATTGACCTAAATTATATATATTAGCAATGCATCAGTGCCCCTACAGTATAACATAAAGAATGCATCAATAACTTCTAAAATGAACAACCTGTATAAGAGAAGCCAAATGATAAAAACGGTATTTTCTCGGAAACTAACCATAGGAATTGACCTAAATTATATATATTTAGCAATTCATCAGTGCCCCTACAGTATAACATAAAGAATGCATCAATAACTTCTAAAATGAACAACCTGTATAAGAGAAGCCAAATGATAAAAAACGGTATTTTCTCGGAAACTAACCATAGGAATTGACCTAAATTATATATATTAGCAATGCATCAGTGCCCCTACAGTATAACATAAAGAATGCATCAATAACTTCTAAAATGAACAACCTGTATAAGAGAAGCCAAATGATAAAAACGGGTATTTTCTCGGAAACTAACCATAGGAATTGACCTAAATTATATATATTAGCAATGCATCAGTGTCCCTACAGTAGTAGAACATAAAGAATGCATCAATAACTTCTAAAATGAACAACCTGTATAAGAGAAGCCAAATGATAAAAACGGTATTTTCTCGGAAACTAACCATAGGAATTGACCTAAATTATATATATTAGCAATGCATCAGTGTCCCTACAGTATAACATAAAGAATGCATCAATAACTTCTAAAATGAGCAACCTGTATAAGAGAAGCCAAATGATAAAAACGGTATTTTCTCGGAAACTAACCATAGGAATTGACCTAAATTATATATATTAGCAATGCATCAGTGCCCCTACAGTATAACATAAAGAATGCATTAATAACATCTAAAATGAACAACTTGTATAAGAGAAGCCAAATGATAAAAACGGTATTTTCTCGGAAACTAACCATAGGAATTGACCTAAATTATATATATTAGCAATGCATCATTGCCCCTACAGTATAACATAAAGAATGCATCAATAACTTCTAAAATGAACAACCTTTATAAGAGAAGCCAAATGATAAAAACGGTATTTTCTCGGAAACTAACCATAGGAATTGACCTAAATTATATATATTAGCAATGCATCAGTGTCCCTATAGTATAACATAAAGTATGCTTCAATATCTTCTAAAATGAACACCCTGTATAAGAGAAGCCAAATGATAAAAACGGTATTTTCTCGGAAACTAACCATAGGAATTGACCTAAATTATATATATTAGCAATGCATCAGTGCCCCTACAGTATAACATAAAGAATGCATCAATAACTTCTAAAATGAACAACCTGTATAAGAGAAGCCAAATGATTAAAAACGGTATTTTCTCGGAAACTAACCATAGGAATTGACCTAAATTATATATATTAGCAATGCATCAGTGCCCCTACAGTATAACATAAAGAATGCATCAATAACTTCTAAAATGAACGACCTGTATAAGAGAAGCCAAATGATAAAAACGGTATTTTCTCGGAAACTAACCATAGGAATTGACCTAAATTATATATATTAGCAATGCATCAGTTGCCCCTACAGTATAACATAAAGAATGCATCAATAACTTCTAAAATGAACGACCTGTATAAGAGAAGCCAAATGATTTAAAACGGTATTTTCTCGGAAACTAACCATAGGGAATTGACCTAAATTATATATATTAGCAATGCATCAGTGCCCCTACAGTATAACATAAAGAATGCATCAATAACTTCTAAAATGAACAACCCGTATAAGAGAAGCCAAATGATAAAAACGGTATTTTCTCGGAAACTAACCATAGGAATTGACCTAAATTATATATATAAGCAATGCATCAGTGCCCCTACAGTATAACATAAAGAATGCATCAATAACTTCTAAAATGAAATCCTGTATAAGAGAAGCCAAATGATAAAAAACGGTATTTTCTCGGAAACTAACCATAGGAATTGACCTAAATTATATATATTAGCAATGCATCAGTGCCCCTACAGTATAACATAAAGAATGCATCAATAACTTCTAAAATGAAACAACCTGTATAAGAGAAGCCAAATGATAAAAACGGTATTTTTCTCGGAAACTAACCATAGGAATTGACCTAAATTATATATATTAGCAATGCATCAGTGCCCCTACAGTAATAACATAAAGAATGCATCAATAACTTCTAAAATGAACAACCTGTATAAGAGAAGCCAAATGATAAAAACGGTATTTTCTCGGAAACTAACCATAGGAATTGACCTAAATTATATATATTAGCAATGCATCAGTGCCCCTACAGTATAACATAAAGAATGCATCAATAACTTCTAAAATGAACAACCTGTATAAGAGAAGCTAAATGATAAAAACGGTATTTTCTCGGAAACTAACCATAGGAATTGACCTAAATTATATATATATTAGCAATGCATCAGTGCCCCTACAGTATAACATAAAGAATGCATCAATAACTTCTAAAATGAACAACCTGTATAAGAGAAGCCAAATGATAAAAACGGTATTTTCTCGGAAACTAACCCATAGGAATTGACCTAAATTATATATATTAGCAATGCATCAGTGTCCCTACAGTAGAACATAAAGAATGCATCAATAACTTCTAAAATGAACAACCTGTATAAGAGAAGCCAAATGATAAAAAACGGTATTTTCTCGGAAACTAACCATAGGAATTGACCTAAATTATATATATTAGCAATGCATCAGTGTCCCTACAGTATAACATAAAGAATGCATCAATAACTTCTAAAATGAACAACCTGTATAAGAGAAGCCAAATGATAAAAACGGTATTTTCTCGGAACTACTGACATAGGAATTGACCTAAATTATATATATAGCAATGCATCAGTGCCCCTACAGTATAAACATAAAGAATGCATCAATAACTTCTAAAATGAGCAACCTGTATAAGAGAAGCCAAATGATAAAAACGGTATTTTCTCGGAAACTAACCATAGGAATTGACCTAAATTATATATATTAGCAATGCATCAGTGCCCCTACAGTATAACATAAAGAATGCATCAATAACTTCTAAAATGAACAACCTGTATAAGAGAAGCCAAATGATTAAAAACGGTATTTTCTCGGGAAACTACCATAGGAATTGACCTAAATTATATATATTAGCAATGCATCAGTGCCCCTACAGTATAACATAAAGAATGCATCAATAACTTCTAAAATGAACAACCTGTATAAGAGAAGCCAAATGATAAAAACGGTATTTTCTCGGAAACCAACCATAGGAATTGACCTAAATTATATATATTAGCAATGCATCAGTGCCCCTACAGTATAACATAAGAATGCATCAATAACTTCTAAAATGAACAACCTGTATAAGAGAAGCCAAATGATAAAAACGGTATTTTCTCGGAAACTAACCATAGGAATTGACCTAAATTATATATATTAGCAATGCATCAGTGTCCCTACAGTATAACATAAAGAATGCATCAATAACTTCTAAAATGAACAACCTGTATAAGAGAAGCCAAATGATAAAAACGGTATTTTCTCGGAAACTAACCATAGGAATTGACCTAAATTATATATATTAGCAATGCATCAGTGCCCCTACAGTATAACATAAAGAATGCATCAATAACTTCTAAAATGAACAACCTGTATAAGAGAAGCCAAATGATAAAAACGGTATTTTCTCGGAAACTAACCATAGGAATTGACCTAAATTATATATATTAGCAATGCATCAGTGTCCCTACAGTATAACATAAAGAATGCATCAATAACTTCTAAAATGAACAACCTGTATAAGAGAAGCCAAATGATAAAAACGGTATTTTCTCGGAAACTAACCGTAGGAATTGACCTAAATTATATATATTAGCAATGCATCAGTGCCCCTACAGTATAACATAAAGAATGCATCAATAACTTCTAAAATGAACAACTTGTTTAAGAGAAGCCAAATGATAAAAACGGTATTTTCTCGGAAACTAACCATAGGAATTGACCTAAATTATATATATTAGCAATGCATCAGTGCCCCTACAGTATAACATAAAGAATGCATCAATAACTTCTAAAATGAACAACCTGTATAAGAGAAGCCAAATGATAAAAACGGTATTTTTGTCGGAAACTAACCATAGGAATTGACCTAAATTATATATATTAGCAATGCATCAGTGCCCCTACAGTATAACATAAAGAATGCATCAATAACTTCTAAAATGAACAACCTGTATAAGAGAAGCCAAATGATAAAACGGTATTTTCTCGGAAACTAACCATAGGAATTGACCTAAATTATATATATTAGCAATGCATCAGTGCCCCTACAGTATAACATAAAGAATGCATCAATAACTTCTAAAATGAACAACCTGTATAAGAGAAGCCAAATGATAAAAACGGTATTTTCTCGGAAACTAACCATAGGAATTGACCTAAATTATATATATTAGCAATGCATCAGTGCCCCTACAGTATAACATAAAGAATGCATCAATAACTTCTAAAATGAAACAACCTGTATAAGAGAAGCCAAATGATAAAAACGGTATTTTCTCGGAAACTAACCATAGGAATTGACCTAAATTATATATATTAGCAATGCATCAGTGCCCCTACAGTATAACATAAAGAATGCATCAATAACTTCTAAAATGAACAAGCTGTATAAGAGAAGCCAAATGATAAAAACGGTATTTTCTCGGAAACTAACCATAGGAATTGACCTAAATTATATATATTAGCAATGCATCAGTGCCCCTACAGTATAACATAAAGAATGCATCAATAACTTCTAAAATGAACAACCTGTATAAGAGAAGCTAAATCATATAAACGCTCTGCTTCCATTTGTTCAGTATAACCACGCTGACTGCACCAGGACTTGGTGCTGGATCAAACCTTTGTTGTTGATAAATATTTTGAATAGAAAACATAGACTGCTCAAATTAAGATATCTTTGCCCGGGCCCATAAAAGACAAAGATTAATTAAAATTTCCTTAATAAATTATCAAACATGTAATGTGCAGTGAGCTACAAGCTATAATCGTGGAAGCTTTAAGGAAAGAGGAACTCACACACGCTTGAGTAAGCTTTGGAATTTTACCTTCATATCTGACATAGGCCAGCTACTAAATAAATAGGCCAAAGTACTTAAAATAGACAACTAAAGTTTTAATGCGAGTCAAAAAGATATAGTCAGATATAACATTGAAAATAAATGAATAAATAATTAAAAAGTTGAACATTAATGTGGCATTTAAAACTAATAAAACTCTACAAAATATAATAAAAAACAATACAACCAAAACAAAAAAAGAAAAATTATCAGGTGTATATAAATTGAAGTGTGGCACATGTGACAATGTCTATATAGGACAAACTGGTAGACCTTTTATCTCTCGGATAAAGGAACACATGAGAGCATATAACAGAAATTTAGAAAATTCAAAATATGCTAACCACCTATTCCTATTTTATCATTGTTTCGATCCAAATTTTGAAATTTTACTTATTTGTGATAAGGGTAAGAAGTTAGATCTTTTGGAGGCTGTAGAAATTAATAAATTTAAAAGTAGTAAAAAACTGTTAAATTCTCAACTTGATTTGAATGAATCCCCTTTGTTAAATTTAAATAAATATTGTTGTATTGTTGCTTAGATCAGTTGGAACACAATTCATAATTTGTTAACATGTCTGAAGAAGGTACAGTGTACCGAAACAGCTGTCACTGAATTATATAATAAATATGAAAATCAAATAAAACTACGTTTTATTTTTATTTAATTAATAATAAATAATTAGTTTGAGAAAGAAAATAATGCTATCATTGATCATCTATACAAAAATAATATTAATAAACATACATACATAGTTACACACACACTAGTCCAGCCTAGAGTTGGGGTTTACGGTCCTTGCGGACCCACCCTGGCCTGAAGGACTAACAAACCAAACTAGCTCTTCTGAGCTATACCGACTAGACTCTAAGACGGATAAACAGATGATGATCTGATGTTAGAAAACACAGCTATTTATGAGAGTTCACAAGGAGAGGGGAGAATGCGCGATAGCCCACGGCGTTACTAGGAAAGGATGGGATAGGTAGGATTTGGCACTGTTCACAAAGATCGCACACGAAATGGAGACGCGATGACGTATAGGTTGCGCAGCATGACGTAATCTTGATTTCGGTACAGTAGTAATGATTTACCAGGCAGAGTCAAGGTCTTAAGGGCTTGTCTGCCATTCAACCAGGTTAAAACAATACAACAATCACTTTTATGGCCTATGTACATTATAATAAACATGGTATGTCTACAATAAACTAACTAAATCACTGGCACTATCGAACCTGTAGGTTCATGGCCGCGCGGACATCCACACATCCCCATCCTGAGGTAAAGTTTTCCAATCATCGCCTGTATAATCTACTTCCACAATCACGGTTAATATTATTCTCCCATCTCATTCTGGGCCTACCAACTGTGCTCTTTCCCTCTTAAAATAACTAATCAATCATATTTTCCGATTTTAGCGTTCAAAGAATTGTGAAAATGTCGGCAAATATTGAGAAAGATTCCATGAAAATGCTGCTGATTAAGATCTTAAGTAAGTGAAATCATGTAGGTGAAGATTCCGGCTCAGGTGTAAACATTAACAAATCAGATTGTTTGTTATAAATGTATTTTATTGTATGTTCATATAGTAAGTACAAAGTGTTAATCGTATTGTGATTGGTCAGGACAGAAATCTGCGAAGTCAGACATATCTAGACCGTATTCCTTGACCGCTGTCTCTGCAGCTTGCCGGGCTTCAGGACTTGGGCTCTTGTGTCTGAAGTCAATCCATGCGACTGAAACAATAATATGAACAGAGTTAAGAAAAACACCACAACCATCGGAATTTTATACACACTTATCTATTTATAAACAGGTTTACAATGTCGTAATAAAACATCTTCCTGTGCTCAAAGCTTTTGTATACATAATTGCGCTATTATTTTAACTCATTCTCTCATTCACTCACTCGCTAACTCGTTCATTCACTCAGTAACTCGTCAATTCGCTAACTAACTCGTCCATTCGCTCACTAATTCGTTCATTCACTCACTAATTCAATCATTCGCTCACTAGATCCTTCTTTCACTCACTAGTCCTTCGTTCACTCACTAGCCCTTCGTTCATTTTCTAGCTCGTTCATTCACTCACTAGCTCCTTCGTTCACTCGCTAGCTCGTCCATTCGCTAACTAACTCGTACATTCGCTCACTAATTGGTTCATTCACTCACTAACTCGTTCATTAACTCACTAAATAATTCATTCGCCCACTGTTTCCTTCGTTCACTCACTAGCTCCTTCGTTCACTTTCTAGCTCGTTCTTTCACTTACTATCTCCTTCGTTCACTCGCTAGCTCGTACATTCGCTAACTAACTCGTCCATTCGCTAACTCGTTCATTCGCTCACTAGCTCGTTCATTCACTCACTAACTCGTTCATTCACTCACTAACTCGTTCATTCGCTCACTAGCTCGTTCATTCGCTCACTAGCTCGTTCATTCACTCACTAACTCGTTCATTCACTCACTAACTCGTTCATTCACTCACTAACTCGTTCATTCACTCACTAACTCGTTCATCAACTCACTAAATCGTTCATTCCCCACTGGCTCTTGTTCATTCACTCACTAGCTCATTCGTTCACTCGCTAGCTCGTTCATTCACACTCTAGCTCTTTCGTTCACTCACTATCTCGTTCATTCACACTCTAGCTCTTTCGTTCACTCACTATCTCGTTCATTCACTAATTAGTTTATTATTTTGAAGTAAACTAATTGAATTTGGAAATTTTAAGTAAAAATCTGCAAAGATAATTTTAAGAGATTCAGTCTGAAACCTACGCAATCGCTAGGCGCTGCAATATGTTTTGTGATTATTAGACCACTTGGTGGACTACTGTTATCATCAATTTTCCGGTCTCTTCGTAAAATTGTACAGAGCTGTACTGAAATGAGACGGTGTGGAATGAAGGACTGTTGAACTGCTTACTAACATCTGTTATTAGATTCACATCATGGCATAAACCGAATCCTGGCGAACACCGTTCTTACGTCTATGGAAATTCCGTACTTACCTTTGTCTATTCCCGCCCATCCTTTAGGGCATCCTCCGTTTAGCATGAAGTTTTCGTAGTCTGTAGCCAATAGGAAATAATCCGCATCAAACTGAACTGCAACAGCATTGTACAGAACGTAATAATAATAATAATAATAATAATAATAATAATAATAATAATAATAATAATAATAATAATGATAATAATGATGATAATAATAATAATAATAATGATAATACTAATAATAATAATAATGATAATAATGATAATACTAATAATAATAATGATGATAATAATGATAATACTAATAATAATGATGATAATAATAATAACAATAATGATGATAATAATAATAATGATAATAACATTATATGTATCGATAGTGTTCTGCCTAGGCCATGTCATTCACTGCAATCATAGCATTTCCATGCTATGCTTTACAATTTTACTAGGGAATTTTAGGTGTGGTAGCTTCCCGTTGCTTTCCACACCGATGAAAGCTGCTAATGATGATGTTGGTGATGGCCAGATGATGTTCAGGAACATTTGGACCTTAAAGCTACCCGACATTTGCCTTACAGGTGAGGAAAAACCTCGCCCAGAAGCTTGTGCTGACCGAGAATCGAACCCGGGCCCGCTGCGTGACAAGGAAGCATGCTATCTCATGACACAGAGGTGGATGTAATGATGATAATAATTATAATAGTAATAATAATAATGCTTTATTTAAGCTGGCAGCATTCCCTTCCACTCTACCAACGAAACGTAAAATAGTATAAAATTTGATATGCTTGCACAATTAAAAATATTATTGAAGTATAGCGTAAATAATGAAGAATCAAATTTATTACAATTTTAACTCTAACAAGCCAAAAAAAGATGTTAAAATAAAACTTCTAAAAATTAAAGATGTCCAAGTTTTAATTGACATATTTATACATATAAAACTGTTATTCTACCAGTTATATTGTATGGATGTGAAACATGGACTCTTATTTTGAGGGAGGAAAGGAGATTACGAATATATGAGAATAAAGTTCTTAGGAAAAAAATTTGCTACAAAAAAGATGAACAGACAGGTGAATGGAGAAGACTGCATAATAGCGAGCTACATGATATATATCCAAGTAGATACTTCAGGATGAAATCCCCAAGAAACTAAACTAACTGTATTAGCATTTCCTATCAAAACAGGCATTTTTTGTGCACTTCCTTCAGATGGAGTCATTTGATATTTTCCTCCAAAAGGCATTAATACTGTAGGGAAGCCAGATATAGTAAGAACATTTAAGTATCGTAGGCTGCGATGGGCAGAACATGTTGCACGTATGGGGGATGAAAGAGGTGCATGGATGCTTCTTGTAGGAAAACCAGAGTGAAAACGGTCACTTGCTAGACCAACAATGAGGTGGGACAATAACATTACCCATGATTTGAGGGAAGTTGGTTATACAGGAAATGATTGGAAACATTAGCTCAGTTTAGGGATTAACGGAGAGCTTATGTCAGACAGCCACCTCATTGGTGCAATGGAAGACCCTTATTCTTCTTCAGTAATAGATCTTGGACTACATCTAGACGCAAATTTAACCTGGCAAACACAAGTGAAACACATATGTAAAAAGACTTTCTCCATCTTACATTATCTTAGACGTTTAAAGAATTTTCTCCCAGTTTCGTTAAAACAAATCCTAGTGCAGAATCTTGTTTTACCACACTTCGATATTGTGACATTATATATAATGATCTAAACTATGACTTGTCGCAGAGACTGCAGCGTGTTCATAATGCTTGCGTTCGATTCATTTTCAATATCCGGCGTTATGACCATATTTCCGAACACTTTAATAACCTCTCTTGGCTCCGCCTTACTGACAGACGTAAATTGCACTCTCTTTCGCTACTTTTCAAGCTTCTGAATTCCTACATTCCTACTTACCTGGCGTCCAGATTTGAGAAGTTATCCTCCTACCACAATATTGACACTAGGTCACAAGATAGCAGTCTGCTAACAATTCCTCTTCATAGCACTTCCTAGTATTCTTCTTCCTTCACAGTAGCCTCCGCCCGCTCCTGGAATCTCCTTCCTCAAGATATCAGGGGTTGCCGCACACTTGGCACCTTTAAGTCACGCTTATACAGTTACCTGTTGTCTAATAATTAATTTTTCTCTATTTATTTAATGTTATACTATGTCATTAATCTTTTCCTCGTTTTTTTATATATCTTGTACATATTATATATTTAATTCGTTAAATTTAGAGTAAATCAAAATACATTATAAATATTAATTGTATTGTATTCATAACTTGTAATCGTTTATATATATATATATATATATATATATATATATATATATATTGTAATTTAGATTTAAGACTTTTCTTTTGTATTTTTTTTAAACCTGGTTGAGTGGTAGACAAGGCCTTAAGGCCTTAACTCTGCCAGGTAAAATAAAGCTATTATTATTATTATTATTATTATTATTATTATTATTATTATTATTATTATTATTATTATTAATGCTAACCAACCAGAAGGCAGATACAATTTACGAAGTAACGGACCGCGCAGTGAACACGTCGCGGATAAATGTATAAATAGGGCAGGCAGTCGACAAAATTGCCAGTCTCAAGACAACCCTTGAGGATGCCGGACGCAGTCTCTGGCGTAACGTCGGAGAACTACAAGCCTCAAGACCACGGCCAACAGCCCGGAAATCTTCTACAAGATCATCATAATAACTTCGGCCGTGAGAGCCTGAGTTAATAAATTTGACATAATCGGTCGTTTTCACTGGATAGGGATTTTATGTTCACTCTGTATATAGGCCTACCGGTGTGTATATATATATATATATATATATATATATATATATATATATATATATATATATATAAAGATACGGACCACGTGTCTTACCTTGATCAGGATAGTAGTGTCTCAGCGCTTTGTTTATGTACTTGAAAGTAGCTCTGGCCGAATGACGTGATTTAGTGCTGTAATTGAACCAAACTTCAGTTAGTGCAGCTCTGTTTTTACCAAATTCTATATAACGTTACTGGATTTGGGGTTATTGCAATATTTTCAATCCATTCCTCTCAAAGTGATTTTTTTACGAGGGCGATTCGGAAATTAAATTTGGTATTTTAATTTTCCCCAGAAAACACTGTGTTATGGGAACATTCCGATGAAATGTACTCCGTGTCAATAAAGTCTTTCCAGCATTACAACATGCTATAAGATGAAAACTATAAAAGTTAGAGTTGTGTGGTTTGTGACAGATGAAAGACAAACTCTCAAAGTTTGTAAAGTAATGTCAATGTACTTCCACATGTTGCACCTCTTGTCGCCCGCAAAATATCTAATTCGGTAGATATGGTACAATGAGTCTATTCGTTATAATATCATGGTACCATAAAACATATTGCACTTTCTGATGTCATTGTAGATTATATCTAAAACAAACAAAAAAAACTTTGAGAGTTTGTCTTGCATTTGCCACAAACCACACTTCTATAACTTTTATAGTTTTTATCTTGTAGAAAGTTGAAATGTTGGAAAGACTTTATGGACACGGTGTATATCTCGCGCACTCTTAACTAGTGCGTCTGTGACGTCATTGTCGTACTTGGGGAAACAAGAGGCAAATTGGTACTACTAACTGACTTAAAAAGTCAACTCATCTGTTATTACTGAAGAGATGTTTCAATTGTAAATTTGTACTTAGAAGTGACTCGAAGTTAAGTTAAACTGACTATTTAACTCAGACCGATAATAGTGCCTCTTCCTGTTGATAATCGTACCTCTTCCTGTTGATAATCGTGCCTCTTCCTGTTGATAATCGTGCCTCTTCCTGTTGATAATCGTGCCTCTTCCTGTTGATAATCGTGCCTCTTCCTGTTGATAATCGTGCCTCTTCCTGTTGATAATCGTGCCTCTTCCTGTTGATAATCGTGCCTCTTCCTGTTGATAATCGTGCCTCTTCCTGTTGATAATCGTGCCTCTTCCTGTTGATAATCGTGCCTCTTCCTGTTGATAATCGTGCCTCTTCCTGTTGATAATCGTGCCTCTTCCTGTTGATAATCGTGCCTCTTCCTGTTCGTAATTAGAGATATCTACGCAAGTTAACTTCTTTGACGAGGATATTGATTGAACAATGTACTATCATAAGTAATGCCACGAGTGATTTCCAAATTATCGATAAATTCACGACTCACGAAGTGAGGAGTGAATTTATCTAGAGAATTTGGAAATCAAGAGTGGCATTTGTTAGGACTATTTAACGAATAAAATAAAGCTGTTTACTCACAAATCATTATTTAACTACAGTTATTTAAAAATATTTTTATATTTAAAGTAAACGGTGATGTTGAAAACTAATGAGAAACGATAGGTAGCCTACGCTTTCTACTGCTTCTTTTGTTTATCACTGCAACCAGATCATACTATTTATTGCCAAAGGAACGCAATATTGTAAGAATGCTCTCTAGTGGAGAAAAAATGAAACACATCAATCTGTATATTAATTCATTTTTGATGTCGTATACATTTAAGAAAGTGCAAACAGTGGTTTCTTTTTTTGGTGGTATAATCAATTGCTACAAATGTTGACATGTAAGCACTATTATATACAATCTGGTAGCCGTATTTGTTATAGGCTCAGTCACTGCAAAATAACGGTCAGACCTGTTCAGAATATTAAAAAGGAGGAGCTTTGCTTAATATATGATAATCCTAACGTTGATAATTATTTCGTGAAACACGTCTCTGATTGGTTGTAATACAGAAATCATTGAAACGTGATTGGTCATTGACTCCCATTTGGGGCATGAGTTAAATAGTCAATATGGTACAGCACGAAATGCCAAAAGGAAACAACTTCAAAAATTACAAAAAAAAAGTTCTGTTGCTCTAAAAATTCATTAAATTTTGTATAATGAATCTGCATTATTGTTAATATTTATTTCTCATACAATAATCCGTTATTGATTTTTGCCAAGCCCAAAGAGATATAACAGTAAAGATATGCTATTTATAACTATACAGCCGGCTTAGAAGTAAGGTCAGAATACATAACCTCACATTTGGTAAATATTAAACATTATAATTATTTTTAGCTTCTAATGTTGTATTATTCGCTAAATAGTCACTACAAATCCAACGCGAGGTTGAGTTTTTCATTGGACAAAATCACTCGCGACTTTGTGGCTCTTGATTTTTCAGAAAAACACCTCTTGTTAGAATAATGTGGATAACTGACTGCAGCACACGACAGGAACTATACTGACCTCTGGTTATAGTAGGTGTACTGCACATCGAACCTGTTCTCCGAAATCTTTTTCATGGTGTAACCACTGCACGAGATGAATGAAGGCAGGAACTTGGGTATCACATACAGGGTGTACCAATTACCTTCTAACTGGAAATATACACGGAATGTTATAACGTTATGCAATACGGTGGTTTGAAACAAAGCGGATATACATGAGTTATACAGTGTGAAAACTATTTAAACCGACAAACTATGGGAGGTTGTAGGGGACACCAAAACAAATAGTTTTCCCTAATGCCATTTTTTCCTATGAGGATTATTTAAACCGGCAGAGGAAGATTTCTCTGGCGGCAAATTAATTAAATCAACAAACACTTTTACATTTTTTATTACCAAAAGACAACACATTAACACTACGAAATTACTTAAATTACAGTAGAGGTTCAAAAATGCCTCCATTGACAAGTAAACAAAGGTTACACCGGCGGATCCTGTTCTGTCTAACACGGGCAAAAACTCCAGGAGTATCGTTAATTGCTCCTGCTGCTGCTACTATCCGGGCAACCAGATCCTTTTCTGATGCAACAGGAGTTGTGCAAACACGGTTGCGCATCTCTCTCCACACAAAAAATCCAAAGGAGTCATATCTGGGGGTCGAGAAGGCCATGGTACAGGACCACCTCTGCCAATCAACTTTTCTGAAAACCGTTGGTTCAAGAGTCCACGCATACGACGACTGAAATGTGCCGGCGCCCCGTCATGTTGGAACCAAATGCGTTGTCTTGTAGGTAGCGGGGCGTCTTCCAGCAATTCTGGCAATGCTCTGGCGAGAGAATTGTAATAGTGTCTGCCATTTAATTGCCTAGGTAGGAGATATGTCCCAATTAAACAGTCCCCAACAACACCGGCCCACACATATCAGTGTATTCACTCCAGGTGTATCGCTCCGTTAGTAAACAGATACAATTCACTATTATACTGGTGGACAAAACAATTCCTACCGTCAACAGTAGTTGCAATCATGACAACTGAAGAGCGTAATACGCCCTCTACCGGTTTAAATAATCCTCATAGGAAAAAATGGCATTAGGGAAAAATATTTGTTTTGGTGTCCCCTACAACCTCCCAGAGTTTGTCGGTTTAAATAATTTTCACTCTGTATATTGGCATTTTAGTCTTAGGGTCGGTTTCACCAACAGTGGTAACTGACTAAAATAGCAATATACGGACTGTTTCAGAATAAGTATCACAGACTTCTAGGGGCTGTACAAGCGTGTTCCTGCGACATGTGAACAGTTCCATTATGTGTTACTTTTACTTACCTGAGATAAATTGATTGTTTTAGTCTCCGTGAGATGTTTTCCATTACCAATAACACAGGTGTCGCTAGTATCTTCAGTGGCCGGTACCAGCTGAGCTACCGCACATATTACCAGTATTCTCGCCTGTAGCTTCATGACCCTGTAATGATAATATTATAATATTTACAATTTAATAGGTGCCAAGTCAAACAATGTGAGGAAGAAGACCAGTGGGAAAGCGAGATAGCGATAGTAAAGACAAACACATGTGTAGAACTGGGATGAATATGGAGGTAGGAATTGTATGCAATAAAAAAAAGTCCGTCGCGCACAAACGAAAGGAAGTTGAATTTAAGGTCCGATTTTGCTGGTTTAGGAAATATGTATTTCCTTTATTAATGAAATATCTGTTTCCAGTTTCGTTGCGGGGAAATAAAAACTGCGGCCACTAGAACGATTTCCACGCTTTTACTGAATCACTCTGTATATTTTAAAGTGAAATGTACAATGTGAGAAAAGAAAATTCGTAGGAGAATACTTAGCTCAGTTATTGAACGTAGTATCTATCCTTATTATTATTATTATTATTATTATTATTATTATTATTATTATTATTATTATTATTATTATCATTATTATTATTATTATTTTTACTATTTTTATTAATATTATTATTATTTTTAACATCATTCCTTTCATTATCATTATTATTATTATTTTGTATTATTATTATTATTAATATTATTATTATTATTTATTATTATTATTATTATTATTACTACTACTATTTTTATTATTACTACTATTATTTTTATTATTATTATTATTATTATTATTATCATTATTTTTATTATTATTTTTTTTATTGTTATTATTTTTTTATTATTTTTATTAATATTATTATTTTATTTTATTATTATTATTTATTATTATTAGTATTAGTTTTTATTATTATTTATTATTATTATATTTTTATTATCATTTTTATTATCATTATTATTTATTATCATTATTATTTCATCATTATTATTATCATTATTATTATTATTATTATTATTATTTTATTATTATTATTTTATTATTATTATTTTTATTATTATTTCTTATTATTATTATTATTATTATTATTATTATTATTATTATTATTATTTATTATTATTATTATTATTATTATATTTTATTATTCGTAATTTGTAGGCTTCTGCCTCAATGTGTGAAGTGATTTTTAAGAACCAAAATTATTATAAACATTTTATGAACATTCATAACAATATGTAGTATTTTCTAAGACACTTACAGATGATTTATGTAATTCATAACACTCATTCAAAACCATAAGATATTATTTCTGTTTCACAATGTATAGTATGATATTGTTATAGTAAGCTACAACCCTAACATGCCTTTGTGGCCAAATAGGGTTTCAAAATATTTGGAGATTCAATATTCATAATTTGTAGGATTTTTATCCTGTTTATTTCCAAAATCACTCCTCGGAGGAAGACGTATTAGATGTGTATCCATCCATCCATAGTAATTCTGACCGAGGGCAGATCTTTCTCTAGTCATAGCATTTTCATGGTATCTTTTTCAGTTTTACTAGGGAATTACATATGCGGTAGCTTCCCGTTGCGTTTCACACCGATGAAGGATGATGCTGATAATGATAACGATGATGATGGGAAATTATAACGGGCTTCCAATATAAAACCGGACCGGCCTCACGGAGTTTCACCCGGCACGCAGTGCTGTCTCTTCCTCCCGCAATTCACCCTGCTTGCCACCCGTCCTTGAACTGTTTCTTACCTTATAGAAAATGCTGGAAATGTTGTCCTCCCGCACACGTGCTATGGGATCACCTTGGTTTAGACAATGAACACGTGTACACTTGTAAGGTTTGAGTTTTAACAATTTTGTTGCTGTATGTGCAGAAGATACTGAAATCCCAACATGTTGTGCTAATTTCGGTAATGGTTTTTGTGGTGAACGTTCCAAATTTTCGCCAATTTCGTCTAATTTTTCTTCGGTGAGAACCGTACGCCTTCGCGTGTGTTTCTTATTTTGTACTGAACCAGTGGTCTCAAATTTAGTCACAAGATCGTGGATTGTCGATCTGGAAGGAGGTAATTGTCCAGGGAAGTTCCGAATAAATTCCTCGCGAACGCGACGAGCTGATTCGTATTTATAATAACATTTACACACATAAATGCGCTGCTCTAATGTCAGCTGACGTCTCATCTTGTCGAACGATAGTAAACTGACTAGTTCAAGGACGAGCGGCTGGCAGAGTGAAATGCGGACGAGGAGAGAGTGGTGCCTGACGGGTGAAACCACGTGAGGCCGGTCCGGATTTATATTGGAAGCCCGGTATTATTCTCCATCTTCATTCTGGGCCTGCCTACTGGGCTCTTTCCTTCTGGTTTTTCTACAAGGAGATTCCAACCTCCTCTTTCATTCCTCATTCATTCCTGCATGTCCTTCTATCGTAGCCTACGATATTTAACTGTTCTTATTAGGGCCTATATCTGGTTTCCCATAAAGATCATATAGCCCACTCTTTGTAGTCTTCTCCATTCACCTGTCCGTACATCTCTCTCTGGTTCAAAAATTTTCCTAAGAACTTTATTCTCAAATACTCGTAATCTTTTCTCCTCCCTAAAAGAAAATGTCTATATTTCGCATCCATATGATATAACTGGGAGAATAATACTTCTATATATTTTGAGCTTAACGTTTTTTCAGAGAAATTGGGACGAACAATTTCCTTAAAATGAGTGATTGCATGCATTTCCTGAACCAAATCTATGAAGATGTAAGAACAGAGCTAAACATATATCCATTGAATGATAAAATCAAATAATGTAGAGAAAAATTGTTTAGACATGTAGGAAGAACGAACGTAACAAGCATTTAACTACAAGCCAAGAGGTTCAAGGAATGTAGGAAGGCCAGTGAAAAGATGGACAGAACAACTGTGAGGCGGAACAGGCATTTTGCCTTGCCCATGAAGTGAAGAAGAAAAAGAAGAAGAAGTTTAATTTCTTTTTGTACCATATTCCTGTTTATAATTATTGTTCCTAAGTCCACCGCTGTGGTCTCGAGGTAGCGTGCTGCCTTGTCACACAGCGGGCCCGAGTTCGATCCCCGTCGGGGCAGTTTTTCTAGGTGAGGTTTTTATCGGGGTTTTTCCTCACCTGTAAGACAAATGTCAGGACAATTTTAAGGCCCAAACGGTCCCCGAAATCATATGGCCATCATCATCATCCTTATCATTATCATCTTCATATATGCCACATGTCCTGCTCATCGCAGTCTACGAGACTTATTTGTTCTTGTTATATCTGGCTTCTTATAAAGACCATGTACTTCACTGTTATGAAATCTTCTCCATTCACCTGTCTGTTCATCTCTGTTTAGTCCAAAAAATCCTAAGAAATGTATTCTCAAATACTCGTAATCTCATTTCTTACCTTAAAGTAATAGTCCCCGAAATCATATGGTCATCATCATCATCCTTATCATCCTTATCATTATCATCATTACCATTATCTTCACCGGTGTGGAAAGCAACGGGAAGCTACCCCACCTACACAATTCCCTAGTAAAGCTGTAAGCATAGCATGAAAATGCTATGATTGCAGTGAAGGACCTGCCTTCGGGCAGAATTACTGTGGATGGATGTACAAATAATCTCTACTTTTATAGATAATATTTATTTATAATAAATAATGCTTACCGAATTCTGCGTGTTTGTACAATTTGGCTATTATTTTTAATTTCTGTGTTGATGGTACATTTATAGTAAGTCACTTTTTATGTGCCAACTTTCTCTCGCAAAATTTCCTCGTGTTGAATTGATAACTGTCTGCTGTCAAATTAATTTGATATTTTACAAGCATAAATTATAATCTGCAAAACTTCACTTAAATTAACTACTTCCTGTTCGTTGTCTCTTGTTTTGATAAACTCATTTATCTAAATTAACTTCCTTTATCTAATTTGTTTCTCTTTGCCATAATTTAGTATTTCCCTTTGTCCATACTTTTACATGCGCCACGCCGCAAGGGCTTTATAGGGACTCGCCCTATCGAGACAGGATTTGAGATTCTAAAGCACACATTTTTTTTTTTACCATTCAAGGACTTGAATCTTTATCCTAGCGACGCCCTTATTAAATTTCTAAACTTCAGTCCAGAAGTTGAATTATGAAAATTAAGGAGAATCGGTTAGAAAGACGGTCCACCGCTGTGGTTTCGTGGTAGAATCGCTGCCACGTACGCAGCATGTCCGGTTCGATCCCGGGACAACTTTCCTGGGTGATGTTTTATTGTTTTAGGGTTTTTCTCACCTGTAAGACAAATGTCAGGAATCTTTATTAATGTAAACATATCAAATTGGACATCGTCTTCTTGTATAAAAATGAACGTCTGTGAGTCTGTCTGTCCTTTATGGACTCGGAAACTACTTTACCGTTCTGAGTGTGATTTTTTGGGACAAATAACGTTATAAAATATTACCGTACGTACTATAGGGCTTGAAAAAATATATATATATATATATATATATAGCCGCATGGGTATCGGTGTACTAAAAAGTTCGCTTTTTGTACGCTTAAATGGCTTACACAGCACAAACCATAGGAGATGCACCAACATAATGTAGCCTACACAGAATTGAATATCTCAAAAAATTCTACAGAAAAAGTCCCCGACTGCATATGTCTATCTTTTACATATAATTTATAAACTAACTAACTCACTGGAACTATCGAATCCATAGGTTCATGGCCGCGCGGATATAAGTTCTCCATACATCCCAACCCTGAGCTAATGTTTTCCAATCATTCCCTGTATAATCTACTTCCCTCATTTCATAGTTAATGTTATTCTCCCACCTCATTCTTGGTCTACCAACTGGGCATTTTCCCTCTGGGTTTCCTACAAGCAGTTTCCATGCACGTCTTTCATTCCCCATATATGCCACGTGTCCTGCTCATCGCAGTCTACGAGACTTATTTGTTCTTGTTATATCTGGGTTCTTATAAAGACCATGTACTTCACTGTTATGCAGTCTTCTCCATTCACCTGTCTGTTCATCTCTGTTTAGTCCAAAAAAATTCCTAAGAAATGTATTCTCAAATACTCGTAATCTCTTTTCTTCCCTTAAAGTAAGAGTCCATGTTTCTTATCCATATAATATAACTGGTAGAATAATAGTTTAGTCCACCGCTGTGGTCTCGAGGTAGCGTGCTGCCTTGTCACGCAGCGGGCCCGGTTTTAATTACCGGTCGGGACAAACTCCTGGGTGAGGTTTTCTTCGGAGTTTTTCCTCACCTTTAAGATACATGTCAGAAAGCTTAGGGCCCAATGGTCCCCGAAAATCATCCGGCCATCATCATCACCGGTGTGGAAAGCAACGGGAAGCTACCACACCTATAATTCCCTAGTAAAGCTGCAAAGCATAGCATTGAACATTCAATGATTGCAGTGAAGGACCTGCCCTCGGGAAGAATTACTATGGATGGATGGAACAATAGTTTTGTATATTTTCAGTTGGGACGTCAAGAGTGCGTATGATGCATAATAACACGCATTTCCAGAATTGAGCCTATGTTTAATTTCTTGGTGCATTTCATTCCTATTTGTAATTATTGTTCCTAGGTATTTGAATTCGCAGCCACTTCAAAATTTCCCTCATTTGTCATTAGCTGTCCATTTCCATTATATAATGTATTTCTATGTGTGATCATGTATTTAGTTTTATTAATATTTACTTCCAGTCCCAATTTCTTAGTGTTACTCAATAGTGTGTGCGTATTGGCCTTTAGTATCTCCTCGCTATCGCCCAATAGTACTACATCATCAGCATAAACTAACAGCTTATTAATACCATTGGGTTGTAGGCCTTCTTCATCCTCTAACTCACAATAACCATTTTTATCTTTAAGCTCATTGATGCCAGGAAGTTCAGGATAAGCAGATTCCGGGACAACGCCGGGTGATCAGCACGGGGTATCAAAAAATAAGAGCAATATAAATTTATAATTATTATTTCTAGTTATTTAACACTAGGTCTAAATAAAAAAAACACATTTAATATATTTAGGCGTAACAGAGCACGCCGTGTATTAGTCAGTAATATTCTTGCTATAAATAGTCATCCATTAGATTTATAAAAATAGATGAACAAATGTTGGACTTGGGACTTAGAGGTGATTAGAGTGGAAAGTGACTCCCGCCCACAGCTGCACAGGGGTGCGGTGGGTGTACCGTAACAGATTGTTTCTTAGAACACGTGTTCGTCTGTTGTGTCTAACTCAACATGACGTCATCTATATCTTCTTACCAAGGCCTGCAAGTGTAGGCCACAGTTACCCTTGCCTCTCATATACTATTGTCTCTATGTTTTAAATTGTTTGTGGGTTAAATGTTAAAGCGCTCGCGGTCTGAAGGCTAGGTTCCATGGCTCTTCCGAAGTCCTGGGTTCAGGATCGGCCGGGTAGGTGGATTTTTCTTTGTAGGATGGAAAAATCCTAGAGACATATCCTTCGTGAGCGATACTACAAGATAGGATCGCTGAAGATGTGTAAAAACATAATACAGTGAAACTTGTTTAATCCGGAACGTGAATAATGCGGAAACTTATCCAATGTGAACAAATTTATTGGTCCCGGCGAAATAATAGTAATTTCACGTGTATTTATTTAGCATAAAATTGAATTTTTCCAACGCGGAAACGAGAGGATATTTCTACACAATTCATGAAAAAATATATATAAAGCGGAAAGACAGAGAAATAAATTAGTGTCCACTTCATTGAATTCTCGTTAGGCCATAAAAATAGTAAGGATGATTCCTGCCGCCGGGTGAACTAGAGATTCTACTTGTACCTGAAATTTTATTTCGGCCTCATTGCACACCCTTTATGCGAAATGCAGATACCTATTTTACAAATAATCATTGCACTATAAAATCTTAAATTAGTTTAAGTTCTGAGACCGATCTTTCACAGGTAGCGTTCTGAATTTACGGAATTAAGATGGCTAAATCGTATGTATCATTCTCATTAAACAAAAAGTGCAAGTGATTGAAGATAAATCTCCAAATTTCTGGACCGATGCTCCAAAGTCAAGCTCTAACTGTTGCTAAATCCCTAGAGAATAACGATTTCAAGACATATTTAGGTTGGCTGGACAGTTTTAAAAGACGATACAATTTAGTGTGAAATGAAATTTGCGGGGAATCAAAGGATGTGGACGAAAGCGTAGTTAGTGAGCGGAAATCGAAACTGCATACTTTAATTTTAGGATACTCGCCTAGGAGACATTTTTAACGCTGAGGAAACGGGACTGTTTTCTTTCGCGCGTTACCGTCGATGTCGCTCATACATACTATACTTCACTTATCAAAGGCAGCCGAACTACAATTAATTCAGGGACGTAACAAAGACACATGTGATACTCAATTTTTTTTATTATATACAACTTTCCTCATTAGAGGATTGCCTCAAGGACAAAGTGATGCAGACAATTAACTTTTGGAATTGATGAAATACATTTTGTAAATATATTAAAAAATTCAAATTGTAGGCCTAATTGAAGTATACATACTATAAAGTAGAAATTTTGTAAATATGGTTTCTTAAAATTTAAATTGATCATCTAATGGCAGCGATGACAATTTTAGAAAGATACACCCTGTCCAAATCTAAGGAATTCCAAAATTTGGCTAAGAATCCTGGTATAGTACCTCTTGCCCCGATCATCAATCCTGTGACAGTTGTACTATCTAGTTGGTATTTATCTTAGTAATAGTCAATTGTTGGCTCATATATGGCTTTGTTTTCACAGTCAACTTCCTCAGGTTGGCCACTATGAGTCTCAAAACAGATTGTGGAATCTAATATCATACCAATTTTAGAAGATGGTCTAAATGCAATAATATCTATTCTCTGTTACTCCCATTAGTGGCCACACCATGAACTTCCTCATAAACTGTGTATCCAACATCTCGCAAGGCTTCTGCCATCATATTTCGAATAAGATTATTAATAAGTTTTAGTTTTTTGTAATGCGAAAATTTGTCTAATGTGGAAAAAAATGGTCCCATGCGATTCCGCTTTGAGCAGGTTTTACTGTACTGTGTTCCTGTATTCATATTTTGTCACCGTTATCTAAACTGTTACATTTGCACAAAACACGTAAAAACTATCACGGAATTAGGCAACCTTACCCTATACTTTTTTAATGTGAAATGTATCCTTTACTTACTTACTCACTGGCACTATCGTACCCGTAGGTTGATGGCCGCGCGGACATAAGCTCTCCATATATCCCTATCCTGAGCTAATACTTTCCAATCATTTCTGTATAATCTATTTCCCTCAAATCATGGTTAATGTTATTCTCCCACCTCATTCTTGGTCTACCAATTGGGCGTTTTCCCTCTGGCTTTCCCACAAGAAGCTTCCATGCACGTCTTTCATTCCCCATACGTGCAACATGTCCTGCCCATCGCAGTCTACGAGACTTAACTGTTCTTATTATATCTGGCTTCCTAAAAAGACCATGTAGTTCATTGTTATGTAGTCTTCTCCATTCACCTGTCTGTTCATCTCTCTTTGGTCCAAAAATGTTCCTAAGTACTTTATTCTCATAAACTCGAAATCTCCTTCCCTCCCTTAAAGTAAGAGTCCATGTTTCACATCCATATAATATAACTGGTAGAATAACAGTTTTATATATTTTCAGTTTAACGTTTTTTGAAAGGAGTTGGGACATCAAGAGTCTCTGCAATGAATATACTTTTTTAAAGTGAAATGCATCCTTTAACAAACAAAAATTATAATAATGTGATATAATTAGATGCAGAGATATAAGTTTTTTCATAAGATATTAATTGTTACCTCTGTTCACATCCATTAGCCTAACTATGTGGAGTGAAGGTCGTAAATGCGTGTTTTTGGGGACTGAATTAGACAGAGAGACTGTATTGTAACACTAGCCCCGTGCTAAGGGTGTGGATCAATAGGTCGCCGACCCGGACAAATCCGGGCTCCGGACTCTATATCATTATAATTACTGCAGTTTAATATCTCAGTCTGGCCTCCAGATTTTCAAGACGGCAGATTTTTTAAAGTTGGTACATAGCAAACTATGGAAACGTTGGCATCACTGAGCTGAAAGACAAAAATGGTTATTGTGAGTTATGCATTACAGAGACTTTTGATGTCCCGTAGCGTAGTGGTTAAGGCACTGAGCTACAAGCTGGAGGGTCGAGGGTTCAAGTCCCGTTGGGGTCAGGATTTTTAAACTCATCCAAATCCTCTTGCGGCACTATGGCCCTGGGGTCGACTCAGCCTCTAACGGAAATGAGTACCAGACGCTTGTTCTGGGGTAAAGGTGGCCGTCACGCAGGGCTGACAACCCGGCTGACATAAAGTGTCGATTGTCTAGAAAAAGTGGGAGCCTTAAACTCCTACTACCCCAAGGGCCTCCGGGCCTGTTGTGGGATCACTTTACTTTTTTTTTTTGATGTCCCAACTCCTTTCAAAAACGTTAAACTGAAAATATATAAAACTATTATTCTACCAGTTATATTATATGGGTGCGAAACATGGACTCTTACTTTAAGGAAGGAAAGGAGATTACGAGTATTTGAGAATAAAGTTCTTAGGAACATTTTTGGAACAAAGAGAGATGGACAGACAGGTGAATGGAGAAGACTGCATAACAGTGAATTACACTGTCTTTATAGGAAGCCACATATAATAAGAACAGTTAAGTCTCGTAGACTGCGATGGGCAGGGCATGTGGCACGAATGAGGGATGAAAGGCGTGCATGGAAGCTTCTTGTAGGAAAACCAGAGGGAAAACGCCCAGTTGGTAGACAAAGAATGAGGTGGGAGAATAAACATTAACTATGATTTGAGGGAAGTAGATTATATAGGAGATGATTAGAAAACATTGGCTCAGGATAGGGATGTATGGAGAGCTTATGTCCGTGCGGCCATGAACCTATGGGTTCGATAGTGCCAGTGAGTTAGTTAGTGAGTTATCCGTGAAAGATAGACACATGCTGTCGCGGATTTTTTTTGTAGAGTTTTTTGAGATATCCAATTGGGTATACATTAATTTGGTGTAACTGTTATGATTTAGGCAGCGTAAGCCATTTATATGTCCAGAAAGGGATTTTTTTTTAGTTCCGGCCCTATAGTACGTACGATAATTATATTTTATATATTCATTCTCATAAGTAATGCCACGAGTGATTTCCAAATTATCGATAAATTCACGACTCACGAAATGAGGAATGAATTTATCTAGAGGATTTGGAAATCAAAGAATAGCATTTGTTAGGACTATTTAACGAATAAAATTAAGCTGTTTACTCAGAAATCATTATTTATATATACTTATTTTAAAATATTTATATATTTAATGTAAACGGCGATGTTTGAAAACACATGAGAAACTATTGTAATGGTTTTGCTTCATTTGTTCATCATTACAGCCAGATCATATTATTAATTGGCAGAGGATCGCAATATTGTAAGAATGCGCCCTAGTGGAGAATTTTATAATCAACATTATAGGTTATTAATTAATTTCTGATGCCCTATGATGTAAATATGTCAGTTATATTTTTCTGGAACGTAAATTCCTGGGAAATAATACGCTTAAGAAAGTGCAAACAGTGTTTTTTGGTATAATAAATTGCTATATAAAATATTTTATATTATCTCCCGCAAGCACTATCTGGTTACATTCGTTCACTATATATACAATCTGTCCACCGCTGTGGTCTCGAGGTAGCGTGCTGCGTTGTCACGCAGCGGGCCCGGGTTCGATCCCCGGTCGGGCCAGTTTTTCTGGGTGAGGTTTTTATCGGGGTTTTTCCTCACCTGTAAGACAAATGTCAGGAAAACTTTAAGGCCCAAACGGTCCCCGAAATCATATGGCCATCATCCTTAACATTGTCATTATCATCATCATCCTTCACCGGTGTGGAAAGCAACGGGAAGCTACCACACCTACACAATTCCCTAGTAAAGCTGCAAGCATAGCATGAAAATGCTATGATTGCAGTGAAGGACCTGCCTTCGGGCAGAATTACTATGGATGGATATACAATCTGGTAGCCACATGCATTCTAGAATTCTTACATCTTAATATATAAATTATTATATTCAATATATTTCTTAGAGAATCAGTCACTGCAACATAATGCTCTGCCTATTCAGAATGTTAAAAACGAGGAGCTTGATTTTAAAGTGATAAAATTAAATTGATAAAATCGAGGTGAAAAATGACTGTGATTGGTCGTAAATCAAAATTCATTGAAATGTGATTGGTCATTGACTCCCATTTGGGGCATGAGTTAAATAGTCGCAGAAAAAATCTCTAAATGATTGTGAAAACCCTATTCAACTCTGTCAAGTAGTTTTTGAGCCCATAAAAGGACAGACAGACTCATAATTCTTGTGTACGCGTGTTTGTCACTGAACTCCTCCTAAACGACTGGACCGATTTTGAAGAATTTTTGTGTGTGTGTTGGAGTGGGTCCTTCGATTCACAATTGGACCCTCTAAAAACATTAGATGTAGGAGTTCACCTGAAGTGAAAATTTATAATTCGCTCTAGCTGTCACAATTTTAGATGTTTCACAACGAAACTCAGTATATCGTATTAAAATAAACCGACGTAGGTATTATCAAAAAATTAGCGAAATCCGACAATTAGAAGTGGAGATATACCTGAAATCCGAAATTAAAAACTGCCTAAACGACTGGACTAATTTTGATTAAATGTTTTGTGTGTGTTTGATTGAGTTCCTGGATGGTTTACATTTACAATTGGATCCTCTAGAATCATTAGATGTAGGAGTTCACCTGAAGTGAAAATTTAAAAATCGCTCTAGCTGTCACAATTTTCGATGTTTCACAACGAAACTCAGTATATCGTATTAAAATAAACCGATGTAGAAATTATCCAAAAATGAGCGAAATCCAAGTATTAGAAGGGCATATTTACCTGAAATCCGAAATTAAAAACTTGACTAGCAACTGCCTTGTATGTTTCGTGTCATCGTATACCATTTAGCCTAATTTAATTAACCTTTAATACTTCATTTATTTAGACGTAGCTACGCACGCCGGGTTTTATCTAGTTTTTATATATAAACTAGCTAATACCCGGCGGGCGCTGCTACGCCTAAATAAATTAAAATTAATGTGTTTTTATGTTTAGTTGAATAAGTAACAGGAAAAATAATTTATATATATATATTAGATACCCCGTGCTGATTACCCGGCGTTGCCCGGAAATCTACTTATCCCGATCTTGACATAAATGAGCTGAAATACGAAAATGAATGTGTTTTATGTTTAGTTAAATAAGTGAATGGAAAAATTTATATCGTAATTATTTTTAGATACCCCGTGCTGTTTAGCCGGCGTTGTCCGGGAATCTACTCATCTCGATCTTCTTGGCATAAATCAGCTGAAAGACAAAAATTAATGTTCTTCTTATGATAAGTTGAATAAGTAGAATGAAAAATAATTATAAATGTATATCGTAATTATTTTAAGATTTCCTGTGCTGATTACCCGGCGTTGCCCGGAAATCTACTTATCCCGATCTTGACATAAATGAGCTGAAATACGAAAATGAATGTGTTTTATGTTTAGTTAAATAAGTGAATGGAAAAATTTATATCGTAATTATTTTTAGATACCCCGTGCTGTTTACCCGGCGTTGTCCGGGAATCTACTCATCTCGATCTTCTTGGCATAAATCAGCTGAAAGACAAAAATTAATGTACTTCTTATGATAAGTTGAATAAGTAGAATGAAAAATAATTATAAATGTATATCGTAATTATTTTAAGATTTCCCGTGCTGATTACCCGGTGTTGCCCGGGAATCTACTTCTCTCGATCTTGTTGGCATAAATGAGCAAATTAACAAAATTGGTTATTGTGAGTTATCCGTAAGAGATAAACATGTGCTGTCGCGGACTTTTTTGTAGAGCTTTTTGAGATATTCAATTCTGTGTACATTAATTTTGTGTATTTGTTATGGTTTAGGCAGCGTTAGCAATTTAAGCGTCCAAAGAGCTACTTTTTTCACGTTTTCCACTACAAAGGGCGATTTTTAAGGGTGTAAGAGTTGAGTATCACAACTGTCTTATAGCCTATGTTCATCCCAGGAATCTCCTGAACATTTTGCAAGAAACTCTATCACAATCGGATCAACGGTATGACCGCGCATAAAGTACAAACAAACAAACAAACAAACATTCATTTTTATATATGTAAATATGTAATCTCAAAAAACTTCTTCAGAATTGGCTAATAGCCACGTGTCCAATGGGCACAACAGCTATTGACTTGAAGCACTCGCTGAGTTGCAGCGCGTGAATGGGATGTTTCTAGGACTTGGAAAGCGAATAATTGAACTTGAATTGTAGGGTGAGATTGTTAGTTGAGGGGGTTGGTTTGTCCAGGTGGCGCGTGCTGAGGGTGAACAAGGTCAACAGACTGTTTGGGGGGTGTTCCAGGTGCCGCACACTTCTGTCTGCCCCTCCCTAAACTTTTGTCATTCTAATCTAATACAGTCTCGTCAGCTTAACATTGGGCCTTGAAGAGTCAACCACTGTGGTCTCGAGGTAGCGTGCTGCATTCATGCAGCGGGTCCGGGTTCAATCTCCAGTAGAAAGGGTTTTTTCTGGGTTTTTCCTCACATGTGAGATAAATGTCAGGAAACTTTAAGGACCAAACGTTCCATGACCATTATTATCATCATTCATATTCGTCTTAGATTATATGAGTTTATCGTTTGTTTCGGTGGAGGCTTTAGTCTGAGCTGATCACTCATTCCATGTTCTTGTGTGGTCAAAAAGTGTGTGATTCACCATAAGATCCGTGTGGCGTGGGGAGCTGCAAAGGTACGTAATGGGGAGAGGTTAAACTAAGGTAAAGAAAGGGAGAGAGAAACTTGTGGATGAACTTTATAATATTAATGATTAAGTTATAGAATAACCCTCTTACTAATAATCCATATATAACTTTTATACAAGGTTTATACACATCTCAGTTGAAAATTCTTTCTAATAAACACTGTATTAGCTGTTCAGTGTATAAGAGGTGTACAACTTTACATGGGAATCGTTATACATGCCTCCAGCCTTGTTTAAGGATTGTATAACTAGACAAAATGTCTGACTTCAAGATCAACTAATTGTTTCCTTATGATATTGATGAAAGTTTCCTTAAATTTAACCCAAAATGCAAAACTTTAACGACTGTTTGATGGATGCACAGGACATAAATAATATAAATAAAGCTCTGGGTAGGAAAATAAAGGCATCATAAAATGCCTTTGTTACACCACTCTCGATTAGGCCTAATAATATTTTTAAATTGAACATTGATTCACAAAATAATGTCATCATCATCATCATCACTCCAGGGATTAGGCAATTGCCCGTTCCGACTTCATATTGCATCAGCCCAACGTCTTCTAGGTCTTCCAACATCACGCCTTCCTCTTGCTTGATAGTTCCTGGCTAACAATGGATATCTCTCCTTACTCATTCCATCCATGTGATCAATCCATTTCTGTCTGTAATTCGTGACTTTATCCAATAAAGGCTGTACTTTCAATTCTTCTCTTATATCCTCATTTCTTATTCTATCAAGTCTTGTACATCCTTTAACTTGTCTTAGGAACCGCATCTCTGCCGTCTGTATTCTATCCTTCTGTCTTTTCACTGGAGCCCAAGTTTCACATCCATACAATATTGTGGGAACCGCCATAACATTATACATTTTTATCTTGGTTTCTTTTCTAATTTTATTTTTGAATGTTCTCTGTATTGTTCCACACACCGTCTGAAATGTATTTATTTTGGAGTCAATATCTCTTTCCACATTGTAGCCTACATCACAGCCCAAATATTTAAAACTAGACACCTGTTCTATATTTTGATTTTCTAAAATAATTTTGGTTCTCACTGGATCTCTTCCTCTAAAAGCCATGGTCTTCGTTTTCCTTACAGAAATCTTTAGATCGTATAATTTACATATTTCATTTAATGCATGCATTGATTTCTGTAAGTCGTCTTCATTTTTCTGTATTATGATTACATCGTCAGCAAATAGAAGATTATTTATGCACACTTTATTATCCATTCTTATTCCTGGATTTACTAAAACTTTCCATTTATTAAAAATATCGTCTATATATATATTAAACAAAATGGGTGATAAACTACATCCTTGTCGTAATCCAGTATTTGTTTTGATTGCATCTGTTCTTTTGAATCCGGTATCTATAATTATATTTGTGTCTTCATATAATGTCTTTATTGTTTCAACAAGGCACAGCGGGTATCCTTTCATGCGTAATATTTCCCATAATTTTTGTCTGTTTACTCGATCGAAGGCCTTATCCAAATCTATAAATCCTATGTGAGTTTCTAAGTTATGCTCTCTTCTCTTTTCTATGAGTTGTTTCAGTGTAAAGACATTGTCTATACATGACCTTCCCTTTCTGAATCCACTTTGATTTTCACTTATTATTACTTCTGTTATGTTTCTCAATCTATTATTTATTATTTTCGTATATATCTTGTAGCCAGTATTCATTAAGCTAATCCCTCTGTAATGGAATTCCTAAAAAGTTAGTTAGACTTATACGAATGTGTCTAAATGGCTCAACGAGTAGGGTGCGTGTAGGCAAACAGTTTTCAGACACTTTTGAAATCCAGAATGGGTTGAAGCAAGGAGATGCACTATCTCCTCTACTATTTAATTTTGTACTAGAGCATGCCATTAAATCTTTAGAGAATGAGGAAGGCTTACAACTGAACGGTATTAATAAGCTGTTAGTTTATGCTGATGATGTAGTACTACTGGCCGATAGCGAGGAGATACTAAAGGCCAACACGCACACACTATTGAGTAACACTAAGAGATTAGGACTGGAAGTAAATATCAGTAAAACTAAATATATGGTCACACGTAGAAATACATTTTATAATGGAAATGGACAGCTAATGACAAATGAGGGAAATTTTGAGGAATTGGCTGAATTCAAATACCTAGGAACAATAATCACAAATAGGAATGAGATACACAAAGAAATTAAACATAGGCTCAATTCTGGAAATGCATGCTATTATGCATTGCAGAGACTTTTGATGTCCCAACTCCTTTCAAAAAACGTTAAGCTGAAAATATATAAAACTATTATTCTACCAGTTATATTATATGGGTGCGAAACATGGACTCTTACTTTAAGGGAGGAAAGGAGATTACGAGTATTTGAGAATAAAGTTCTTAGGAAAATTTTTGGACCAAAGAGAGATGAACAGACAGGTGAATGGAGAAGACTACATAACAATGAACTACATGGTCTTTATAGGAAGCCAGATGTAATAAGAACAGTTAAGTCCCGTAGACTGCGATGGGCAGGACATGTTGCGCGTATGGGGAATGGAAGACGTGCATGGAAACTTCTTGTAGGAAAGCCAGAAGGAAAACGCCCAGTTGGTAGACCAAGAATGAGGTGGGAGAACAACATTAACTATGATTTGAGGGAAGTAGATTATACAGGGAATGATTGGAAAGCATTAGCTCAGGATAGGGATGTATGGAGAGCTTATGTCCGTGCGGCCATGAACCTACGGGTTCGATAGTGCCAGTGAGTAAGTAAGTAAGTAAGTAAGTAATCCCTCTGTAATTCTCGCAATTTCTTCGGTTTCCTCTTTTGAATATATTCTTCACAATTGCTGTTTTCCAAGTGGTTGGAATCCCATAGGTCTGCCAACATATATTAATTAGATGAAGTATTCGTAGTTTACACAATATTCCACTATATTTGATTAATTCCATATTTATATTATCTAATCCTGTTGCTTTCCTATTCTTAGTGGTTTTCAAAGCCATTTCTAATTCATTTATGTCTATTACATCAATATTTTCCACTTTTATTTCTTCCTCATTGTTCTCTTTTCCTTCAATTTCCTCCTTTTTCCAAAGTTTTTCATAATGTTGGATCCATTCTTGTTCTGGGATTATATTCAATCTGGCAGAATCTTTCTCAGTCTGATTTAGATGTTTCACTAATTTATAACCTATTTCTTGTCTTCCATACATATCATGTTCTACTGAGCTTATAAATTTATCCCATGATAATATGTTCTATAATAATTGCTGTAGACAAGATTTAACCTGAATGTAGTTTAAATACTTCATAATATTATTTTAAGAAAACTTTCTTGCATCATTAATACATAAATCACATACCGATATAAAAATGTATTTAATTATAGTGGTACTATTATTGCAGTAATCTATATATATATATATATATATATATATATAGCTTGATAGTCTTGTGGATAGAGCTTGTTACTACGGTGCGTGAGGTCCTAGGTTCGATTCCCGATCAAACTATAATGATTTTTTTTCGCTTAGAGCGTTATTCTGTTGTCGGTAACATTTCCTACTATTTTGGACGTTTTGTAACGCATCTTAAAACACTGCACATAATTCATAAGTAATGGGAAACACTTTTATTAGTTTCCAAGAAATGCTCGAAATTCTTGACGTTAGATGGCAGCACATTATCTGTGAAACTAATTCTACGATATATTTGACATAGCATAAAGGAAAATGTATATAAATTAAAACACACTTATTTTTTCCGTACCTCCCCAATTACGGAATCTCTATTAATTCTTATCCATATTCATTTCTTACCCAATTAATCACTAGTTGATGTTGTTTTATTTCTGTTACAAACTGCGCGTAATATTGTTCTGACGTCATTATGATGATGAATATGTGACGTATTGTGCATAACGGTTGTATTGTTATATAGCTCCGGCACAACGTTTATTAGTAAGGAAATTATACGTGATCTACATAAGGCTTGTACATTGTATAACTAAACAACTGATGAAAGCCTGTATAAGAGATTTTTATTAGTAAGACTGTAAGACATTTGGGGGGGGGGGAATATGACAACAGAATCCAAATGAGACTTCATAAAATAACAGCTAAAAGTTCACTGATACAGTAAAACTTCTTCAAAGCGGAATCGCATGGGTCCAACATTTTGTCGACATTAGACAACATTCCGATTATAAAAAACAAAAAACCAACTTTACACTATAGAGCACCGTACATGTATGTTTATGTCCTTTGGATTAATTGCAGTTCCGCTGTCGTTGGAAAGTGAAATATACTAAGTACGAGCAACTTCGACGGTAAATGGTTGAAATCCTTTTGAGATCTTTTTTTTTTTTTGGGGCTCTTACTTAGAATTAGATTAGAATAGATTTATTTAGCCTGGTGGAGTTAAGGCCATGTGGCCTTATCTTCCACTCACCAGAACAAGCATATGTTACATATGAATACAAAAAAAAAACAATAATATTCATATTAACCCTTAAATTCGTAATGTATCCATTTGGATACATCAGTTGGCTTAATTAATTTAATATTTTAAATAAATCAGAAGGAAACGAATAAAAATAAACACATTTAAATGTGTGTCAAATTATACAATACACCTAATAATAACAATTACATAAGATTCCGTTTTCACCGCGGTCCGCCACATTCAAATATCTAACAGAAGAAATTCATGTTTTGCCAATTTAAGGGTTAAACAGGACAAACATATGTTACACATGAATACAAAAAATTACAATAATAGTCATATTAAACAGGACAAACACATGTTACATATGAATACAAAAAAAAAGTTACAATAATAGTCATTGAACAATTAATTATCTGTCATATTGACTAATAATGAAATTAATGTCTAATAATAGAATGAAACTAAATAAAATTAAAATTAAATTAATGATACAATGAATAAAAAAAGGAATAACAGCTCGAATCTACTATACATAAAAAGAAAAGAAAAAAATACAAAGAAAGTAATAAACTACAATGAAATAATCTACGCTTTTTATACAAGGCATTAGGTAAATATATTAACAAATCCTAAGTCTAATTAACAAATGATTACGAGACGAGATGACATCCATTATGGAACAACAACAGAACATCTACAAGTTAATAATATAGAACAGCATATACAGGGGACAGTGGAAGGGAGACACATGTCGCGAATGCTATTTGGGGATTTTCTGGAAATGTTGTGAATTGCAGACCAGATGGAAGTGGGGAGACAGTTGGGATGATGGTATGCCCATTTTTTTAGTCTCTAAACGGGACTCTAAAGGCTCAACTTGATGATGCTGGTGTGGACAACGCCCGAGTGTCTCGTAAAGTCGATAAAAATACACAAGTGCGCAGTTGTACGTTACTACACACTCTTCAGGTTTAATCGATTTGTGTGACCTTGAACGTTGTCTATTATTAAACGTCCTCTTTCCAACAACCAACCCTTCTATCGTAAATGTCATCAGCCGTTCTACCGCAAATCTCGTCATCAGAAAATTTCACCTGTAATGACTCTATTATTATTATTATTATTATTATTATTATTATTATTATTATTATTTACTTACTTAGTCACTGGCACTATCGAACCCGTAGATTCATGGCCGCGCGGACATAAGCTCTCCATACATCCCTATCCTGAGCTAATGCTTGCCAGTCATTCCCTGTATAATCTACTTCCCTCAAATCATAGTTAATGTTATTCTCCCACCTCATTCTTGGTCTACCAACTGGGCGTTTTCCCTCTGGCTTTCCTAAAAGAAACTTCCATGCAAGTCTTTCATTCCTCATACGCGCAACATGTCCTGCCCATCGCAGTCTCCGAGACTTAACTGTTCTTATTATATCTGGCTTCCTATAAAGACCATGTAGTTCATTGTTATGTAGTCTTCTCCATTCACCTGTCTGTTCATCTCTCTTTGGTCCAAAAATTTTCCTAAGTACTTTATTCTCAAATACTCGTAATCTCCTTTCCTCCCTTAAAGTAAGAGTCCATGTTTCGCACCCATATAATATAACTGGTAGAATAATAGTTTTATATATTTTCAGCTTAACGTTTTTTGAAAGGAGTTGGGACATCAAGAGTCTCTGCAATGCATAATAGCACGCATTTCCAGAATTGAGCCTATGTTTAATTTCTTTGTGCTTCTCATTCCTATTTGTGATTATTGTTCCTAGGTATTTGAATTCAGCCACTTCCTCAAAATTTCCCTCATTTGTCGTTAGCTGTCCATTTCCATTATATACTGAATTTCTACGTGTGACCATATATTTAGTTTTACTGATATTTACTTCCAGTCCTAATTTCTTAGTGTTACTCAATAGTGTGTGCGTGTTGGCCTTTAGTATCTCCTCGCTATCGGCCAGTAGTACTACATCATCAGCATAAACTAACAGCTTATTAATACCATTCAGTTGTAAGCCTTCCTCATTCTCTAAAGATTTAATGACATGCTCTAGTACAAAATTAAATAGTAAAGGAGATAGTGCATCTCCTTGCTTCAACCCATTCTGGATTACAAAAGTGTCTGAAAACTGTTTACCTACACGCACCCTACTCTTTGAGCCATTTAGACACATTCGTATAAGTCTAACTAACTTTTTAGGAATTCCGAACTCCAGCAGGATACTATATAACTTCTCCCTCTTAATTGAATCATATGCTTTTTTGAAGTCTACATATAGTTGATGTACAGTACCATTATATTCCCATTTCTTTATTATTATTATTATTATTATTATTATTATTATTGTTACTGTTATTGTTACTGTTATTATTATTTTTGTTGTTGTTATTATTAATTATTATTGTTGTGACAATGCCGCAGAAATGAAGGAAACAAAAATAGGCCTAACCTCGAAACCCGCCATTACGGAAAAGTTTCGGCGAACCCTTTGAAATATTTTGCAAACCCCCTGGGGGTTCGCGAAGCACAGGTTAGGAAACGATGTTATTGTTATTGTATAATAATAATAATAATAATACCAATAATTTTTATTTGTGTTCCAACAAGAAATGTCGTTTTCCTTTGCTTTTGTCGTCTTGGTTTATTTCCGTCCGGCTTTAAATCTTTAGGCTTTTTAGCATTGTTATGTTTTTTGTGACGAACAGGGAGCTGGCCTGATTTATCGACCCCCACCCAACCTGGAGGACCAGGTAATTTTTGATCAAGGTTTTCTTCCTCTAGCTTTTGTCAAACCAATGACAAACTGCAAGGCAGCAGTATCTGTACCCTAGATAAGGGGCCCTCACAGGGTTTCTATAAGCCGGGCGTACTGAACCCTGTTTTTTTAACGAGGTTGTTACTCCTCCCCCTCACCCTTTTCTAACCTGGCTTGGGACAGGCTTTGGCAGGTTTAATAATAATAATAATAATATTAATAATCCATCCATAGTAATTCTGCCCGAAGGCAGGTCCTTCACTGCAATTATAGCATTTTCATGCTATGCTTGCAGCTTTACTAGGGAAGTGTGTAGGTGTGGTAGCTTCCCGTTGCTTTCCACACCGATGAAGGATGATGTTGATGATGATAACGATAAGGATGATGATGAAGATGATGGCCATATGATTTCGCGGACCGTTTGGGCCTTAAAGTTTTCCTGACATTTGTCTTACAGGTGAGGAAAAACCCCGATAAAAGCCTCAACCAGAAAAACTGCCCCGACCCGGGGCCCGCTGCGTGACAAGGCAGCACGCTACCTCGAGACCACAGCGGTGGACAATAATAATAATAATAATAATAATAATAATAATAATAATAATAATAATAATAATTGTAATAATAATTGTAATAATAATAAATATATTCATTATAACATTAAATCCATTTGATGTGAAAACAGGTCAAAAGGCCTAATTTTGTGAAGTAGAAGAAGATTATTATTATTATTATTATTATTATTATTATTATTATTATTATTACTATTATTGTTATTATTATTATTATTATTATTATTATTATTATTATTATTATTATTATTATTGATACCATCATAACCATTATTCGCCATTTTTATACGAGTGCATCGTCTCAAATGTTTGTATCTGGATTGATCTGACCAATCATTTATTGGAGGTCTTCCATATCCTTATGATACGTAGATAGAAAGTTCAAAATCCATTTGCTAACAGGTAAGACCAACGTAACCCCACTCATATATATATATATATATATATATATATATATATTTAATGCCACCAGTTTGAAATTACATTTCTTACATTCTCCCACTTATGTGATCGGGGTGTCTGGAAGGCGGGTTACGCTGCCCCGATGATATGGTAGGTATGATGCACCAGGAGATGCCTTAATCCTAAACTTAGTGTAATTAAGTGAATACGATGATGATGGCCAGATGATGTTCGGGCCTTAAAGTTACCTGACATTTGTCTTACAGGTGAGGAAAAATCCCGAAAAAACCTGACCGAAGAAAATTGTCCTGACCCAGACTGGAACTCGGACCATGGTAGCACGTTACCTCTAAACCAAGTTGGTAGACGCTTGGCATATAAATGTGCCTGTAAGGTGAGAGGTTAAACTAGGATGGATAAGAGGAAGAATTACAAGTATAAAGGAAATAATCAATTGAGTTGGAGTTTACTTGTTGAAAATCCATATTTATTATTAAATAAAAATAAAACGTAGTTTTATTTGATTTTCATATTTATTATATAATTCAGTGACAGCTGTTTCGGTACACTGTACCTTCTTCAGACATGTTAACAAATTATGAATTGTGTTCCAACTGATCTAAGCAACAATACAACAATATTTATTTAAATTTTTAAATTTAACAAAGGGAATTCATTCAAATCAAGTTGAGAATTTAACAGTTTTTTACTACTTTTCAATTTTTTTTTATTTCTACAGCCTCCAAAAGAAAAATAGTAATAAACTGTTAAATTCTCAACTTGATTTGAATGAATCCCCTTTGTTAATTTTAAAAATTTAAATAAATATTGTTGTATTGTTGCTTAGATCAGTTGGAACACAATTCATAATTTGTTAACATGTCTGAAGAAGGTACAGTGTACCGAAACAGCTGTCACTGAATTATATCTTAATAAATATGAAAATCAAATAAAACTAATAAAGGAAATATTTTACGTGTGACGCGTAATTTATTCCAAGTTTTAATCATACATAATGCGCATGCGCCAGCTGACAGCGGTTTACACTATGGAATCAAGGATTGCAGCCAACATATACTACACGATATTTGAACTCGAATTGCCAACGAACCTAAAAGCTAACCCAATGCAATTTAAATTGTCTAAAATATAAAAACAACCTAAAAACTAAACTGAAGCAATTTAAGTATTGTAACCTGTGAAAGAATGTGCACTGAATTCATTTACTGTAAGTTAATTTGTACAGACTCTATGTTGGCTGCACTGGAACACAGAATATTCGTTAAAATCAATATGGCTGCCACGTCTTCATGTAGTTCAATATCGTGAAAAAAATATTGAAATAATTGTTAGAAAACAAGTAAAAAATCATTGTAAATGGTGGGAAATAATTTGAAAAATTTAAACTCTAAGAATAAATCATATTTGAAGAGAAAAATTATACGCTCAGACCGGGACTTGAACCCGGGACCCTTGGTTCTCTAGACCAAGTGCTCTACCAACTGATGTATATAGAGAAGGATTTGCGTTTAGATCGGTACTTGCTCAGGTAGCTCAGTTGGCAGAGCACTTGGTCTAGAGAACCATGGGTCCCGGGTTCAAGTCCCGGTCTGAGCGTATAATTTTCTCTTCAAATATGATTTATCCATCATTGAGATGTACGAAACCAATAATAAAAAATCTAAGAATAAAATTTGACAGTAGTTTATGAAGGAATTAAAAAAAGTCGCGCTTCAAAATTATTTTGTTTTGAAGTAATATGGTTCAAGTAGAACAAATATAAAACAAAACTCCAGTATAAAATATACGTAGCATTTGTCTTGTCCAGTCATGTTGGACATGTGATTGATATCTCATATGAGTATGAAGAGCTGAATGGATTATGGTTGTCTTGTTATAATTAGCAAGCGACACGCACGCTGATAATATCCGGTGCAACTAGTGGATAATTGTTACAACTTACAGGAAACTGGTTACACTGACCTGGATGTGACAGTCCGACACTGAACGGTGTCAACGTCCTTCTGGGATCGATACCGCGACCCGATACAGGCAGCTCCAGAGTGCAGGCCCTCTTTGCTCCCTTAATTCAAAACACTAGGACTTTCTATTGCAATTAGCAGTGTGTATTAATTCGGGGAAAAAATTAAACAAAAATATTGTAGCAGTTGGTGATTTCTGTGCGAAGGAAGTGCGGATATATCTAAAAGTTGGAATCTGATCTTAAGGGGGGTTATGGGTAAAATTTATATTTTCTACATTTTTTAAGGTACATACTTGATTTTTGTACACACGTTCATGCCATAATAGCTAATATTATACTGAAGATTCATCATTGTAGGCTTACATTTTTTTGAGTTATTGAAGAAAATCCATTTAAACATTTGCATATTAAAATGTTTAATTAGTGTTTAATTAGTCCCATAATTGTAGATTATACAGGGAATGATTGGAAAGCATTAGCTCAGGATAGGGATGTATGGAGAGCTTATGTCCGTGCGGCCATGAACCTACGGGTTCGATAGTGCCAGTGAGTAAGTAAGTAAGTCCCATAATTTTTAGTAACATTTTTTAATTTTTTTCTACACGACCACTGACGTATTTAGAACAACACTATGCATTAACTTTTCTATATCGTTATAATAAAGGAAGAAAAAAATATATACATCCTCTACATATGAATTTTTTTTTAAATTGCTACACATATTTTATTTTTTATTTCAAAAACTATCAACGTTGTTTCAAAATCCATACACAGAATTGTTATCCATAGTGTGTGGGACACGCAGTAAAAATTTCTTGCTTCTATCATTAAACTTGTGAATGCTATTTTGATTTGAATGTATTGAAATGCAATGAAAATAAAAGTGTGGAAAAGCCAATTTGAAAGTTTGCATGCAGTTAAATTAGAATGTAGCGCCCTCCTACAGTCATTAGGGAGACTTACAAGCGCCATAGGACACTCAAACTTCACCAACTTATACTTTAAGGTACGTAGTATTTTCTAATACAAAAACAAAAAAATGCTAAAGTTGACCAAAAATGTCGAAGATTTCACCCATCACCCCCCTTAACATCGGAATAACATAAAACGTAACTAACATTGGCACTATTGAACCCTTAGGTTCTTAACTGCGCGGACATAAGCTCTCCAATCATCTGTATAATTTACTTCTCCTCAAAATATGGTTATTTTCTCACCCCATTCTTGGCATACTTTCTGGGCGCTTTCTCTCTGGTTTTTCTTCATGAAGTTTCCATGCAGAAGAAAGCATAATTGAAAGAATTGAGGAAAAGAAATTAAAGTGGTTAGGACATGTTTTAAGAATGGAAGATGAGCGATGGCCGAAGCAACTATATGAATGGCATCCTAACAGAAAGAAGAAAAGAGGAAGACCAAGGTTAACATGGAAGGAAAACATGAAGACAGTAATGCAAGCTAGAGGGCTAAGCATCGAAGATGCCCAAGACCGTAGGCTTTGGAGGTTTGGCACAGGAAGACAGCAGCAGCTGTAAAAACCTGAAGATAGATAGATAGAAGTTTCCATGCCCCTTTTCATTTCCATTCGTGCCATATCCTGCCCATCGCACTCTACGAGACTTAATTGTTCTTATTTAACATTTTCCAATACTGTTATTTTAACACAGTTCCAATAATGGATCATATTATAATGATATTGTGATAAGAAAAATTACTGTCTGAACCAGGAATCGAACCGTGGGCCTCTCGTTCTCCAGACTAATGTGCAGCGCATTATACCATTCTAGACTTGGCTGCACACTAGTCTGGAGAACTAGAGGTCTGCGGTTCGATTCCTGGTTCAGATATTAATTTTTCTTTTCACAATAGCATTATAATATTTAATTACATCTGGTTTCCCATATAGATCTTGTAGATCATTGTTATGCAGTTTTCTCCATTCAACTATCTGTCCATCTCTCTTTAGTTCAATTTTTTTTCAAATAACTTTATTTTCAAATAATTGTAATCTCCTTTCCTCCCTTAAAGTAAGAGTCCATGTTTCACATCCATATAATATAACTGGTAGAATAACATTTTTGTACGTATTTTCAGTTTAATGTTTTGTTAAAGAAGTTGATATATATTTAATTTCTTGTTTGTAACTTATCTATTGTTCCTGCTTATGATTTCAGCTACTTCTTCCAACTTCCTTAATTTTTCATTACCTGACCATTTCAATTCATAATGTGTTTCTATGTGTGAACATATATTTAGTTTTATTATAACTTTTTACTTCCAGTCCCAATTTCTTAGTGTTACTCAACAGAGTGCTGTGTTGGCCCTTAGTATCTCCTATCTCCTAACAATACTACATCATCAGCATAAACTAACAGCTTATTGAGTTGTAGATCATCTTCATCCTCTAAAGATTTGGCATGCTCTAGTACAACATTGAATAGTAGCAGAGATAGTGCATCTCCTTGCTTTAACCCATGTGAATTTCAAAAGTATCCGAAAACTGTTTGCCTACAGGCACCCTACTCTTTCTGCTGTTTAGAGATATTCGAATTAGACACACACAACAAAACTCACTATTGCGTAACACTGAGAAATTGGACTGGAAGTAAACATCAATAAAACTAAATATATGGTCACACATAGAAACACATTATATAATGGAAATGGACAGTTAATGAGAAATGAAGGAAATGTTGAAAAAGTGGATGAATTCAAATACCTGGGAACAATAATTACAAACAGGAATAAGGTGCAGAAATAAATTAAACATAGGCACAATTCTGGAAATGCGTGCTATTATGCATTGCAGAGACTCTTGATGTCCCAACTCCTTTCAATAAAAGTTAAACTGAAAATATATGAAATTGTTATTCTACCAGTTATATTATATGGGTGCGAAACATGGACTCTTACTTTAAGGGAGGAAAGGAGATTATAAGTATTTGAGAATAAAGTACTTAAGAGAATTTTGTACCCAAGAGAGATGAACAGACAGGTGAATGGAGAAGACTACTAACAATGAACTTCGTGATATTTATGGGAAACCAGATACAGTCTAATAGACGCAGTTATTTTTCATAGATTACGATAGGCAGGAGAAGGGGAATGAAACAGGGGTATAGAAACTCCTTGTAGGAAAGCCAGAGGTAAAGCATCCGATAGGCAGGTCAAAAATGAAGTGGAATAATAAGATAAGCCATGATTTGAAGGAAGTAAATTATACAGTTCATGATTGGAAAATATTAGATCAGGATAGCGATGTATGGACAGCTGGTGTCCTCGCGGCCATGATCCTACGATCGCAATTTTCAATATTTCACAACGAATCTCAGTATATGTTATTAAAAATAATTCGAGGAAGATATTCTCCAAGAATTGGCGTAATCTGACCATTGTTAGTGGGAGGTTAACTGAAACCCAAAATAAGACATTTTGACTATCAACCGCCATGTTTGGTACGTTGGAATATATCTACCCTTACACTAGCAATGTATCCTGTAAAAGGTATAGAATACTAATAATAGCTTTATTTTACCTGGCATTATCGTCATCATCACTCCAACGATTAGGCAATTGCCCGTTCCGACTTCATAATGCATCACCCCAACGTTTTCTAGGTCTTCCCATGTCACGTCTTCCTCTGTGTATCTGTCTTTCTGCTTCTTCGGCGGAACCCATGTCTCACATCCATATAATATTGTGGGAATTGCCATAACTTTATATATTTTTGTTTTTGTTTCTTTTTTAATTTTATTTTTTGAACGCTCTCTGTATTTTCCATATATCGTCTAAAATTTATTTATTTTGCAATCGTATATTTGTAAGATAAATTAGTTTAATTTATTTAATATTTTTAGTAAAGAAATGGAACAATTAATAGTTACATGTTATTTAAATTGTGTCAAATTCTACAACGATGTGCAAATAGGTAATAACTTTTGGTTATTCATGATGTGTTTTCATTGCAGACCGACACTTTTAAATAGGCTAGCATCAGACATTAAGTTTCCCTAATTTAACAAAATATATATATTCCGTAAAACAGTAAAATCGCACAATGAATTCGACTTGAGGAATTCGTTTAGTTTACGCAGTTCCTGCGCCACGTATTATTATTATTATTATTATTATTATTATTATTATTATTATTATTATTATTATTATTATTATTATTATTATCATCGTTATCGCCGTCGTCGTCGTCGTTGTTGTTGGCTGCTTCAAGGATTAGACCATCTGTTCTTACCTCATGCTAGAATTGGTCTGTCCATCTTTTACTGGGTCTTCCAACATTTCTTCGTCCTAGTGATTTGTAATGAATCGGTTTCGGAATTCTATTGTTATCCATTCTATTGACGTGGTCCATCCATTCATCTCTGTATTGTGCATTTATATCTAATTGTTTGAATATATTTTCATTTCGTTTTTTATTATTTAAAAAAATATTTTTCATCATTATTATTATTATTATTATTATTATTATTATTATTATTATTATTATTATTATTATTATTATTATTAACTAACTAACTCACTGGCACTATCGAACCCGGAGTTTCATGGACGCACGGACATGCTCTCCATACATCTCTATCCTGAGCTAATGTTTTCCAATCATCCCCTGTATAATCTACTTCCCTCAAGTCATGGTTAGTGTTATTCTACCACTTCATTCTAGGTCTACCAACTGGGCGTTTTCCCTCTGGTTTACCTACAAGAAGCTTCCATGCACCTATTTCATTCCCCATTCGTGCTCTTGGGTGATATGGGTTCCCTGAAGTAGTCCCCGCCCAGAGAACCGAATGGGGGACTATTTGACCTCCGGAAAATTTTATCCCAGTTGAACCCATGTCCGCATTTCTTGACGGTTGTATCTTTACGGTGAAAGATCGCCACTCTTTCTACCAAGATACTTTTTTTCGTCTGGCTTATCACCTTCGACCAGTCCGGCATGGGTAACCCTATCGGCAGCAATGCTACCGCCGGCATATTATTATTATTATTATTATTATTATTATTATTATTATTATTATTATTATTATTATTATTATTATTATTATTACTATTGTATCAAATTATTGAAGAAGGAAGACTGAAATGGTTTGGAACGTAAAGAGGATGTCAGATGACATTTAATTTTGATGCATAGGGCAACAGAAGAAAGAGGACACCGAAAGAACAGAGGGTTTAAGGAGTGCATAGGAGTATGGTGTTGAGAGGATTGACAGAGAGTGATGCAGTGAATAGGGATTTATGGAGGAGTAAAATTTAGAATGTGTAGTAGGAAAACTAGTATTTTGTAGAGAAACTCCTAATAAAATTCTTATTATTATTATTATTATTATTATTATTATTATTATTATTATTATTATTATTATTATTATTATTTGGCGGCTCAGTGGCGCAAGTGGTTAGACGCTTACCCCCTCACCGCTGGGATTCCGAGATCGAGTCTCGGTTATTCCATGTGAGTTTTGTGGTGTACAAAACGGTGCTTGGAGAGGTTTTATCGTTTCCCCCCCCCCGTTTTCCCCGCCACAATTTCGTTCCACAATTTCTCCACACTCACCTCATCCATTTCGTTCACTTGCCTTCGTAATGGTGCGTCAGGCATGGTCGCTGGCACCCTTGTCATTCACAGACCTCTATATAGGGGCTTCATCTCATCTCATCCCTCGACCTGACCCTGAGTTGGACATGCGTTGAAGATATTTATTACTATTATTATTATTATTATTATTATTATTATTATTATTATTATCATCATCATCATCGTCATCTACACGAAAGGAAAGTTTTTTAATAAATTCTTACTCAATGAATGTTGTAGGTGATGGATGTTTTATTCGGAGTTGTCAGCGGTTGGACATTTAATTTAGATTTAATCTTGTTATTTAATTACTTTGGGTCACGCTATGGACTTTAATTCTGATAAACAATATAATTTTTAACGTAGGTGTATAATGAAAACAGTGAGTTGTAAAAGAATGGACACACACATACTGTTGTGCGTGACTGTAATGGCTTCCCCTGGAGTATATGTTACTCATACACGTGTGTGTAATGTGTTGCCTGTATAGGGGGAACAATACAGTGTGTACTTTCCTGCCATCTAGCGGCTATGATATAAAGCACTGTCATTGATTCGGTTTTCTACAGTAAGGCTTCATCATTGCAACGAATTGAATTTACCGGTATGTAAGCATGTTTATTCCTATTGTTTGACTTACGTAGTTAATGTTTTGTTTAAAAATGCAGACCATTAGCGTCGCTATTCAAATGTAGGCGCGAGACTTGCCACCAATTTTGATCAGATGATTCTTATTTCAGATTTGATGTTCTTCTACGTGCCTTAAATGTACGACCAGAGGCACACGGCTTCACTTCCGCTAAAGGCTACTTACTTACTTACTTACTTACTTACTTACTGGCACTATCGAACCCGTAAGTTAATGGCCGCGCGGACATAAGCTCTCCATACATCCCTATCCTGAGCTAATGCTTTCCAATCATTCCCTTATAATCTACTTCCCTCAAATCGTAGTTAATGTTATTCTCCCACCTCATTCTTGGTCTACCAATTGGGCGTTTTCTCTCTGGCTTGCCTACAAGAAGCTTCTACTCTTAAAGTAATTCTTATCAAAACAAAACCATGTGACCTGCTCGCTTTTCATTGGTTATGGACACCGACGTACGATGTAGAAGAAATAAGTGCGCGAGAAAGTAGTTCCCTTCATTAAATTTAAAATATGTCCTCTGAATATACTTGTTCGTGAATAAAAATAATGATATTCAAAACATTGAAAATATTCTAAAAATATACCTAATCAATAATTACAACTTGAAATTGTTTTATAACATATGGATGATGTATTTGAGTCATGCTCTAGTCGATTCTGATGTAACAAAATGGCTGAAGGTATCGAGTCTTGTGTTGCTGTGTCGTCATCGAAATTTTTAAAACACAAGTCTGGCAAACCTTTGACTAGTGTTTAAAAAAATATTTTAAATGCATTTCGCAAGTTCAGTGAAAAATCTCATCAGCTCTCTTGTAATATACCACATTTAACAATCACATGTCTTGTATACTTCACACGTGCTCCCTGTCAGTGTGACAGTAATTGTGGCGCGAATGACAGAAGGATACAATTGGTGTTTGTTTATGTTAGGGTCACATTAAGAGCGGATAAGGTATAGGAAGGACATTAAATATAAAATTGTTACCTGGTAAGTCAGTCGTCCTCAACTAAATTATTAAACTTCATCAAGTAGTTCCAATATGGAGGCCTTTCAAAAACAATGTTTCATCTTCTGCATTTTAACTGGTACTGATGTTGTATAGGTTACCAGTACCAGTAAAATGCAGAAGATGAAACATTGTTTTTGAAAGGCCTCCATATTGAAACAAGTTGAAGTTTATTAATTTATTTGAAGTCGAATGATTTACCAGGAACCAATTTTATATTTAATATGCGTTTTATTATATTTATATTATACAATTTATTTGTAATACCCATTTTTTGTATTCATCATCATCATCATCATCATCCAGGGATTAAGTCTGTTGGCTCGTTCCGGCTTCATGAAAGCTAGAATTGTTAAAATTGTTCAGACCCTCTTCTGTGTGGGCGACCACCATTTCTTTTCTCCGTTCCGTGCGGTTTATAATTTTAGCAACTAATTTTTGGAAATCTTTCTTCTCGCATTCTATCAATATGTTCTTTCCAGTCGTTCCTATATTTAATTATTCGGTCCGTAAGTTTGAAAATATTTAGTTCCTAGTTTTTGTATTCTATATCTATTATTGTATTGTATTGTAATTGTAAGCCCTTGTTTTCCCTTTACAGAGATTTAGGCGCTCTCCCCCTACAGGGAAGAAATTGAACCATATTAATTTAGTTACACTTGTTTTCGTATAGCTGTCATTTTGAGTGGTCCGTAGTCAGCGTTCCACCTCATACTGACGTCTAGGAAACCAAGGTAGTACTAGGACGGGAAAATGTAGTAAATTTTGCTTAGAGGCATTTATTATTATTATTATCATCATTATTATTATTATTATTATTATTATTATTATTATTATTATTATTATCATATTTATTATTATTATCATTGGGGGCACGCCGTAGCGTAGTGGTTAAAGCACTGCGCTACAAGTCGGAAGGTCGAGGGTTCAAGTCCCGGTGGGGTCAGGATTTTTAAAACTGACCAAAACCTTCTGGCGGCACTATAGCCCTGTGGTCGACTCAGCCTCTAACGGAAATGAGTATCAGACGCTTGTTCTGGGGGTAAAGGCGGCCGTCACGCAGGGCTGACAACCCGGCTGACATCAAGTGCCGATTGTCTAGAAAAAGTGGGAGCCTTAACCTGCTACTACCCCAAGGGCCACCCGAGGCCTGTAGTGGGATCACTTTACTTTACTTTACTTTATTATTATCATTATTATTATTATCATCATCATCATTATCACCATTATCATCGTCATTATCGTCATCATTATCATCATCATAATTATCATCATTATTATTATCATTTTTATTATCATTATTATCATTATTGTCAATATCATTATCATTATTATTATTATTATTATTATTATTATTATTATTATTATTATTATTATTATTATTATTATTATTATTATTATCATTATTATTATTATTATTCTTTATTATTATTATCATTATTATTATTATTATTATTATTATTATTGTCAATATCATTATTATTATTATCATTATTATTATTATTATTATTTATTATTGTCAATATCATTATCATTATTATTATTATTATTATTATTATTATTATTATTATTATTATTATTATTATTATCTTATTATTATTATTATTATTATTATTTATTATTATTATTATTATTATTATTATTATCATTATTATCATTATTGTCAATATCATCATTATTATTATTATTATTATCATTATTGTCAATATCATCATTATTATTATTATTATCATTATTATTATTATCATCATTATTATCATTATTGTCAATATCATCATTATTATCATTATTATTATTATCATTATTATTATTATCATTATTGTCAATATCATCATTATTATTATTATTATTATCATTATTATTATTATTATCATTATTATCATTATTATTATTATTATCATCATCATTATTATCATTATTGTCAATATCATCATTATTATCATTATTATTATTATTATCATTATTGTCAATATCATTATTATTATTATTATTATTATTATTATTATTATTATTATTATTATTATTATTATTATCATTATTATCATTATTATTATTATTATCATCATCATTATTATCATTATTGTCAATATCATCATTATTATCATTATTATTATTATTATCATTATTGTCAATATCATTATTATTATTATTATTATTATTATTATTATTATTATTATTATTACTATTATTACGTTACAAAAAGAGGGACAGAAGATGTACAGAACAAGCAGACACAACATATATTGAATAGCGTAGAGAGGATGTTTTAAGATGCATGAGGAGGAAGCAGCAGAATGATAATTAGCGTTGAATACTGTACATACACAGTGCGTGTGTTTCTAGGAAAGTGAGGCGTGTAATTTGTGTTACAGATGTGCGGGATGCAGCCAGCAGCAAGGTGAGTTCTCTTTATTGCAATCTATTATACAGGCATTATGCTCTCCATACATCCCTATCCTCAGCTAATGCTTTCCAATCATTCCCTGTATAATCTACTTCCCCCAAATCACGGTTATTGTTATTTCTTCAACTCATTCTTGGTCTATCAACTGGGCGTTTTCCCTCTGGTTTTCCTACAAGAAGCTTCCATGCACGTCTTTCATTCCCTATTAGTGACACGTGTCCTGCCCATCGCAGTCTACGAGCCTTAACAGTTCTTATTATATCTGGCTTCCTATAAAGACCATGTAGTTAATTGTTATGTAGTCTTCTCCATTCACCTGTCTGTTCATCTCTCTTTGGTCCAAAAATGTTCCTAAGAACTTTATTCTCAAATACTTGTAATCTCCTTTCCTCCCTTAAAGTAAGAGTCCATGTTTCGCATCCATATAATATAACCGGTAGAATAATAGTTTTATATTATCTAATATCCATCCATTGTAATTCTGCCCGAGGGCAGGTCTTTCACGCTTTGCAGCTTTACTAGGGAATTGTATGTGTGGTAGCTTCTCATTGGTTTCTACACCGGTGAAGGATGATGATGGCGGATGATTTTCGGGGACTGTTGGGCACTAAGCTTCCTGACATTTGTCTTACAGGTTAGGAAAACCCCGAAAAACCTCACCCAGGAGCCTGTCCCGACCGGGAATCGAACCCGGGCCCCCTGCGTGACAAGGCAGGACGCTACCTCGAGACCAGAGCGTTCCATATAATATAACTGGTAGTATAACAGTTTTATATATTTTCAGTTTAATGCTTTTTGAAAGAATTTGGGACATCAAGAGCCCCTGTAATGCATAATAGCACGCATTTCCAGAATTGAGTCTATGTTTAATTTCTTTGTGCATCTCATTCCTATTTGTGATTATTGTTCCTAGGTATTTGAGTCAGCCACTTCTTCAAAAGTTCCCTCCTGTTTCATTTACTGTCCACATTGAAATCATTTTCCAAAAATTGCAATCTTCGCGCACGAGGCTGTAGATCATTAAAAAACAAAAAAATAACAAATCGGGAGCACTTCGGGGAACCTGACGACCCGCACCTGTTCACTCTGCAAGGAGAATGGGAAACCGTTCCACCACAGAGATTGAGACACTTAATGGAGTTGATTCTGTCATCTGGACCCGCTCCAACCGTCTTTTAAAGGGAGTTAAGCTTTCGTATCTTGAGCTAAGTTTTCAAATTTTCCCTGAAAATCATGTTTAATATAATTTTATCAATGAATCAAAATATATGTGATCACACGTAGAAATACATTATATAATGGAAATGGAGAGCTAATGACAAATGAGGGAAATTTTGAGGAAGTGGCTGAATTCAAATACCTAGGAACAATAATCACAAATAGGAATGAGATGCACAAAGAAATTAAACATAGGCTCAATTCTGGAAATACGTGCTATTATACATTGCAGAGACTCTTGATATCCCAACTCCTTTCAAAAAACGTTAAACTGAAAATATATAAAACTATTATTCTACCAGTTATATTATATGGGTGCGAAACATGGACTCTTACTTTAAGGGAGGAAAGGAGATTACGAGTATTTGAGAATAAAGTTCTTAGGAAAATTTTTGGACTAAAGAGAGATGAACAAACAGGTGAATGGAGAAGACTACATAACAATGAACTACATGATGTTTATAGGAAGCCAGATATAATAAGAACAGTTAAGTCTCGTAGACTGCGAAGGGCAGGACATGTTGCACGTATGGGGAATGAAAGACTTGGATGGAAGCTTCTTGTAGGAAAGCCAGAGGGAAAACGCCCAGTTGGTAGACCAAGAATGAGGTGGGAGAATAACATTAACTATGATTTGAGGGAAGTAGATTATACAGGGAATGATTGGAAAGCATTAGCTCAGGATAGGGATGCATTAGAGATCTTATGCCCGCGCGGCCATGAACCTACGGGTTCGATAGTGCCAGTGGGTAAGTAAGTAAGAAATAATTTTACCTCTCTATACCAAGGGTATTGACTCAATGAGTCGGTAGCTACCAACGACGCTGCAACGCCGCTGATGCCAAAACAACAAGAGTTAGTAGCGCTTATCCTTCTGTTGAAGATGAAAGTCGGTTTCAGAAAGGCCTACAGTTATTATAAGTTTAAAAATAATTAATCTAGTTGTGGACAACGGCACCTGCCAGGTATTTAAGCCATCAGATGCACTGAGGGCTGCATTCGATATCTCGAATAAAGCAAACAATGTAAAGTTGCATTAGTATGGCCTATAATTGTTTATGCTCGTGTGTAATGTGGGTTTGTATCACACCCAGAAGAACGGATTCCTCCCAAACTTTCACTGCCAACCTCCGCATTGCAACCTTCAAATTCCTGCGTACCTCCAGTTGGTAGCATTGCGCCTCCCACCGTGGGCACCAATTAGATTTATAATTCCTTCAGTTTATTAACCAGTGATCTGCTGACTACCGTTCGCTGGTTCATATCCAATTTGGGTATACTCATTTTTTCTCTTAGTAGTACAGTAAAACCTGTCTTAGCCGGAACCTTTATAAGAAGGAAACCTGTAGAGACGGAAAAAATCTCCAGAACGGTACGATTTTATATGTAAAATCGTCCTGTATAAGCCGGAAACCTTCATAACGCGGAAACGAAATGGTTTTCAAAGTACCAATAGTTAATTTTTACCTCAGTAAGACGGAAAATTATTCTTAAGCACGTTCTAATTACAGTATTAATGACCACACATGAAAATTCTGCATATGACGATAGTGCCAGTGAGTTGTTATTATTATTATTATTATAAATTATTATTATAAATAAAGTAAATAAATTTCAGCTATTTGTGGAACCATAAAAAGAACCTTAGGTCGGAAAACAAGGAAAGATACGAAACTTAAATTATATAAAACAATGGCTGTTCCTTTGTTGTTGTATGGAAGTGGAAATTGGATAATAAAATCAAGGGATAAAAGCAGGATACAGACTGCGGAAATGCTGTTTGTACGTAATGTGAAAGGATGCACAAGAGCGGATAGAATAAGGAATGAAACTATACGAGAAGAATTAAATATATATAAAATTGAAGATAAAATCAGCGAAAATAATAAGAAATGGACAAAACACTTAATGAGAATGAACAACGAAAGAATACCAAAAAGAACCTTCCTGTATAATCCCAGAGGAACAAGAGATGTTGGCCGACCACGCAGAAGATGGACTCCAATTTTAACTTCGCCGGAACAGGCTGCATAGCCTAAACCTTGTAGTAGAAGATTATTATTATTATTATTATTATTATTATTATTATTATTATTATTATTATTAAACAGTTGTTCAATTAAAAATTGGCTAAAAAGACAGAATTTCATTATTGAAAACCGGGAAAAAAATCAACGTATTAAGGGTCTTATTAACACAGTAACAGAAATGTTCTCATTTAGCTTCAATTTTATGATCTTTCAATTTCCTTTCTGTGCCCGAGAAATGTCGTGCTTTCATTTATAAAGTTGAAAAATTGTACGCACAACACATGACGTATGGCATGTCCCTTAATATGTTGCTTTAAAACAATTAAAGTGATGAAGGGCCGTAGGTAAAATTGTCCTTTTCTCGCCGAGTTGAGCGTTTGATAGATAGCAATGACGGGAGGCGTTTCCATGGAACAGATGGTAAACTGGGACAAGGTAGTCCGGAGGTTAGACTAGCCCGCTCTACACCTGCCACAGGTCATACATTTCCGCGAAAAACTCTCGCTCTGACCTGACAGCACACATTTATAACCCGCGTATTAATTATCATATACGGGACTACACATTATCGGGAGATTCAACGTCGGTCCCGATCCAATAGTGGTTATAGGTGGGCTGACTGGGTCAGCAATCAGCGGACTTAAAGATCTTTGGATACATCAGCCTTTTGTTATTATAACTCGACGCAGCCATCTTCCTTATCGGCAAAAAGCGAAACAACAGACGGTCATGCTGCTAGGGATTATACTTAAGTAAGGTAAACACACACGAACTAGAATTTATAAAATACTGACCAGACTCATATTATGTTACGGCAGTGAGGCCTGGACAATTCGCAATGTAGATGAACAAAGACTAACTGCGGCAGAAATGAAATTTATGAGACGCACTGCAGGATACTTAAGAACAGACCTTAAAAGGAATTCTGAGATTCTCAAAGAATTACAGACACAATCAGTCATGGAACTATAATTTGAGGGAAGTAGATTTTACAGGGAATGATTGGAAAGCATTATCTCAGGATAGGGATGTATGGAGACTTATGTCCGCGCGGCCATGAACTTATGGGTTTGATAGTGCCAGTGAGTAAGTAAGTAAATCAGTCATGGAATATGTACAAAAATACAGAAGCAACTGGAAATCTCACGTAAGAAGAATGAGCAGAACAAGAAAACCACGTCAGATCTTAAATTACCAGCCACCAGGCAAGACATCTTCGGGGGAAACGCCGTAGCGTAGTGGTTAAGGCAGTACGCTATAAACCGGAAGATCGAGGGTTCAAGTCCCGGTGGGATCAGGATTTTTAAACTAAACCAAACCTTCTGGTGGCACTATGACCCTGGGGTAGACTCAGCCTCTAACTGAAATGAGTACCAGATGCTTGTAAAAGCGGCCGTCATGCAGGGCTGACAACCCGGCTGACATAAAGTACTGACTGTCTAGAAAAAGTGGGAGCCTTAACCTCCTACTACCCCAAGGGCCTCCCGAGGCCTGTAGTGGGAACACTTTACTTTACATTCTTGGTCTACCAACTGGACTTTTTCTCTTTGGTTTTCGTACAAGAAGCTTCCATGCACCTCCTTCATTCGGCATTCGTGCCACATGTCCTGCTCATCACTGTCTACGAGACTTAACTGTTCTTATTATACTCGTATTTGGTTTCCTATAAAGATTATATAGCTCACTGTTAAGTAGTCTTCTCCATTCGCCTGACTATTCATATCTCTTTGGTCCAAAATTCTTCCTGAGTACTTAATTCTCAAATACTCGTAATATTTTTCCTCCCTTAAACTAAGAGTCCATGTTTCACATCCATATAATATAACTTAAACAATATTACCTTTATATGTTTTCAATTTAACAGTTTTTTTAGTGAAGTTGGGACGATAAGAGTCCTTGCAATACGTAATTGCATGCATTTCTAGAATTTTGAGCCTCTATTTAATTTGTTTGTGCATCTCATTCCTGTTTGTAATTATTGTTCTTAGACAGGCCTATTTGAATTGAGTCACTTGTTCAAAATTTGCCTCCCACTTAAATACTTGACAAAATATACGTTTGAATTGAAATAAAAGAATAAGAGGAATTAAGATAAAATATTTGTAACACGTGACGGAAATACTTCCTGAGCAGATTGCTTCAGTTGTGCTTCCTGCACGTGCTAAGTGCTTCGTGTTGCTACACTTCCTGAGGAGATAAGAGCAGATTGCTTCAGTTGTGCTTCCTGCACGTGCTAAGTGCTTCGTGTTGCTACACTTCTGTCAGGTGAATATATCACAACACACTCACCTCTGGGGCAAACCCAGCCAGGGTCCATTCATTTTACAGTTTCTCTTGCTTCTTCACGGTTTAGCTTTATGCTAGCCTGTTCCGGCTCCAAATTCCACCTTTTCTTTGGCCTTCCCAAACTTCTTCTTCCTCTTGGTGAATGATTGTATGCTGCTTTTGATATTCTGTTCTCAGTCTTCCTTGCTAAGTGTTATTTCCAGTTTGTTCCGCATTTCAATATTGTTGTGTTTAATTCCTCTAGTCTTATTTCTGTGTTATGTTGTGTTTTTGTCTGTTCTTTGATATCCTGCTATTGGTCTGAGGAATTTCATTTGTGTAGCTTGGATTCTGGAGTTTCTCTTGCTAGAACATGAAATTCTCTTCCACCTGTGTCAGAGACTGCCAAACTCTCACATATTTCAGAAACAAACTGAAGAAATTTGTATTAATTAACAGAAACTTGTCACTAAAACTATTCTTTTAACAATTAAATAATTATTTTTATTTAATTTAATGAAAATACTTTTTAAACTTGATGTCTTTCAATATGGTATTACTTTCCTATCTTCAATTCGAAATTGAATAGCCTGATAGTGCATTTGATGTCTGCATGGGTAGGAGTAGTATTCCTTTGTGCGTGTGCGTGTTTTCAATTTGTTCTGTATCGATTTTTTAAATTATTAATATACAGATATATATATATATATATATATATATATATATATATTACACATCCAAGTTCACTGTTCACGGGTGGAGGGGAAGAGTTTTAGCGCTAGTGTCGCCGATCTACTGAATCTATGGAAGGGATGTAGGAGAAAACTGTACATCCGATCACGTATTGAAATTTGTCAACTTCAAATGTGGGGGGAGAATCTCTAAACACGTGTGAAAGATCTTAACATGGTTGTCAAATTAGTAATTTAATCACGGAACGCTCAAGCGGTCGGATCATTTCAAATCACAGTATTTGCCGTCTCTCTGTTACCAGCTTCATAATAAATCACAAGTGGCAACATGTAATGAGAAGGGCAAGGAAGGGACAGCTCATTCCTAGACGTAACCCAAAAGTAACAGGGTTGTCAAGTTAGTCATTCTGCCACTGACCGCGGATCATTAAAATACATAGTATTTGTCAGCTCTCTACCTTCCAATCAAACAACATAATATAAAGGACAGGAAGTGGCAACATAGTAAGGAATAGAAAGACAGTTTGTTAGTTAACATATTTTCCGCCTGCACAAAACACTTGGATGGGTAATATATATATATATATATATATATATATATATGATATGAAAAGAAAAAAGAATGCTTGAGTCGGGATTTGAACTCGAGTCTCTAAAGTTACTGAAAATACATGCCACTGTACCTTTAGCGCTCTAACCAACTGAGCTACTCAAGAATTCCAAGACAAACATACAATTGTTAGAGCGCTAAAGGTACAGTGGCATGTATTTTCAGTAACTTTAGAGACTCGAGTTCAAATCCCGACTCAAGCATTCTTTTTTCTTTTCATATCATATTTGCCTTCATTGCCAAATGTCAAAAATATATTTATAATATCTATATATATATATATATATATATATATATATATAATACCTTCTTTATGTAGGTGTGTTACCATGTAGGCTATGTATTTCTTTATATATATATATATATATATATATATAATTAAAAAAGAAGAAAAGCTTCCTAATATTTATAGGTATGATGTATACAAAATGCTGAATATAGTTTGTGTTTAATAAAAAGGATCTTCTTGGTTATGAACCTGCATTACACAAAGTCAATAAAACCCCAAATCACCAATTTAGAAAGTTAAGAGTCGACGCGTTTCAGTAGCGACGCCACCATTATCAACACTTAATATTGACTCAGTATTCAGTTTATATTAAGTCTTGATAATGGTAGCGTCGCTACTGAAACACGTTGACTCTTTCAACTTTATAAATGGGTGATTTGGGCTTTTATTGACTTAATATAGTTGTTAATGCAGGTACTATTTGCATTATGTGGAACTTAACGTAGCAGTTAATTTGTATTTAATTAATGATAGTGATTGATAATCCCTAACTTGATTGAGGTTATAAGACGCAATATTTCTAATTTGTTGAAGCGTCTCAAAATAACGCAATATTCGATAAAGTAAATACATGGATATTTGTAATCTAAACCACAATAAGGAATAAGGAACTGGATCCAATATCTCAGAGAGGAAATGCTGATAAATTCTGTATTACAAAATCACTAACCAATGCACTATTGTAATTATATCCTAACATTTTCCAATATTGTTATTTTAACACAGCATGGAAGCTTCTTGTAGGAAAGCCAGAGGGAAAACGCCTAGTTGGTAGACCAAGAATAAGGTGGGAGAATAACATTAACTATGATTTGAGGGAAGTAGATTATACAGGGAATGATTGGAAAGCATTAGCTCAGGATAGGGATGTATGGAGAGCTTATGTCCGCGCGGCCATGAACCTACGGGTTCGATAGTGCCGGCGAGTATGTAAGTTATTGTAATTATTTCCACATTACAATTACATTGATCTACAAAATATGATGTAACATAAATATATTTTTGCATTTTCGGAAGCTATTGTGTTTGTTCTCAAGAAAATATTTTGATTTTTTTAGAATTATGATTTCTGTATCTCTTCCGAGCTAAGTTCCAGTTGTAATGTAAACAAACCACACGTTTGACTGCATTTTCATTGGTCTATATAAGTTATGTGGGAGAATCTTAAAATATCCATCCATATTAATTCTGCCCGAAGGCAGGTCCTTCACTGCAATCATAGCATTTTTCATGCTATGCTTGCAGCTTTACTAGGGAATTGTGTAGGTGTGGTAGCTTCCCGTTGCTTTCCACACCGGTGAAGGATGATGATGATAATGATAATGGTAAGGATGATAATGATAAGGATGATGGCCATATGATTTCGGGGAACGTTTGGGCCTTAAAGTTTTCCTGACATTTGTCTTACAGCTGAGGAAAAACCCCGATAAAACCTCACCCAGAAAAACTGTCCCGACCGAGGATCGAACCCGGGCCCGCTGCGTGACAAGGCAGCACGCTACCTCGAGACCACAGCGGTGGACTCTTAAAATATATAATTACAGTTTGAATACATTAAATAAACATTTGTGGAAAGCAACGGGAAGCTACCACACCTACAATTCCTTAGTAAAGCTGCAAAGCATAGCATGAAAATGCTATGATTGCAGTGAAAGACCTGCCCTCGGGCAGAATTACTATGGATGGATGGAAATAAACATTATTATGTTCTTACACACGCGGAATCTAGATTACGTTGGAATTTATATTAATTTATATTGTTTCAAAATGACCGCTTCCTGTACAATTTCTTAAAACATTGAAAAAGAAATTGAAAAATGGAGAGAAACAAATTATTTTGAACGTTTTCAAACAGTTTAGTTTAAAAAAATCCTACTTTGGCCATTAAGAATGTGGCGAAAATTACAGCAGTATTTACGAATGAGTTAGCATAGAATATATATTCTGCTCGTAATGAAATTGTAAATAAAATATATCCATCGACATCATGGAAAAAGCGTAAACGTCTGATTAATGTAGTCCCACACACACACACACACACACACATATATATATATATATATATATATATATATATATCAATCCAGAGTAATTCTGCCCGAGGGAACGTCTTTCGCTGCAATCATAGCATTTTCATGCTATGCTTTGCAGCTTTACTAGGGAATTGTAGGTGTGGTAGCTTCCCGTTGCTTTCCACAAATGTTTATTAAGTATTGGTTGGACATAATAAACGGGAATGAGGACTCGCTTAGGGCAGAGTGTTACAATGAACAGAAAAGGCAGTGTGTTTCGGGAGATTGGGTAATCGGTGTAGAAAGGGGATTGAAGGGCATAGGGATGGGTTGGGTATGGGAGAGGAGTACGCGGAATAATAGAAATGTTTGGAGGACAGTTAAGAAGAGACTAATCGATATAGACAGACAGTATATAGAAGCAGAGTGTAGCCAGAAAATATCGCTCACCCTGCAGACGGAACTGAAACTTTCGTGGGGAAGGGAGAAATATATTGACTCTTTGGATGGGGATGATAAAAGTGCTATTGCATGGTTTCATTTGGGGGGTTGGATGGCCCATAATTTAACAAATGAGGAAGGCATTAAACTATGCCCACTATGCGATGACCATGAAAACTGGCAGCATATTATAGCATTCTGTAGAGAGACAGAACAACTTAGATTACAGATGCTGCCGGAGAGATTTCTCAGGTCGGATCGAGGGAGAGTGGCGTGTTGGGATCTTTTAGGACGGATCGAGAGTGAATCAAAAACGTGCAAATTTTTGGGTACAGTAAGAAAATTGAGATATAACAAAATTGTAGCTTAAGGATATATGTATTAACAATAAGAAGAATCTCAATATGGTCTTTGTTTTCGATCTTTAATCATGTTATATAATAAGTAGGTCTGATAAGTTGAATAGTCTGATAGTGCACTTAATGTCTGCAGGGACGGGGGGAGGGGGGTATGAGCGTGCGGTGTGTATATGTGTGGGGGGTGTGTGGGTGTATGTGTGTGTGCTTTTTTTTTCTAATTTGTTTTCTAGCATTTTTTTTTAATATTAATGTACGGAATGTGGATGAATGTAGATATGTATTATTGTGATTTAGTGTAGACATAGATTTTACTTATATGTAGCCTGTTATTGTTTTTTGATACAGGTGTATTTGTAGGTATTTGTTTATATTATTAGTTTTATTTTTTTATTCATGGAAAAATAATGCACGTACGGCCAAGCAGGCCCGTGCGCAATGTAAATGCATATGTATTTTCTTTATTCTGAAAAAAAAGGCAATAAATTCCATATTCTATTAATGTATTAAAATTGTAATTATATATTTTAAGATTCTCGCACATAACTTATATAGACATGTGCTAGATAATACATGTTTTTATTTTCTTTATTTCGAGTGTTTGAGAGGGAACTGTATTTCGTTACACACTTAAAGGTAAAACCATTATTCGACCAATGAAAATACAGTCAAACATCTGGTTTGTTTATATTACAACTGGAACTTAACTCGGAGGAGATACAGAAATCATAACAATTTTCGGGGACCGTTGGGCCCTAAGCTTCCTGACATTTGTCTAACAGGTGAGGAAAAACCCCGAAATAAACCTCACCCAGCAGCTTGTCCCGACCGGGAATCGAACCCGGACCCGCGGCGTGAAAATGCAGCACCGTACCTCGAGACCACAGCGGTGAATATATATATATATTTTTTTTTTGCCATTTATAAATAAAAATGGGGGAAGTTCCTAGTTATTGGTACCATGTTACCTTGAATTCAGTCTTATTTCGTGTAAAATATGTTATCTAAGAACAATGTTTCTATCGATGACAGTTCTGTACACAATTCAGTCATGTGGCTGCTGACAAAGGTTCCCCCAATAGTCGGAGTAGGCGAAGTAATATCTTATGCAAGTTTGTTTATAACCCTAGCAATAGTTCCTGAACAATGAAATTTGTAATGGGAACTTAGATGCGAGTCCTGTACTAACCAGATGTAGGTCTCAGCCAATAGGAAGCATGACCACACGTCATTGCTAACTCCCTCAAATACAGTCACTGCTAAACATTTTTAAAATCTCACTACAAAGATTAATTAATATAGGTAACCTTTATCGTAGACTGCGATGGGCAGGACATGTGGCACGAATGGGAAATGAAGGACTTGCATGGAAGCTTTTTGTAGGAAAACCAGAGGGAAAACGCCCAGTTGGTAGACCAAGAATGAGGTGGGAGAATAACATTAACTATGATTTGAGGGAAGTAGATTATACAGGGGATGATTGGAAAACATTGGCTCAGAATGGGGATATATGGAGAGCTTATGTCCGCGCGACCATGAACCTACGGGTTCGATAGTGTCAGTGAGTTAGTTAGGAGGCATTGTGTAAATAAAAAATCACAACTGTTAAGTAATTAACTAAATACACATTCACATTGCATTACAATTTTAAGACTTGAGGCAGCAAGTGTACAAAATATTATAATTAAAGTCTACGGTTTTAAATCTAAAATCAACACATCCGCGTCTCACTATAATTCTCTATGGACTGTACATAGCAACTGTTTTGTTTGTTCACGTGGCAGACAGGGAATTCACAGATCAGCAGTCTGGATAGGCTCTCCCATTAGATTTACGGTCAAGGACATTGTTCAAAATCCCTTGCGCGACCTATACAGTACAATTGGAACTGAGCTCGGAATTGGTGCAGCACAATCCTATTTCATGTATCTTCAGTTATTCCGTGAATAATTCACCGTCCTCAAATCATCACAATGATGCATGTTTGTGAAGTTTGGACTCTGGTATTGGAATTTATGGTAGTTATGTGACAGTTCAGGGACGTTACAGATATTGTTAAGACAATGGAATGTGTGCTAGTTTGCACTGATATGGAAATGAACAATATAAATATTTACGAATACACGCCATAACTAGATACTGCGCACTACCTCCGCGCATCACGTGCTATATTAATTACATTCGCAATAATGTATTCAGGAGCAGTAAGTTACGCACATGACTTTCATACACAATAACATCCAGTTAATTAGTTCACAAGGTAATGCCTCAAACTTGTTTTATAGAAGCTCAGAGATCAAATCCCAGGGCTGAAATAACCATATGTCTTCTGTCTTACTTACTTACTCACTGGCACTATCGAACCCATAGGTTCATGGCCGCACGGACATAAGCTCTCCATACATCCCTATCCTGAGCTAATTCTTTCCAATCATTCCCTGTATAATCTACTTCCCTCAAATCATAGTTAATGTTATTCTTCCACCTCATTCTTGGTCTACCAACTGGGCGTTTTCCCTCTGGCTTTCCTACAAGAAGCCTCCATGCAAGTCTTTCATTCCCCATACGTGCAACATGTCCTGCCCATCGCAGTCTACGAGACTTAACTGTTCTTATTATATCAGGCTCCCTATAAAGACCATGTAGTTCATTGTTATGTAGTCTTCTCCATTCACCTGTCTGTTCATCTCTCTTTGGTCCAAAATTTTCGTAAGTACTCTATTCTCAAATACTTGTAATCTCCTTTCCTCCCTTAAAGTAAGAGTCCATGTTTCGCACCCATATAATATAACTGGTAGAATAATAGTTTTATATATTTTCAGTTTAACGTTTTTTGAAAGGAGTTGGGACATCAAGAGTCTCTGCAATGCATAATAGCACGCATTTCCAGAATTGAGCCTATGTTTAATTTCTTTGTGCATCTCATTCCTATTTGTGATTATTGCTCCTAGGTATTTGAATTCAGCCACTTCCTCAAAATTTCCCTCATTTGTCATTAACTGTCCATTTCCATTATATAATGTATTTCTACGTGTGACTATATATTTAGTTTTATTGATATTTACTTCCAGTCCTAATTTCTTAGTGTTACTCAATAGTGTGTGCGTGTTGGCCTTTAGTATCTCCTCGCTATCGGCCAATAGTACTACATCATCAGCATAAACTAACAGTTTATTAATACCATTGAGTTGTAAGCCTTCCTCATCTCTAAAGATGTAAAGGCTGCTCCACTACAACATTAAATCATTTCTTCTGTCACAAAATTAAATCCTGTTTTCGAATCTTTTTAATCTTGCGATCCGTTTCATCATAAATAATCATTTCATAATTTATTATTTTTCTTTTCTTTTTTTAATTTTTTTTTTCTATCGTGGCTTTTCTTGCTTCTTTACTTCTTTCTTTTTAGGTGCACGCCGCAGCGCAATTTGTTAAGGCTATAAACCGGAAGGTCAGGGGGTCCCGGACAGGTCATTGATATTTACACTGTCCTAAACATTCTAGCGGCACCATGGCCCTGGGGTCGACCCAGGCTCTGACGAAAATAAATTCCAGACGCTTGTTCTGGGGGTAAAGATCATCATGCAAAGTTGACAACCCGGCTGACAACTCGTGCCAATTGTCGAAAAAAATATGATCCTTTACCTCTTGAGGCCTGTAGTGGGATATACTATGTCTGTGTGGCAAGGTTCTAGAAGTCGTAATTTTTATTTTTTCGGAACCAAACTTGGTATATAGCAATTAAGAAAAGTAAGATCGAGTTAGTTAGCCAGGAAAATCCAGGGGATCCACCAGAAGCGAAAATTTAAAAGTCTCTGCTGCCGCCGCAATTTTTTTTCTCAACTTCGTTTTTAGACCAAAGAGAGATGAACAGACAGGTGAACGGAGAAGACTTACATAACAGTGAACTACATGGTCTTTATAGGAAGCCAGATATAACGAGAACAGTTAGGTCTCGTAGACCGATAGGCAGGACATGTGGCATGATTGGGGAGTCAAATACGTGCATGGAAGCTTCTTGTAGGAAAACCAGAGGGAAAACGCCCAGTTGGTAGACGAAGAATGAGGTGGGAGAATAGCATTAACTATGATTTGAGGGAAGTAGATTATACAGGGGATGACTGGAAAACATTGGCCCAGGATAGGGATGTATGGAGAGCTTATGTCCGCGCGGTCATGAGCCTACGCGTTCGGTGGTGCCAGTGAGTGAGTTAGAGCGATATTTTAATTTTTGTTTCAGGTGAACTCCTACACCTGATGCTTTTAGATTATAACAGATAGAGGCTAAACACTCTACGTACCTGAAAACTTGTATGTACAACATTTCATATCTATCGACTGACTACTTTTCTAGTTCTGCCAACACAAACACACGCAGACTTAATTTTTATACATAAATATTATATTTTATATACAAATATGTGAATAAAAAATGAAAGCATTGTATTAGTTTTTGATACCCCTGTTATAAGGAAAGTAGGTACGATATGCTGACCACACCATGTACGTGCACCTGCGTAACATAACGGTCGCATTACGTCATCGCATTCACTAACAAGGTGGTGCGTGCATCTTGCATTTGTAGCGATGCGACGTTCTACGACCTTCATGTATTGTATTTAGGGACCCTAATGCACTCAAGCTATCCAACCGTACTTACATATTGACGCAAACATAACCTCTCCATACATCCCTATAATAAGTTTTCTTCAGATTTTCTCTGTTTACTTCACCTCGCTCAAATCATAGTTAATGTTATTCTCTCGCCTCATTCTTGGTCTACCTACTGGATACTTCTGTCTGTCCTACCTACAAAACTTTCATTTCCCAAATTGATATCACATATTCTGCATTCGAACTAACTAACTCACTGGCACTATCGAACCCATAGTTCATGGCTGCGTGAACATAAGCTGTCCATACATCCTTGTCTTGAGCTAATATTTTCCAATCATCCCCTGTATAATCCACTTCCCACAAATCATGATTATTTTTGTTCTCCCATCTTATTGTTGGTCTACCCACTGGGCGATTTCCCTCTGGTTTTATATATGTTATGTAGGCTTATATATAAAAAGTGTCCACCGCTGTGGTCTCGAGGTAGCGCGCTGCCTTCTGACGCACCTGGTCCCGGTCGGGACAAGCTTCCTGAGTAAGGATTTTTCAGGTATTTTTCCTCACCTGTAAGACAAATGTCAGGAAGCTTTGAGGCCCCGATCATCATCCTTCACCGGTGTGGAAAGCAACGGGAAGCTACCACGCTTGCAATTCCCTAGTAAAGCTGCAAAGCATTGCATGAAAATGCCATAACTGCAGTGAAAGACCTGCACTAGGGCAGAACACTATTAACTCAATTTAATATACAAAGTAAAGTGATCCCACTACAGGCCATGAGACCCGTGGGGTAGTAGGAGGTTAAATCTCCAACTTTTACTAGACAATCGGCACTTGATGTCAGCCGTGTGTGACCTCCGCCTTTACCTCCAGAACAAGCGTCTGGTACTCATTACCGTTAGAGGCTGAGTCGACACCAGGGTCATGGTGCCACCAGAAGGTTTGGGTCAGTTTAAAAATCCTGATCCCACCGGGACTTGAACCCTCGACCTTCCGGTCTGTAGCATATTGCCTTAACCATCTTCGCTATGTCGTGCCCCCATATCTATGTATGTACATATATAAACATATTTATTTATTTATTGGTTATGGTCATTTTCAGCTGTCTACTGGATAGAATCGGCGAAGATCTGTAAAAAAATTCAGAAATGCTTTCATGAAAACAACAACTCAATAGCTTATTCTTTTGAAATTCGATAAATCTGTTAACAAGCTGTATCATGTATAATTGTAGGCTTTCACGGCCGGCGTCTGGATCCCTATTTGGTTCGTCTTCCGGACTAAGTGGCCGTGGTCCTGTTTCTTGAAACACGACGTTTCCTCTACTGCTGCAGTAGACTTCATCAGGAGAATCTGCGTGCTCTCTGTGAACTCCTCAACAGTCAGACATACCATGTTGCATGCGTAACTTTTATCCTCTTACTAATAACCCATATATAACTTTTATACAAGGTTTATACACATCTCAGTTGAAAATTCTTACTAATAAACACTGTATTAGCTGTTCAGTGTATAAGAGGTGTACAACTTTTCATGAGAATCGTTATACATGCCTCCAGCCTTGTTTAAGGATTCTATAACTAGACAAAATGTCGGACTTCAAGATCAACTGATTGTTTCCTTATGATATTGATGAAAGTTTCCTTAAATTTAACGCAAAATGCAACACTTTAACGACTGTTTGATGGATGCACAGGACATAAATAATATTAATAAAGCTCTGGGTAGGAAAATAAAGGCATCATAAAATGCCTTTTGTTACACTCATTCTCGATTAGGTCTAATCATATTTTTAAATTGAACATTGATTCACAAAAGAATATGTTCTACAATAATTGCTGTAGACAAGATTTAACCTGAATGTAGTTTAAATGCTTCATAATATTATGTTAACAAAACTTTCTTGTATCATTAATACATAATACACATACCGATATAAAATGTATTTAATTATAGAGGTACTATTATTGCAGCAAGCTACATGTTAGCTGGATGGTCTCGGGGTTAGAGCTTCTGACTACTGCCCGATCAAACTGCAATTTTTTTTTTTTTTTTTTTTTTGCTTAAAGCGTTTTTCTGTTCTCGGTAACATTTCCTACTATTTTGATCGTTTTCTAACGCATCTTAAAACACTGCATAAAATTCATAAGTAATGGGAACAACTTTTATTAGTTTCCAAGAATTGTTCGAAGTTTTTGACGTTAGATGGCAGCACATTATCTGTGATTAATTCTACGATATATTTGACATAGCGTAAAGCAAAATGTAAATACATTAAAACACGCTTATTTTTTCCGTACCTCCCCAATTAGGGAATCTCTATTAATTCTTATCCATATTCATTTCTTGCACAATAATGATGACGAATATGTGACGTATTGTGTATAACGGTTGTATTGTTATATAGCTCCGGCACAACGTTTATTAGTAAGGAAATTATACATGATCTGCACAAGGTTTATACATTGTATAACTAAACAGTTGATGAAAACCTGTATGAGAGATTTTTATTAGTAAGACTGTATGTATATATAATTGGCCATGGTAATTTTCAGCTGTCTACTGAATAGGGTCGGTGAAGATCTGTAAAAAAATCAGAAATGTTTTCATGAGAACCACCTCAATAGCTTCATTCTTTTGAAATTCAGTAAAGCTCTAAACAAGCTGCATTATGTATAATTGTAAGGTTTCACGGCCGGTGTCTTGATCCCAGTTTGGTTCGTCTTCCTGGATAAATTACCGGGGTCCGGTTTTCTCGAAACGCGATGTTTCGTCTACTGCTTCGTTGGACCTCATCAGGAGATTCTGCGCATTCTCTGTGAACTGAACAGTCAGCTGCAGACATACCATGTTGCATGCTTAACTTTTATAATATAAAAACCGTTGTATTATAGTATAGCACTTGAGGCCATAGACCTGTGGAATGTAAAAGAGTGTATTTATGAATTGGCTGCAATGAAACATGGATAGATGTTTATTATTAATGCAGGCAGTCACTTGAACAAACACTTGTAGTGCTGACGTAGTGTCCAGATGTTGAAAACACTTAAAAATAACTGCGCACCTCCTGTGCTTTCTTCAAACCAACTCTGCACTGGAACCAACATATATCATATATTTATAGTTGGAAAAGAGCTTAACTCTGCTAACTAAAATAAAAGCTTTTATTAATTTACTGACTGGCACTGCCAAATCTGGAGCTCATGGCCACGCGTACATAAGCTCTCGTTATGTCCATATCCTGAGATGTTATCCAATCTTTTTCCTCTATAATGTACCTCCCTCAAATAATGGTTAATATTATTCTCCCACCTCATTCTCGGACTTCCTTATAGGCGTTTTTACAATGGGTTTTCTTATAAGAAGTCTCCATACAACTATTTCATTACCCATTCATGTCACATGTCCTGTTCATCGCAGTCTACGAGACTTAACAGTTCTTATTATATCTGGTTTCCTATAAAAAATCATGTAGCTCACTGTTATGTAGTCTTCTCCATTCTCCCTGTATGTTCGTCTCTCTTTGATAAAAAAGACAAGTAATTTATTCTGAGAATAAATTTGTTAGGAAAGTGTTTGCAGATGATCAAATAATTTTTGCATGGGATGAAGATGGTATGAAATATATGATAAATAAACTAATGGAAAAATATAAAAAATGGGGACTGAATCTAAATATACAGAAAACATAATATATGTGTTTCGGAAAGGATGTGGATGACCTCGTACTTGAAGCAGGGAAAATAAAAAAAAAAGTGAATTTTTTAAATATCTTGGGGTCAATAATTACAAGTTTAGGTACCTGTGAGAGAGATGTACAGACTAAAATTGCAATGGCAAAAAAATGCAACTAAGACATTACATGGAATAATTTTGAACACAAATATTGCAAAGGAAATTAAAATTAAAATTTATAAGAGCATAATACAGAATATTTTGTCATATGGAAGCGAAACTTGGTCTTTGACGGAATTACAAAATAATAAAATTAGAACCGCTGAATTTGATTATTTTAGAAGAAGCCTCCAAAAAACAGGACAGGATAAAATAAGAAATGAATTCCTTTGCAGAGAAATTAATGTCACCACATCCGTTGTTATCGGCCGAGGTAGACTAGGGTTATGCTCCTTGCCTCTGGTCTCGAGGGTCGCGAGTTCAAACCCGGCCGGAGTGGATTGAGTTTTTTTAGGATGGAAAAATCCAAGGAGCAAGTCCTCCGGGAGGGACTTTAAGCCGTGGGTCCCGAGTCTGAAGATATTCAGGCTCGTAAAAGATGCTTAAGCCTGAATGAAAAGGCTTCTAAGCAAATTTTACCGAATTTTCCCGTCCTAGTACTACCTTGGTTTCCTAGATGTCAGTATGAGGCGGAACGCTGACCACGGACCACTCAAAATGACATCTATACGAAAACAAGTGTAACTAAATTATTATGGTTCAAATTCTTCCCTGTAGGGGGAGAGCGCCTAAATCCCTGTTAAGGGAAATATGGGCTTACAAGAAGACATCTGCTGTTAAGAGGATTGAAAATCAAACGCTTATATGGTATGACCATGTGCAAAGAATGGAAAATGAAAGATGGCCAAATAATATATACCAATGGTCACCCCCTGGAAGAAATAAACGTGGCAGACCAAGATGGAAATGGAAAACCTACGTCAGAACTATAATTGATGATCGGAATTTGGAAGAAGGAGATTGGATTTATATAAATAAATGGAAACTGAAGACGGCAAACCCATAAGTGGGGGAAAGCCGAAGAAGAAGAAGGAAAGTGTTTGAACCAAAGAGAGATGGAGAAAACTACATAACAGGTAGATACATGATCTTTATAGGAAACCAAATGTGTAAGAACAGTTGTGACACAAATGAGGAATGAAAGGAAGTATGGAAATTTGTAGGAAAACCAGAGAGAATGCCAAGGAATCGTGGGAGAATAGCATTAGCCATGATTTTAGGGAAGGAGATTATACAGGGGATGATTGGACAACATTAGCTCTATATATGGATGTATGGAGAGCTTATGTCCGCGCGGCTATGAACCACGGGTTCGATAGTGCTAGTGAGTTACTTTACGAGAGTTGTTGAGTAATTTATTCTCGAATACTGTCCATATTGTCTCCTCTCTTAAAGCAAGAGACCAAAATAAAGCTATAATTGGTATTTCTAATTTTATCTCTTCTTGAATTTCTGGAGACTTTTCTCTAGACGTCCATCTCTGTCATCAATAGTTAATGTGTTTGCTCTCTGCTTAATGTCCGCACCGTACAATCGTATATAAAAATGAATGTTTGTCTGTTTGTTCGTTCTTTATGCGCGGCCATACCGTTCATCCGATAGTGATGGGGGTTTTTGCAAAATGTTCAGGAGGTTCCCGGGATGAACATAGGCTATAAGATAGTTGTGATATTAAACCCCTTCACCCCTAAAAATCACCCTTCGTAGTGAAAAACGTGAAATAAAGTCCATATTTTGGCGCTTACATGGCTTACGCTACCTAAATAATAACAAATATACCAAATTAATGTACGCAGAATTGAACATCTCAAAAAACTTTACAAAAAAAAGTCCGCGACAACATATGTTTATCTTCTACGGATAACTCATAATAAACATTTTTGTTTTTCATTGATGCCAAGAAGATCGGGATACGCATATTCCCGGGCAAGTATAGCAGCGCACGGCTGGTGGTAAATTAGGAGCAGCAGCACACGCCGGGTATTAGCTAGTTAACTATAAAATCAGAGAAATGATGAATTTTCTAAATATGTTATTGAAGAAAGAAGATTGAAATGGTTTGGCCACATAAAGAGGAAGATAACAGATATAAGGAGAGACCAAAAGAACTGCGGGTTCAAGGAGTATGGTGTAGAGAGGACTAACAGAGAGTGATGCATAGAATAGGGACACGTGGATTAGTATCATTTGAAACTGGTTGAAGAAAAACTACTGTACTATTGTATTTCTGTATTGTGGAGAAATTCATAATAAAAGAAAATAGTTTATATAATGTAGAGTGTCACACGTAGAAATACATTATATAATGGAAATGGACAGCTAATGACAAATGAAGGAAATTTTGAGGAAGTGGCTGAATTCAAATACCTAGGAACAATAATCACAAGTAGGAATGAGATGCACAAAGAAATTAAACATAGGCTCAATTCTGGAAATGCGTGCTAGTATGCATTGCAGAGACTCTTGATGTCCCAACTCCTTTCAAAAAACGTTAAACTGAAAATATATATAACTATTATTCTACCAGTTATATTATATGGATGCGAAACATGGACTCTTACTTTAAGGGAGGAAAGGAGATTACGAGTATTTGAGAATAAAGTTCCTAGGAAAATGTTTGAACCAAAGAGAGATGAACAGACAGGTGAATGGAGAAGACTACATAATTGTGGAGTACATGATCTTTATAGGAAGCCAGATATAACGGAACAGTTGAGTCTCGTTGACTGCGATGGGCAGGTCATGTGGCACGAATGGGGAATGAAAGACGTGCAGGGAAGCTTCTTGTAGGAAAACCAGGGTAAAACGCCCAGTTGGTAGACCAATAATGAGGTGGGAGAATAACATTAACCAAAATTTGAGGGAAGTTGATTATACAAGGAATGATTGGAAAACTTTAACTCAGGATAGCGATGAATGGAGAGCTTATGTCCGCGCGGCCATGAACCTAGAGGTTCGATAGTGCCAGTGAGTTAGTCATAATGCTTGGTCACCCCTGGCACTGCACAAAGGAGCTGCTGTGACGCAGATGGATCTAAAACTGACCTCTCCGTGTGAGATGATGTTCTCATAGCGAGTCTGCAGAATTACAGGAACTCATGGTTTTAACGTTATCAGTGTACACTTTTCCTGCATCGTGGCTCCACCTGCTCAATTCCAACAGTGCTTGTCTTTGTAAACCCTGTACACTGGTCCGCCAGGTCAACATGTGGCTGAGGCGAAAGATATGTGGTAGGCCTATATTGTTTTATACCTTTTTTGCGCGATAGTGCGTTTTGTCGTACTTACAGCAATGGCGACCATGATTGAAAGTTCAACTTCCTATATTTCGGAGTTGCCAACCTAAATAACTATAACTGTAATAACATAACTATACTGTAATTATTTATTATGTATTTCAATAAAGATAAGAAAAATATAATTTACATCACAGGACGTCAGAAATTAATTAATAACCTATAATGTTGGTTATAAACAGTTTGATGTGTTTCATTTTTTCTGCACTAGGGTGCTTCCTTACAATATTGCGATCCTATCTGGCAATAAATAATATGATCTGGTTGCAGTGATGAACAAATGAAACATAACAAACGTTTCTAATTTGTTTTAAAACATCTCCGTTTACATTAAATATATAAATATTTTTAAAAAACTGTATTTAAATAATGATTTGTGAGTAAACACCTTAATTTTATCCGAAATAGTCCTAACAAATGCAACTCTTGATTTGCAAATTCTCTAGATAAATTGAAAAACACTCGTGGCAATACTTGTGAAAAAGTTGAAATGAAGTCAGGATTTGGCAAAAAACCGAGTCCGGTGACTTTTTTTTCATAAAGGCCGTATGCTTGCAAGAGGAGTGATAGGAACTACTGGGATATGTGAAGAGTGTGATTAGCAAAGAAGTGTGTAACGTTGTTTTGATTATCGGAACACGGATGGCGTGGTGTTGATATACAATATCAATTACACGGTTTAACAATTTTTGGAAGAAGGTCACGTCGCAACCGCAACACGAATCTCGTGCTACTTTCACTTGTATCACTCCGACATCTCACAAATAGTTCCTCATTCCATAATGTGTTCCAACAACCAATCTCTGACCACAGCCACAATCATTAAGCGACAAAATGAAATGCAAATTGTATCTTGAATGTTGTCGCGCGCTGTAGCAGTTCATGCTTTGGCGCAGAGGTACGTGGCTTGCGATGGTTCAAGACCCCAAAACAAACTCATTGGCACTATCGAGCCCGGAGGTTCATGACCGCATGGACATAAGCTCTCCAGACATCTCATTCCTGAGGCAATCAACAAATTACCTCCGTCAAATAATTGTTAAGGTTATTCTTCCACCTCATTCTTGGTCTACCAACTGGGCGTTTTCTCTTACATTCCCCATTAGTCCCACATGTCCTGCCCATCACATTCTACAAGGCTTAACTGTTCTTATTATATCTGGTTTCCCATAAAGATCATGTAGCTCATTGTTATGTAGCTTTCTCCATTCGTCTGTCTGTTCATCTCTCTTTGGTCCAAAATTTTTACCAGAACTTCTTCTTATATCTTGTACGTCCATGTTTGCTTAACAGAGATTTAGGCGCTCTCCCCCTACAGGGAAGAATTTGAACCATACTAATTTAGTTACACTTGTTTTCTTACAGATGTCATTTGAGTGGTCCGTGGTCAGCGTTCCGCCTCATACTGACATCTAGGAAACCAAGGTAGTACTAGACCGGGAAAATTCGGTAAATTTTGCTTAGAGGCCTTTTCATTCAGATTTAAGGATCTTTTACGAGCCTGAAACATCTTCAGACTCGGGACCCACGGCTTTAAGTCCCTCCCGGAGGACTTGCTCCTTTGATTTTTCCATCCTAAAAAATCCATCGACCCCGGCCGGGTTTGAACCCGCGACCCTCGGGACCAGAGGCAAGGAGCATAACCACTAGTCCACCGCGGCCATCTCCATCGTAAAATATCTAAATGTAGGTATGTGCCAAAAAATATTTGTTTCTGATACATGGGGCAGAGTTCAGCATAGCAATTATTCTATCTCATTATGGAATAGTTTTCCAATTTCCATATTTGATGTTCCTTCTTTTACCAAAATGTAACCCACATATGAACGGTTGAGAGGACAAGTAGATCCAGTACAACATATCATGTTTGTAGAAACAAGATGTTAAAAGTTATTAATTCATTATTAATTGTAGGGAGTGTTCAAAACTCTCTTTGCAATTACATTTTAGATTTAATCTTGAACTTTGATCACGATTAAATGCAGTTAGAAAAATTTTAACATTAGTTTTCTTTGATGAGATTGGCCTAGCTGGGTATTCTGACTTGCTCTACTTGTGCTTTGAACCATCCAGATATATATTATCCCTCTTACTAATAATCCATATATAACTTTTATACAAGGTTTATACACATCTCAGTTGAAAATTCTTACTAATAAACACTGTATTAGCTGTTCAGTGTATAAGAGGTGTACAACTTTACATGGGAATCGTTATACACGCCTCCAGCCTTATTTAAGGATTGTATAACTAGACAAAATGTCGGACTTCAGGATCAACTGATTGTTTTCTTATGATATTGATGAAAGTTTCCTTAAATTTAACGCAAAATGCAACACTTTAACGACTGTTTGATGGATGCACAGGGCATAAATTATATTAATAAAGCTCTGGGTAGGAAAATTAAGGCATCATAAAATGCCATTTGTCACACTCATTCTCGAGTAGGCCAAAGGTTATAGGCCTATTGTTATATAGCTCCGGCACAACGTTTATTAGTAAGAAAATTATACATGATCTACATAAGGCATATACATTGTATAACTAAACAACTGATGAAAGCCTGTATAAGAGATTTTTATTAGTAAGACTGTAAAAGTCTACCTTATACGTTGTATCCGCGAGTGCGGTGTTTTCATTCCCCGCTAAGAAGCCCGCATTAGCCGCATTCGAGACGCGCGCGGCTCCCTGCTTTAACTGTATATAAAGTGTTATATCTAGAGTCCGGATGTTAGGTACTTAAAAATTCAAAATAGGCAGACAAAAAGGCACTAAAAACCATTAATACAGGCTCTAAAATTCAAAATAGGCTCTTACAAAAAATAGACTACAACATAAATTTTTACAGTCTTGCGTTAAGAATATAAACATATGCTATGAATAGCATGCGAAGATATCAGAGATACTTTTGGAATTTATTTCCCCTTTTTACAAAGACAAACTTATGTTTTACTGAGTGTACGTGCTGCGAAATGTGGCACTTCGCAGAACAATATTGAACCGTACACAACAACAACAAGTAGCGGAAGCTCAACCTGCACAAGATGGAAGATAACTTCCGAAAGCGCTCCAGTTAATTTTATATACAATATTTTAACAAAGTTGAGGACGAAGGCACCTACCAACAGGTACAATTTAATTTTTAACTTTCATCATATGACTTCACCTCAACGGAATTTGATGTGAATTTTACTAGTATTGACTCTTTACAGTGTTCATGAATATCTAGGATGCAATATCTCATATGAAGAAGAAAAGGATGTAAATGCAAAAATATCTAAATTTTTAAGAATTTTAGGGTTAATAAATTCTATCTTCAAGCCACAGTTAGTCCAAAAGCATTCAAGACTGAAAGTGTATAAAACACTGGCTCTTCCAACTCTTTTGTATGGTAGCGAAGTATGGACGTTGAAACAGAAGGATATACAGAGACTTAGATCTGCTGAAATGAGATATCTTCGGAGGACTGCAGGATACACACTACTAGATCACAAAAAAAATGAAGACATCTTAGAAGAATTACACATGGAATCTTTAGAAAACAAAATTTCTGATTATAAGTCAAGATGGATACAACATGTTCATCGAATGGAAGATCACAGAATACCCAAACTAATGTTAAGATATCAACCTGCAGGAAGAAGAAGACCAGGACGTCCACTCAAAAGACTTCTGGATGGTGTTTCTCTTGAGGCCGAAACAGGTCAACAAATGGCCTAAATTCGTGAATGTACTATGATGATGATGATGATGAATATTTAAACATTGACTGCTTGAGACACCACAGAAATTAACGTTACTGATTGGCATTGTTATACATTGTACTGTGTTCATGACAACAGAAACCTATCTATCTATCTATCTATCTATCTATCTATATCTATCTATATCTATCTATATCTATCTATCTATCTATCGTAATGTTCTATTTAATTCTTTTTTTGTAAAATCGTAAAGTGCTGAAATAAAAGAAAACGTGAAATAATAAGACATAGAAATGAACATAACGGTGTAATAATATTATTATTCCTGCGACATAACGAATCCGTTATGAGTATTGTCTGCACTTGACAAGGTCGTTAAAGTGAATCTGCGCGCGAGGTCGGCCACTTTTTATTCACTAATGTCTTCTCTTGTAGTAATTACATTATCCATGTATAGGAGCTCATCCCCCAGGGGCAGGGAAGTCCTTCAACTGGACCATCAGAAACACTATGTCATTTCAACATATGATCCTTAATATTTACTCTTAAATCACAAGGCGGATTGTCGTTATAATTATATTTTAATGTGTATGAGCTCAACCCCCCGTGGGCAAAGGAGGTCCTTCAAATTGATTATCTAAATTATGTTATACTGTGTCATTTCACAAAATGATCCAGAACATTCGAATCGGAATCACAAGGCGGTTTATCGCGACCAATAAAGATGCACTCCACGTAATAATGTCATAACTTCTGTTTATGTAACCTCCTTGTATTTTTGTTTGTCCTGCACCGTAGCCGAACGGTTTAAGGCAGAGCCCCCTAATTAATTTTTATCGCGGACCAAATGGAAGAAACGCGGACTATGGTTCCTATTATTATATTATAATATATTGTATTGTATTGTATTATATTGTATTGTATTATATTATATTATATTATATTATATTATATTATATTATATTATATTATATTTATATTATATTATATTATAATTATATTATATTATATTATATTATATTATATTATATTATATATATATATTATATTATATTATATTATATATATATTATATTATATTATATTATATTATATTATATTATATTATATTATATTATATTATATTATATTATATTTTATATTATTTATTATATGTTATATATATATATATATATAATAAACTGCATTTGTATTCATGGTATTCGTCTGAAGAAGGTAGAGAGTACTGAAACAGCTGAAACGAATTTCTATTGAAATAAATATTTCAATCGGTGGGAAGACCAAGAAAGCGGTGGGCTGAACAGATGTGAGATCGGAACAGGCCAAGACCTAATCCGTGAAGGATGACCATGACGAACATACGCTTATAATAATAATAATAATAATAATAATAATAATTCACACCAGCTATAATATGTAATCAATTGATTTGGCGTTTACTTGACGAAAATCCATTTTTATTAACTAAATAAAAATAAAACTAAGTCTTGGCGTGTTCCGATCTCACATCTGTTCAGCCCACCGCTTTCTTAGTCTTCCCACCGATCTTCGTCCTCCAGGATTATACATCAGTGCCAACTTTGGTATCCTATCCTCTGTCATTCTTTGCAGATGTTCGATCCAATTGTTCCTGTGTTCTTCTATTTGTTGAAGAAGTGGTTGTACTTTTAGTTCCTCTCTAATGTTCTCATTTGTAATGTGTTCTTCTCTTGTACAACCTTTCACAGCCCTTAGGAAGGCCATTTCCGCTGCCTGAATTAAGCATGCGTTGATTTTCTAATTTTCTTGTTATGCCGGTATAACATATTTCAGATGTTCTTGTTCCATTACTGATAGACTAACATAGCTGGGCCTACTCTTAGCATATTTTTAATTTATTAGAATGTTACAGGCCTATAAAGGCTGCATAGAAAGTGATGGAGAGTCGTATTCGGCCCGCGGGCCGTAGTTTGGATGGCCCTTGCGCAGAGCTATGGGTTGCGGTGATTCGTGTCCGCACGTGGGAAGAAGTTTTCTCATGGAATTTCGGGCAGTATGGGACCGGTGCCCACCCAACATCGTGAGGCATTTTGATAACTACATTAAGTAGCGGTTCCAGGTTGAGAAAATCAACTGTAACGACCAGGAGAATCAACTGTAACGACCAGGAGAATCGACATAAATTTGATCCCTCTACTGACAAGATGATCGTCCACCTCAGTGATTAACACATGTGGATGTGAGGCCAGTATCTGTTGGTAGGCCATGTAGTATTTTCGATTATATTTATTTATAGATTTATTTAGCCTCGTGGAATTAAGCTCATGTGGCCTTCTCTTCCACTCAACAGGACAAACATATGTTATATTTAAATACAAAAATAAAATTACAATAATAGTACAAACTAAACAATTAATTATCTGTCAAATTGAACAACAATGAAACTAATGTCTAATAATACAATAAAATTAAATACAATTCAAATTAAACTAATGAAAGAATGTATACACAAAGGAATAACAGCTCAAATCTACTATACATAAAATGAAAATAAAAAAATATACAAAGAGAATAGGCTTAATAAACTATAATGAATTAATCTATTGCTTATATACAGGGTGATTCAAAATTGACTTTACAACTTTACTAGCTTATATAAATTTATTTAGAAGACCTACAGAATTGGTTTTAATGTCACATGATAGCACAACTTATCAAGTTTTCACCGACATAGTTTTATAGTACCTAGTTCTCTCACCGCGTGCGCTAACGTAGTTCATATCAAAATGGCTGCTTTCACAGGTGCCGAGCGTGCTCGTTGTGTGTTTTTGTTCGAAGAAACTAAATCTGCGACAATTGTTCTGCGTAGATTTCGTACCCAGTATGGCAAGGATTCTCCTAGCAGGCCAACAATTTATTCTTGGCACCAAACATTTGTTAGGACTGGCTGTTCTGTTAGTCATTCCAAGCATACTGGCCGTCCACGTACGGCTGAAGCTGTGGTTGAACAAGTGAGGGATAGCTTTGCTCGGAGCCCTAGGATATGACATTTAAACCAATTCTGTAGGTCTTCAAAACTTGATGAGTCGTGCTATCATATGACATTAAAACCAATTCTGTAGGTCTTATAAATAAATTTCTATAAGCTTGTAAAGTTGTAAAGTCAATTTTGAATCACGGTGTATAAGACAGTCCACCGCTGTGGTCTCGATGTAGTGTGCTGCCTTGTCACGCAGCGGGCCCGCGTTCGATTCCCGGTCGAGGCAGTTTTTCTGGGTGAGGTTTTTATCGGGGTTTTTCCTCACCTGTAAGACAAATGTCAGGAAAACTTTAAGGCCCAAACTGTCCCCGAAATCATATGGCCATCATCCTTATCATTATCATACTTCACCGGTGTGGAAAGCAACGGGAAGCTACCACACCTATAATTCCCTAGTAAAGTTGCAAAGCATAGCATGAAAATGCTATGATTGAAGTGAAAGACCTGCCCTCGAGCAGAATTACTATGGATGAATTTCTTCATTTCTTATGTGGTTCAATTTTGTACATACTTTGGTCCTTCTTATAAAGGTAATTTCTGCACTTTGTGTTCTACTGGAACTCCTCTTATTTGTTACCCAGGACTCACTACCGTATAAAAGTACCAGTACCGCCATTGTTTTGTGGAACATCAATCTTGTATCCTTCCTTGTTTTAAGTTTTAGTGTTATATGAATGGTGTCACATATCATTTGAAATTTTGATAATTTATTGTCTATATCATTTCTTGTTCCATGTCCAGAAGACAAATAACATTCAGAATTCAATGAGGAAATTTGGTGCAACGGATGAAGACACAGAGGACAGAGAACGATGGAGAACTTTAATTAAGGGAAATTTGTGAATGTTTGTTACAAACTGGTAGTCTGTAAGCCCGTAGTCATTTATGTGTTTTTTTAAACTCATGCTAATTATTAAGATTGGTTGGAGAAAACCTTCAATGATGAGGAAAATTGTCAAAATGAATGAATGGGCAAGTTGCGGTACTTCCCCAGTAGCCTTGTCTTATCTGGCAATGTCAGCGTGAATGCTGCAGGTATCAACTTCTGCTTTCTCCTCAGTTTTGCCTTGTTTTTTGATACTTTCTACTTTTAAGGGATAATTTTCCCTTTTGTATGTGCGTAGTGATAGACCTTAAGTACTCATCACTTTCCTTATAAAATAACTATTCCTTTAAGGATACTTTCACCTTGACTTCTAACGAGTTTACGTGTTTTTTACAAATTCCGAGCTAAGTTCCAGTTGTACTGCAGACAAACTTGCGTAAGATATTACTCGGTCGACACCGGTGCTACTTTTACCCGCCATATGACTGAATTGTGTACAGAACTGTCATCGATAGAAACATTGTTTTAGGCAATATCGTATTTTACAGAAAATAAGAATAAATACAACATAAAATGGTACCAATAATTAGCAACTTACTCCATTTATTATTGATTTATGACGATGCAAGATTGGAAAGTGATTTTTACAGAAGCGAGGAAATTATTAAAAACCGAGCGATAGCCAGGTTTTTAATTTTCGAGATTTTGCACATCACTTCACAAACGTGCGTTGTACATTATTTTTTGCGCGATGGTGTTTTCAAAATAATAAATAATAGTAAAATAATAACATCTTTGTTGGAAATATTTGCGTTCATTATAAACAATTGACTAACGTTAACAGTCTCGCCAATTTTTATACGATAAATGCCAAAAATTATTTAATTGAGACTACAGCAGGCCGTGACACGAATCAGGGATAAAATGGCGGCAAGTACGTATTTATTGTTTTATATTGTTTGAAATAAAGTTCAGTTCATTTAAAATGCTGTGATTTGTTACGTATAATGTATATTAACACTACCTTTTGGATATATTTTTGTATGTACATTGTACGTAGTATACATAGAGGGCAGTGGTTTTACTTCCCGCATTAGATAGGTAATTTGTAACATTACAGTATAGTTACTTATGTTGGCAACCCCGAAATTTAGGAAATTTAACTTTCAATCATGGTCGGCATTGCTGTAAGTACGACAGAAGTGATGACCAGAAACGGATAGAAACATACTAGAACGGGTACATGACTAGAAACGGGTCGTCAGTTCGACAAAATCGATAATACTATGTCAGTACTACACAGAGAGTATAACAACAACATTAGCATCCTTGAAGACATAGAAATTCTAAAAGAAGCTAAGAATACAGACCTACTCAATGAGAACACACCCGGAGACCTAAACCCGTTGTACAACTTACACAACAACATCAGTATCAGTTAAAATGCAGAAGATGAAACATTGATTTTGAATGGCCTCCATATTGGAACTATTTAATGAAGCTAAGAATACAGACCTACTCAATGAGAACACACCCTGAGACCTAAACCCATTGTACAACTTACACAACAACATCAGTACCAGTTAAAATGCAGAAGATGAAACATTGTTTTTGAATGGCCTCCATATTGGAACTATTTAATAGAGCTAAGAATACAGACCTACTCAATGAGAACACACCCGCAGACCTAAACCCGTTGTACAACTTACACAACAACATCAGTATCAGTTAAAATGCAGAAGATGAAACATTGATTTTGAATGGCCTCCATATTGGAACTATTTAATAGAGCTAAGAATACAGACCTACTCAATGAGAACACACCCGCAGACCTAAACCCGTTGTACAACTTACACAACAACATCAGTATCAGTTAAAATGCAGAAGATGAAACATTGATTTTGAATGGCCTCCATATTGGAACTATTTAATGAAGCTAAGAATACAGACCTACTCAATGAGAACACACCCGGAGACCTAAACCCGTTGTACAACTTACACAACAACATCAGTATCAGTTAAAATGCAGAAGATGAAACATTGATTTTGAATGGCCTCCATATTGGAACTATTTAATGAAGCTAAGAATACAGACCTACTCAATGAGAACACACCCGCAGACCTAAACCCGTTGTACAACTTACACAACAACATCAGTACCAGTTAAAATGCAGAAGATGAAACATTGTTTTTGAAAGGCCTCCATATTGGAACTATTTAATGAAGCTAAGAATACAGACCTACTCAATGAGAACACACCCGGAGACCTAAACCCGTTGTACAACTTACACAACAACATCAGTATCAGTTAAAATGCAGAAGATGAAACATTGATTTTGAATGGCCTCCATATTGGAACTATTTAATAGAGCTAAGAATACAGACCTACTCAATGAGAACACACCCGCAGACCTAAACCCGTTGTACAACTTACACAACAACATCAGTATCAGTTAAAATGCAGAAGATGAAACATTGATTTTGAATGGCCTCCATATTGGAACTATTTAATGAAGCTAAGAATACAGACCTACTCAATGAGAACACACCCGGAGACCTAAACCCGTTGTACAACTTACACAACAACATCAGTATCAGTTAAAATGCAGAAGATGAAACATTGTTTTTGAATGGCCTCCATATTGGAACTATTTAATGAAGCTAAGAATACAGACCTACTCAATGAGAACACACCCGCAGACCTAAACCCGTTGTACAACTTACACAACAACATCAGTACCAGTTAAAATGCAGAAGATGAAACATTGTTTTTTTGAAAGGCCTCCATATTGGAACTATTTAATGAAGCTAAGAATACAGACCTACTCAATGAGAACACACCCGCAGACCTAAACCCGTTGTACAACTTACACAACAACATCAGTACCAGTTAAAATGCAGAAGATGAAACATTGTTTTTGAAAGGCCTCCATATTGGAACTATTTAATGAAGCTAAGAATACAGACCTACTCAATGAGAACACACCCGCAGACCTAAACCCGTTGTACAACTTACACAACAAACATCAGTACCAGTTAAAATGCAGAAGATGAAACATTGTTTTTGAAAGGCCTCCATATTGGAACTATTTAATGAAGCTAAGAATACAGACCTACTCAATGAGAACACACCCGCAGACCTAAACCCGTTGTACAACTTACACAACAACATCAGTACCAGTTAAAATGCAGAAGATGAAACATTGTTTTTGAAAGGCCTCCATATTGGAACTATTTAATGAAGCTAAGAATACAGACCTACTCAATGAGAACACACCCGCAGACCTAAACCCGTTGTACAACTTACACAACAACATCAGTACCAGTTAAAATGCAGAAGATGAAACATTGTTTTTGAAAGGCCTCCATATTGGAACTATTTAATGAAGCTAAGAATACAGACCTACTCAATGAGAACACACCCGCAGACCTAAACCCGTTGTACAACTTACACAACAACATCAGTACCAGTTAAAATGCAGAAGATGAAACATTGTTTTTGAAAGGCCTCCATATTGGAACTATTTAATGAAGCTAAGAATACAGACCTACTCAATGAGAACACACCCGCAGACCTAAACCCGTTGTACAACTTACACAACAACATCAGTACCAGTTAAAATGCAGAAGATGAAACATTGTTTTTTGAAAGGCCTCCATATTGGAACTATTTAATGAAGCTAAGAATACAGACCTACTCATGAGAACACACCCGCAGACCTAAACCCGTTGTACAACTTACACAACAACATCAGTACCAGTTAAAATGCAGAAGATGAAACATTGTTTTTGAAAGGCCTCCATATTGGAACTATTTAATGAAGCTAAGAATACAGACCTACTCAATGAGAACACACCCGCAGACCTAAACCCGTTGTACAACTTACACAACAACATCAGTACCAGTTAAAATGCAGAAGATGGAACATTGTTTTTGAAAGGCCTCCATATTGGAACTATTTAATGAAGTTGAATAATTTAGTTGAGCACGACTGACTTAGCAGGTACCAATTTTATATTTAATATCTTATGAAAAAAAATTAAGAATGTTTGTGGCTGGAATTGGTTCCAAGTTTAAATTTGATTTAAAGGAAGCTATAAAAGAAATTGAAACGCCCTGGCATTTCCTTACAATTGGACGACGCTGTGAGCCACTAGTGTATGTAATTAGATTATTGGATTAACATTAGGATTCTGGTCACTCAAACAACTGAATCACGTACCGCGTGTTACACTTTGCATAGCGCTCTCCCGGATACGCATGCGTATTGTTCTTCGCCACATTTATTATGTTCTAAATTAGAAACTGCAACAAAATTCCTCTACTCAGATCAGTGAATTATATTTTATTGCCAACCTGTAGAATTAATACAATTAAAAATACCACATTCTTAAATAAGTATATGCACCATTCCACTAATAATAATAATCCATCCACAGTAATCATGCCCAAAGGCAGGTCCTTCACTACAATCTACATTTCATGCTATGCTTGCAGCTTTACTAGGGAATTGTAGGTGTGGTAGCTTCCCGTTGTTTTCCACACCGGTGAAGGATGATGATGATAATGATAAGCATGATGATGATGATGATGATAGCCATATGATTTCGGGGACCGTTTGGGCCTTAAAGTTTTCCTGACATTTGTCTTACAGGTGAGGAAAAACCCCGATAAAAACTGCCCCGACCGGGGTTCGAACCCGGGCCCGATGCGTGACAAGGCAACACGCTACCTCGAGACCACAGCGGTGGACAATAATAATAATAATAATAATAATAATAATAATAATAATAATAAAAATAATAATAATAATGGGGGCACGCCGTAGCGTAGTGGTTAAGGCACTGAGCTATAAGCCAGAGGGTCGAGGGTTCAAGTCCCGTTGGGGTCAGGATTTTTAAACGGACCCAAACCCTCTGGTGGCACTATGGCCCTGGGGTCGACTCAGCCTCTAATGTAAATGAGTACCAGACGCTTGTTCTGGGGGTAAAGGCGGCCGTCACGCAGGGCTGACAACCCGGCTGACATAAAGTGCCGATTGTCTAGAAAAAGTGGGAGCCCTAACTTCCTACTACCCCAAGGGCCTCCGGGTCTGTTGTGGGATCACTTTACTTTTTACTTTACTTAATAATAATAATAATAATAATAATAATAATAATAATAATAATAATAATAAATATAGAGTTTCTACGGCTGAAGTCGCATTTCTAATACCATTCTGTTGTTATCCCGGGTGGTCATGTATCTCCGGGCAGTGAATTAGTTGGTTTAGATGGCTGATATCGATGTATTTTTATTCTCACAGTCAGTTTTTTATTGACCCGAGTACAATAATTGTAAATAGTGTAAGTGCAAGTGTTGCGCAGTGAAGCGCGCATTCTCACGTGCGTGTTGCGCATAAAGAGCAATTCCTCATTCCGCACTCCCACCACAAGCCGCTAATGTAAATTACATCTCAAAATCACCAGCGGAAACCACATTAAAAATGTGTCCACTCCTTAACACATGCATGTTCCTTTATCTAATTACTGGCTAATTCCCGGCGTGCGCTGCTACGCCTAAATAAATTAAATGCGTTTGTTTGTTTAGTTGAATAAACAAAACAAAAATTATATCCTAATTATTTTTAAATACCCCGTGCTGATTACCTGGCTTTGTCCGGGAATCTAGTCATCCCGATCTTCTTGGCATCAATGAGCTGAAAGATAAAAATGGGTTATTATGAATTATGCGTAAAAAGATAGACATATGCTGTCGCGAACATTTTTGTAGATTTTTTTAGACATTCAATTGTGTGTTCATTAATTTGGTGCATATTTTATGGTTTAGGCAGCGTAAGACATCAAGGCAGATTCGGCGCAGAAGGAGTCCTTCATCACGGCAGATCTGGCAACCCTCTAGATGGGGTTAGTACATCCAGAAGCTGGACCTAAAGCTTTGAGGTGGCAGTCTACTCTGTATAGCGTTGGTACCGCGACCGGAGGAAAACATATTACTCTATTCTTCACAATGGAAACTCGGACGGACTTCGGAACAGACAACTCTTGCCTAAACCAGGAAGTGAAGAAGAAGTCATTTAAGCGTGCAAAAAGTTAAAAATATATATATATATATATATATATATATATTGACGACATTATCAAACGATGAAAAATTATAACAGACAAAGATCTTAGATTGAACAATAACACAAGTATTAATAACTTAATTTTCGCCGATGATTTAGTCTTACTACACCATGATGAAGATCTGTTACAATTGGCTGCTTACAAACTAAATGCAATATGTAGCGATTATAATTTTAAAATTTCAGTAAGTAAAACAAAAGTAATGGCATTTTGTGGAAGAAATACTCTGCGTGCAAAAATAGTAATTAGAGACGAAATTATTGAACAAGTATCCCACTTTAAATATTTAGGATGTGATATCAGCTATGGGTATGATAAAGATATTGAACGCAAAACTCATCAGTTTCAAGCTATTTGTAGCACAATAAATAGAACGTTGAAAAATAAAGCCCATAAACAAACAAAATTAAAAATTTATAAAACAAGAAGGGATGTCGGACGTCCTCGGAAGAGATGGTCTTAGATCTATTAGTGAAGACGGAACGGGCACCTAATGCGTAATCCAGGAAGTGTAGAAGAAGAAGAAGAAAAAGTAAAAAAAAAGCACGTTCTTCGCCACAAAGGGTGATTTTTAAGGGTGAAGGGTTGAGTATTACAATTCTCTTATAACCTAACCTTCCCGGGAAATTCAAAAAGCCTCATCGCAATCGGATGAATAGTGCACATAATGCATAAAGGACAAATAGACAGACATATTTTCGTGTTTATATACATAGATGTTGCCTCTCTATGGTAGATGCATGGCTTGCGGGCTTAAATGTCCCCGAAAGCTATACCAGCGCCGGCAGTGATAAGGGTAACCCACGCCGGACATATCGAAGATGATAAGCCAGACGGGCGGAAAAAATGTATTTTGATGGAAAAAGTGACGATATTTCACTAAAAAAAGCACAATCCAAAAACATGTACATGGGTGGCACTGGGGTAAAATTTCCGGAGGTAAGAGAAAATCCCGTGAGACCAGATGTATTAAGAATAGTTAAGTCTCATAGGCTGCGACGACCCGGACATGTGGCGAGAACGGAGAATGAAGGAGATACATGGAAAGTTAATGTAGAAAAATGAGAGGGTAAACGCCCAGTTGGTAGACCAAGAATGAAGCTGGATAATATAATTAATCGTGATTTGTGGATGAAAAATTATACAGGGGATGATTTAAAAACATGAGTTCAGGATAGAGATGTACGGAGAGCTTATTTACGCGAGGCCATGAACCTCCGGACAGATAGTGCCAGTGAATTATTATTATTATTATTATTATTACTATTACTTACTTACTTACTCACTGGCACTATCGAACCCGTAGGTTCATGGCCGCGCGGACATAAGCTGTCCATACATCCCTATCCTGAGCTAATGCTTTCCAATCATTCCCTGTATAATCTACTTCCCTCAAATCATAGTTAATGTTATTCTCCCACCTCATTCTTGGTCTACCAACTGGGCGTTTTCCCTCTGGCTTTCCTACAAGAAGCTTCCATGCACGTCTTTCATCCCCCATACGTGCAACATGTCCTGCCCATCGCAGTCTACGAGTTTTAACTGTTCTTATTATATCTGGCTTCCTATAAAGACCATGTAGTTCATTGTTATGTAGTCTTCTCCATTCACCTGTCTGTTCATCTCTCTTTGGTCCAAAAATTTTCCTAAGTACTTTATTCTCAAATAGTTGTAATCTCCTTTCCTCTCTTAAAGTAAGAGTCCATGTTTCGCACCCATATAGTAATTACTATTATTATTATTATTATTATTATTATTATTATTATTATTATGTTTATTATTATTATTATTATGTTTATTATTTCGGAAAGAATACGTAATGTTAAACATTTTAAATTTTACATATTTAGGATGGGGTTAATAAATTCTACCTTCAAGCCACAGTTAGTCCAAAAGCATTCAAGACTGAAAGTGTATAAAATACTGGCTCTTTCAACTCTTTTGTACGGTAGCAAAGTATGGACGTTGAAACAGAAGGATATACAGAGACTTAGATCTGCTGAAATGAGATATCTTCGGAGGACTGCAGGATACACACTACTAGACCACAAAAAAAATGAAGACATCTTAGAAGAATTACACATGGAATCTTTAGAAAACAAAATTTCTGATTATAAGTCAAGATGGATGCAACATGTTCATCGAATGGAAGATCACAGAATACCCAAACAAATGTTAAGATATCAACCTGCAGGAAGAAGAAGACCAGGACGTCCACTCAAAAGACTTTTGGATGGTGTTTCTCTTGAGGCCGAAACAGGTCAACAAATGGCCTAAATTCGTGAATGTACTATGATGACGACATATTTAGGATCTATTTTAGATAAAAATGAAAATTCAACTACAGAAATTGAAAGAAGAATAGCTGATGGAAGAAGAATCATCGGTTTGTTGAACTCAGTGCTTTGGAATAGAAATATAACATACAGAACGAAGAAAACTATATTTCAAGTTTTGTTACAAAGCATTTTATTATATGGGTCCGAAACCTGGACAGTAGGTAGAAAACAAGCCAACAAGCTGTTAGCTGTAGAAATGGTTTTTTGGAGGCGATCGACAAGAATTTCATGAAGGGATAAAGTCAGAAACAGCACAATAAGGGAAATTATGCAAGTTGAAAAAAAAACATATTAGGAAAAATAGAAGAAAAAATATTTGAAATGGTATGAACACCTCATTAGAATGGAAGAAGAGAGAATACCAAAGAAGATCCTTAGATCTTTAATTTGGAAGCTAGTGGAAGAAGTGGAAGAGGCAGGCCTAGAGAGCGATGGATGGATGGAGTGGAGAGAAGTTTGGAAGCTAGAGATTTGAGGGAAGAAGATGCTTTAGACAGGAACCTCTGGCGACAAATCACTTTGGGTTGAAGGAGGAACACTGTATTGTGGAATATTCTTCTTCTTCTTCTTTCTTCCACGTATTAGGCCATGGCCTGTTACGATCCTGTAGAAAATTTTCCCTCCAGCGTTTCATAGGACGGCCCAGTGATCTTCGTCCTCTTGGTATATAATTATCAACAGCTTTGGGGATCCGATTTGTACTCATTCTTTCAAGATGGTGTTTCCAATTTAGTTGGTACTGTTTAATATATTCCAAAATTGGCGTAGTCTTCAATTCTTTTAAAGATATCGGTGTTCCTTTTCCGATCCCATCTGGTGTAACCCGCTGTTCTGCGCATGAATCTCATTCCACAAGCCGTTATTCTGCTTTCATGTTGTTTTTTTAGTGTCCATGCTTCACTACCATAGGTCAACACTGGTCTAGCCAAAGTGTTATATAAACGTAATCTGTTTTTTTTTGTACAAGAGATGGTTTCATAACTTGATTAATAATTCCTAAACTTTTATTATAACTAGTAACTTTTTCAGGGATATCCTTTTCATCCCAGATAGAGAGATAATATCCAAGATATTTAAATTGATTAGATCTCTCTAAAATATTCCTAAAAAAAAAGTTTGTTATCACCTTCACGAGGATAAAAATGGCGAGTACTGTGTTAGGCGACATCCTGTGACGTGGAAGGGAGTTCTTTGCCCTGTTTATCATGAGAAGTGAATGGTTTTGGCTCAGTACATATCACGTACGAAGTTGGCACACTTGTATGTCTGTATGTGATCTGAATATGCTGCACTCCCACACCAGGATGTCGACCTTGTGTGCCCTCACGCCGTCCAGGGGTTTAATCTCTACACCTCCAATCACACATCATTGTGTTGCTACTGAATATATCTTTATGTTTAAAAAGTACGTCACTCAGGAACTGAGTAAACTAAGCGTATTTCTCAGAAGTTAAATTTATGTGCATATATACAGGTTGATTCAAAATGTTGCATACAAATTTCAGGAGCCTAGAAAACTAGAAAAATAATGTAATACAAATAATTGGATTACTCTAACTTATACAGGAAATGAAACGACCAAATTCGCTAATTCAATTAGGAAACAAGATAAAAAAACATTAAAATCGGCTTCAAAACTAATAACAAACTCAACATCACAGCCAACATAACAGAAGTAAACACGAAATGAAAGACTTTTATAAAGTCAAATTCTCACTATCTCTCGTAATACAGAATACACACACACACACACAGACACACACACACATATATATATATATATATATATATATATATATATACATGGTATGATAAGAAAAATAAATGCCTGGGCGGGATTCGAACCCGGATCTCTGAGTCTGTACCTCAGCGTGATATCCATTACACTACCAGGCGAATCCAATTCAAACACTTATTTTTCTTATATATGTATTATATTCTCCATTATTACTAGATGTCGCGAGAACTCGGTCTTCACTGCCATCTAGTAGCTGACTATAACAAGTAAGCAAATTAAAGAGAACATTTTTACCTCATAGCAGTGACGCTTATAGATGTTATAATTAAATATTTAACATTGAGCAATGCAAGCTTAATATGGTATGATAAGAAAAATAAATGCCTGGACGGGATTCGAACCCGGATCTCTGAGTCTGTGCCTCAGCGTGATATCCATTACCCTACCAGGCAACACTTACTTTTCTTATATATGTATTATATTCTCCATTATTACTAGATGTCGCGAGAACTCAGTCTTCACTGCCATCTAGTAGCTGACTATAACAAGTAAGCAAATTAAAGAGAATATTTTTATATATATAGTTCTCGCGACATCTAGTAATAATGGAGAATATAATACATATATAAGAAAAAAATAAGTGTTTGAATTGGATTCGTCTGGTGGTGTAATGGATAACACGCTGGGGTACAGACCCAGAGTTCCGGGTTCGAATCCCGTCCAGGCATTTTTCTTATCATGCCATAATATATACTGCCTTGTCACGCAGCGGGTCCGGGTTCGATTCCCGGTCGGGATAGGCTCCTGGGTGAGGTTTTTTCGGGTTTTTCCTCGCCTGTAAGACAAATGTCAGGGAACTTAGGGCCCAGCGGTCCCCGAAAATCATCCAGCCATTATCATCATCATCATCCTTCACAGGTGTGGAAAGCAACGGGAACCTACCACACCTATAATTCCCTAGTAAAGCTGCAAAGCATTGCATCAAAATGCTATGATTGCAGTGAAGACTTGCCCTCGGGCAGAATTAGTATGGATGGATATATATATATATATATATAATCAATTGAATAAATGTTTACTTGATGAAAATCCATAACTTATTTAATTAAATAGGATATATATATATATATATATATACTGTATATATAAAGGACAAATAAATGTTTGCGCTAAGATGTCTGGATAGCGTAAGTGGTAACGCACTGAAGTATCAAATCAGAGGTCAGGTTCAAATCTCGGTTCAGGCATATATTTTTATTTTCATGTCATATATATACATACAATTTTGATAATTTTCGGTTTCTACCAGATTGGATCTTGGAGTAACTTGCATGCTTAAATTAGCCCAAGAGCTATGCCGGCGGTAGCAATGCTGCTGCCGGAGAGGTTGTAGGCGATAAGCCAGACGAAAAATAGTACCTTGGTCTAAAACTTTATAAAATTAATGAAAGTCTACGGATCCATAATATACTTTATAAATTTACTAACTATGCTAAAGGAATATTTATAAATTGAAAGAGTGATGATCTTTTACCCTAAAAATGCAACCTTTAAGAAACGCGGACATGGGTACCACTGCGGTATTTTTTTCCGTAGGTAAAATAGCTTCTCATTTGGATCTCCGGTCGGGGAGTACTTCAGGAAATCCATGGCAAAGGCTTAAACATAAGGACATGTTTATACGAACATAGAATGTTATACAAGAAAACATTAGCTGAGGATAGAATGAAATTACGGGGTCGATATGCCAGTGAGTTAGTTAGAAAACAGATAGGATCGGCGAATATCTGTAAAATGATTAAAAAAATATTTTCTTGAAAAAACCTCAATAACTTTAGAAATCGCAGAAAATGTGATCGACATTTTAAAACATTTTATGCCGTGACTAGAAATTGAAATTCCATCACGAAATTAGGGATATTTATCCTTACTTACTTACTCACTGGCACTATCGAACACGCCGCGCGGACATAATCTCTCCATATATCCCTATCCTGAGCTAATGCTTTCCAATAATTCCCTGTATAATCTACTTCCCTCAAATCATAGTTAATGTTATTCTCCCACCTAATTCTTGGTCTACCAACTGGGCGTTTTCCCTCTGGCTTTCCTACAAGAAGCTTCCATGCAAGTCTTTCATTCCCCATACGTGCAACATGTCCTGCCCATCGCAGTCTACGAGACTTAACTGTTCTCATTATATCTGGCGTCCTATAAAGACCATGTAGTTCATTGTTATGTAGTCTTCTCCATTCACCTGTCTGTTCATCTCTCTTTGGTCCAAAAATTTTTCTAAGTACTTTATTCTCAAATACTTGTAATCTCCTTTCCTCCCTTAAAGTAAGAGTCCATGTTTCGCACCCATGTAATATAACTGGTAGAAAAATAGTTTTATATATTTTCAGTTTAAACGTTTTTTGAAAGGAGTTGGGACATCAAGAGTCTCTGCAATGCATAATAGCACGCATTTCCAGAATAGAGCCTATGTTTAATTTCTTTGTGCATCTCATTCCTATTTGTGATTATTGTTCCTAGGTATTTGAATTCAGCCACTTCCTCAAAATTTCCCTCATTTGTCATTAGCTGTCCATTTCCATTATATAATGTATTTCTACGTGTGGCCATATATTTAGTTTTATTGATATTTACTTCCAGTCCTAATTCCTTAGTGTTACTCAGTAGTGTGTGCGTGTTTTTCTTTAGTATCTCCTCGCTATCGCCCAATAGTACTACAACATCAGCATAAACTAACAGCTTATTAATACCATTCAGTTGTAAGCCTTCCTCATTCTCTAAAGATTTAGGGATATTTACCCTATCATTAGTTATTATATTAATGGCGTAGCCCATTGTTGAGCCATAGCCCCTCCTTTGTCAGGAGTTTATAGAATAAGTTCATTTTGAGTTACCTTATTTGTCCAAAGATGTCATGAGTGGCATGCGGCCAACCCAACCGGTTCAATAAGACATCTAGCAGGCAACTACAATGTTTGAGATCGGTAAATTTGCTCAGAGGCCTCTTTATTCAGGCTTAAGGATCTTTCACAAGCTGAAAATCTTCAGATTCGGGATCCATGGCTTAAAGTTCCTCCCCTACGACTTGTTTTTTTTACTTTTCCAATCTAAAAAATGCATCGAGCCCGGCTAGGTTTGAACCCGCAACCCTTGGAACCAGAGGCAAAGAGCATAACCACTAGTTCATCGCGGCTCTATGGATACTGTTTTAGGGTCGTATCCATGAACGCATTAGACCGCAAAAGTCGTTCTCTGCTGAGAAAGTTGCATCCAAAGACGTTTTTTGCGTACTCAGAAATCTGTTCATGCCATAATAATTGTCGAAATTTCTAAGCTACCTGGCGAGGTGACTTAGCAGGGAACGAATCGTGAGCAACCCGATGGGAACCGATGGTAACCGATGTAGTTTGAAACCTTGCCGCGTACCTTGCTGCTTTATCCAAGATGTCGGACCTTGAAGACTTCGATCATGTTTTCGGTATACGCGGAGAAGAGGAATTTGATAGAGTCTACCAAAGAATTCAACTGGAAGAACAGGAGAATCGGCGTAATATCGCGCGACGCAGACGTCGTCGTATACGGTATTATTTGTCGGACGCAAGCGTAAATGCGTTCCTCTAGCAGACGCAAATAATGGAAGTGGTTTTATCGCTGAGAATTCTGGGTAATTTCTTGCCAATATTACAAAAAAGACGACTTTCATGCATGACCAGTTAGTGGGTAGCTAATTCGATCTTTGCACTTGCTCATGGTGAGTCAGTTCACCAGTGATTGGAAGTAATTTGAGTAGAGACTAATGTATTTGCATGCGAACCTAAATATTCTTGAGTAGAGAGTCAGAATGACGTGCAATAGGTTGCCAACCCCTGTACTAGATATTGAAGAAAAAAGAGATTGTATGGGACGCTGGGTTTGGAGTTAATCCGGATGTGCGATTTTGGCAGAGAAGTAGGCAATGTGAGGCGGAAGTGGTGATAAACTGGTGGTGGACATTTGTATGCACTTGTACCAACCAACACTCGAATGTGGAGCGACACACGCTATTGTTTATCAGGGGCTTTGTTATTCATGTTGCCTAACTGTAACAGGGGCTGCCACGCAAGTGAGCACAGTTCACTCCTTCCCAAAACTTAAAAGAAGAAAAGTATAGAAAATAATGAATATTTTTTAGAGAAAACAAACTCTAATGTAACTCTTTAATGGGGGTGATGCGTGAAATTTCTATTTTATACATTTTTTGAGCTAGAGACTTGATTTTTTGTACAAACATTCACTGCATAATACATAATGACGTGTTTAAGTTTCATTCTTGTGAGACATTTATTTTACGAGTTATTAAATATTATATTAAAAAAATTGCATATGTTATAATTAAATGGTTTCCACAATTTTTTGGTAAAATGTCTGATTTTTTTACAATATCCCTAAATATTTATAAAAACATCATGCATTAGTATTCTTATAATGTGAAACAAGTTATGAAACCATCCCTTGTACAAAAAACACCAGATTACGTTTATATAACACTTTGGCTAGACCAGTGTTGACCTATGGTAGTGAAGCATGGACACTAAAAAGACAACATGAAAGCAGAATAACGGCTTGTGAAATGAGATTCATGCGCAGAACAGCGGGTTACACCAGATGGGATCGGAAAAGGAGCACCGATATCTTAAAAGAATTGAAGACTACGCCAATTTTGGAATATATTAAACAGTACCAACTAAATTGGAAACACCATCTTGAAAGAATGAGTTCATATCGGATCTCCAAAGCTGTTTATAATTATATACCAAGAGGACGAAGATCACTGGGCCATCCTATGAAACGCTGGGGGGAAGATTTTCAATATGATCGTAACAGGCCTTGGCCTAATACTTGGAAGGAAGAAGAAGAAGAAGAAGATAATGTGAATACAAAAGGAGAAACAAAAGTTGTACCTCATGCGTGGAATTACAAAAAAAAATAATTACATGCATTTTATTTTTTATTTCTTAAAATACTACTTCAATCATGAAACCCATGCACTACTTTGTTACCCATTGTTTTTGGGACATGCAGTAAAAATTTGAATCTTCTAGGACAAAATTTGCGAATTCCATTCAATTTTGAATGTTCAAAAATGCAGTGAAAATAAAAGTGTGGAAAAACAAGTTTAAAGATTTGCGTGCAGTTTAAATACAATATGTAACATACAGGCCTAATCAGCACTTTGGGGCACTTAGAAGCGTCACAGGCCTCTGAAACTTTGCCAACATATACATTAGAGTACAGGCTGTTTTTAGTACAAAAAAACAAAAAATGTCAATTTTGATCTCCAATGGTCAATTTTCCACCCATCACATCCCTTAAAAGGCACTATCGAATCCGGAGGCTCATGGCGGGCGGGCATAAACTCTCCATACATCCTCAATCTGAGCTAATAATTTTCAATCATCCCCTCTCTGTCTGAAATCATGGTTCATGTCGTTTCTCTCTTCATTCTTGGTCTCCCACCTGGGCGCTTTCCCTCTGACTTATTACATCTGGTTTCCCATTAAGTTGACATAACTCTCTGTTGTGCAGTCTTCTCTATTCAACTGCCTGTTCGTCTCTCTTTGCTACATATTTTTTCCTGAAAACTTATTCTCCAATATTATATCCTCCCTTAAAGCAAGAGATCACGTCTAAAATCCATATCCTATAACTGGAAGAATAACTGTTTTATATACTTTTACTTTAACATTTATTAAAGAAGTTGGGATGATGGGATGACAAGAGCTTTTTTTTTTTTTTTTTTTTTTGCAAATGCCCCAGGTTGTCTTTCGACATTCCTGGTGTTCTCTCCTGACATGGCGTACTTGTAACCCACTTCTGAGGTTGGGGCGCCTGGAAGGCGGGGTTACGTTGCCCCGATGATATGATGGATGATGATGATGATAGCGGTGCGCCAGGAGAGTCCCTAATCCTAAGCTTAATCTAAGAAGAATATGAATGATGATTGCGATGGTCATATGATTTCGGGGACCGTTTGGGCCTTAAAGTTTTCCTGACATTTGTCTTACAGGTGAGGAAAAACCTCACCCAGAAAAACTGTCCCGACCGGGGATCGAACCCGAGCCTGCTTCTTGTAATGCACCAGAATTGAGCCTATGTTTAATTTCTTTCTGCGCCGCATTTCTGATTGAAATTATTTTTACTAAGCACTTGAATTCCGCCACTTGTTCAAAATGTACACAGAATAAATAAAAGCAAAAGTACTTGGACTAAGAGAGGCGAACAGACGGGCGAATGAAGGGAACTACATAACAGTCAGCTACTTCATATTTATGGAAAACCAGATGCAATAAGAACAGTTAAGTCTGATAGACTGCAATGGGCAAAGCTTATGACACGAATGGGGAATGAAAGAGAGGTTTGGAAGCACCTATAGGAAGGAAAGAGGGTACCGCCCTGTAGACGGCCAAGAATGAGGTGAAATAATTCTATTATGCAATAGTTAATACCCGGCGTGCGCTGCTACGACTAAATACATGAAAATTAATGATGCTTTTATGTTTACTTAAATAAGTAATAGGAAAAATAATTATAAATGTATATTTTTAGATACCCCGTGCTGATTACGCGGCGTTGCCCGGGAATCTACTTATCCCGATATTCTCGACATAAATGAGCTGAAAGACGAAAATTAATGTGTTTTATGTCTACTTAAGTAAGTGAAGGGAAAAATTTATATCGTAATTATTTTTAGATAACCCGTGCTGTTTACCCGGCGTTGTCCGGGAATCTACTCATGCCGATCTTCTTGACAAAAATTAGCTGAAAGACAAAAATTAATGTACTTCCTATGATTAGTTGAATAAGTAAAATGAAAAATAATTATAAATGTATATCGTAATTATTGTAAGATTCCCCGTGCCGATTACCCGATATTGCCCGGGAATCTTGGCATAAATGAGCTAAAAGACAAAATTCATTATTGTGAGTTATCCGTAAAAGAATACCCGCCATGTGCTGCTATGCTTGCACATGTATCTACGCACTTGTCTCGATCTTCTTGGCATCAATGAAAGACAAAAATGGTTATTGTGAGTTATCCGTAAGAGATAAACATATGCTATTTTTTCTAGAGCGTTTTACATTGTAGTTTATTACTTTCTTTGTATTTTTTTCTTTTCTTCTTATGTATAGTAGATTCGAGCTGTTATTCCTTCTTTTATTCATTGTATCATTAATTTAATTTTAATTGTATTTAGTTTCATTGTATTATTAGACATTCATTTCATTGTTATTCAATATGACAGATAATTAATTGTTCAATATGACTATTATTGTAATTTTTTTGTATTCATATGTAACATATGTTTGTCCTGTTTAATATGACTATTATTGTAATTTTTTTTGTATTCATATGTAACATATGTTTGTCCTGTTTAATATGACTATTATTGTAATATATTTTTTTTATTCATATGTAACATATGTTTGTCCTGTTTAATATGACTATTATTGTAATTTTTTTGTAATCATATGTAACATATACTTGTTCTGGTGAGTGGAAGAGAAGGCCACATGGCCTTAACTCCACCAGGCTAAATAAATCTATCTATTCTATTCTAAGATACTCAATTCTGTGTACATTAATTTTGTGTATTTGTTATCATTTAGACAGCGTAAGCCATTTAAGCGTCCAAAGTGCTACTTTTTTCATGTTTTCCACTAAAAAGGGCGATTTTTAACGGTGTAGGAGTTAAGTATCACAACTCTCTTATAGCCTATGTTCATCCCGGGAATCTCCTGAACATTTTGCAAAAAACCCCATCACAATCGGATGAACGGTATGGCCGCGCATAAAGTACGAACAAACATTCATTTTTATAAAGGCCAAAGTATATTAGATTAGATGATTCGATGGAAATAAATTATACAGGGGTTGATTAGAAAACGTCATAGGATAGGGATATATGGAGAGCTTATGTCCCCGCAGCCATAAACCTTCCATTGAGTTAGTTAGCACCATTATTTACGTGTTGTATAACAAACGAATTGATACTGTTATGTTAGTTGAGTGGCCCACCTTAAAAAGTGAATAAACAAGACAATGAGAATGGGAGAAGGTGACCCACTGTGTGTTTGCCAAGTTATTGCATTATTAATTCATATCCCTCAGGGTCACGCGACACAGTACCGGTTCATGCGCACGTGATGTCCACAGTTCATATCTCCACGTGATCTTGTTTACACCCAGTCGAATCTGAATGAATTAATCAACACTCCAGCGACATAAACAAATGTAAACTCCAGTTAATTACCCAACAAAATGGATCATTCAGAGTAGGAATTTGTCTAAATGATACAGAGTGTACAGTGCTTGTAGGCAGGCAGTTTTTGGATACTTTTGAAAATTTACAATTTGTTAAAACAAGGAGGTGCATTATTTCCTCTACTATTCAATTTTGTACTAGAATGCAGTTTTTTATCGTGTTTTCAAATAATTTCTCCATCATCCACATTTTTTTTATTTCAATTTCAATTAATGGATTTAAATAATTATTTTCTGCTTAACAAACATTAAAGGGATTACGTTAAAATCAAAGCATACAGTGGTGCACCCTGACTTGCAATCTGCAATGAGACCAGTTCCACACTGCGAAGAACTGACCATACCAAAGCCTCCAGAACATGTGACATTAGATGAAGAGAGTTCAGATTCTGATGGAAGTAAGGAAGAAGAAGAAACAGATTTTGGTGATACAACTTTTGAACAAAGCTGTTCATCTGAGCCTCATTTATTGACTCAAGAAGATCTTAACGACCTCATACGAGATTTAAAGTTATCCAAAAACCAGTCTGAAATGCTTGGTTCCCGGTTAAAAGGATGGAATCTTCTTCAAACCTTGCATGATGGAGAAAAACCGATATCATATTTGAATTCAGGAGAAAAAATACTATCAGAATCACATATTTTTCTTTCTGAGACAAAGAAAGTTTCTTTTTTGTTGCTCAGGGCAATTAATAAGCCGTTTGTTTATGCTAATGATGTAGTTTATCAGGCGATAGCGAGGAGATACTAAGCGCCAACACACACTCTGTTGGGTAACACTAAGACATTGTGGCTGGAAACAAACATCAATAAAACAAAATATCTGGTCACACAAAGAACTACAATATAAAGCAATGTTTTAATATTATAATAAATATAAAATTGAAAGTTAAAATTTTGTATTTTAAAATTCTTTTAATATTTAAATATAACAAGTCCCGCGCCGTAGCCGAGCGGTTAAGATAGGAAGCCTTGGCGCAGAGCTATGGGACTTGCGCTGGTTCGAGTCTCCATGGGGGAAGAAATTTTCTCATGGTATTTCGGCCAGTATGGGACCGGTGCCCACCCAGCATCGTGAGGCAATTGGGTAGCTACAATAAGTAGCGGCTCCAGGTTGAGGAACCAGCTATAACGGCTGGGGGACTCGACATGCTAACCACATGTCACCCCTACACTGGCTGTTGATCATCTACCTCTGTGATTGACACATGTGGATGTGAAGGGCCAGCAGCCGGCTGGTAAAAGGGCAACCGCTGAAAAGTGGAAAGACCCTCAATCGGATCGAAAATATAACTTCATCATCATCATCATCATCACTCCAGGGATTAGGCAATTGCCCGTTCCGACTTCATAATGCATCAGCCCAACGTCTTCTAGGTCTTCCAACATCACGTCTTCCTCTTGCTTGATAATTTCTTGCTAACAATGGATATCTCTCCTTACTCATTCCATCCATGTGGTCAATCCATTTCTGTCTGTAATTCGTGACTTTATCTAATAAAGGCTGTACTTTCAATTCTTCTCTTATATCCTCATTTCTTATTCTATCAAGTCTTGTACATCCTTTAACTTGTCTTAGGAACCGCATCTCTACCGTCTGTATTCTATCCTTCTGTCTTTTCACTGGAGCCCAAGTTTCACATCCATACAATATTGTGGGAACCGCCATAACATTATACATTTTTATCTTGGTTTCTTTTCTAATTTTATTTTTGAATGTTCTCTGTATTGTTCCACACACCGTCTGAAATTTATTTATTTTGGAGTCAATATCTCTTTCCACATTGTAGCCAACATCACAGCCCAAATATTTGAAACTAGACACCTGTTCTATACTTTGATTTCCTAAAATAATTTTGGATCTCACTGGATCTCTTCCTCTAAAAGCCATGGTCTTCGTTTTCCTTACAGAAATCTTTAGTTCGTATAATTTACATATTTCATTTAATGCATGCATTGATTTCTGTAAGTCGTCTTCATTTTTCTGTATTATGATTACATCGTCAGCAAATAGAAGATTAAATTTTTTTAAGTTAAATATAACTTAAATAAATAAAAACATCTAAATAATTCATTGTTGGTTATTGTTGAATAAAAATGTATCAGTAACAATTAAATAAATTATACTACATAAGTCTTTGTAAAGAATGCTTTTAAAAATTGTTTTAAGTCATTGTCAAAATGATAAAGCCTTCTGTTATAACTATAATAAGAACACCTGCTTAACTTCATATTCTTAAATGAAAGTAAACTAAACTCTGATTGGATGTTAAAACAATTAACTTTCTTATTTAACAAATAAATTCAAACCTTATATTTAAAGGACTATTAACCAATAGAATTTAAGAATAACATCATGTGATGTAATAATGTTCTTTAAAATTATAAAAGAATTACACTAGTCATTCTGCATACAACTTTCAACAAAGATAGAAGCAAGAAGAGATCTCCTGATAAAATGTAATATTTAATACAAGAATAATAATTGATTCAAGAAAATAAAATAATTTATTTTTAATTGAAGGTGAAGAATAATACCACCTACATTTACTTAATCTGCTGGGAACTTTAAGAAGTGAATAAATGTGAAATTATTTTTACAAGAAACAGTTTTTAGTGATTTTTAAAGTGTTTTCCTATCCAGTGTACCAACTACCGACCCTAAGAAGAGAAACCGGCTCTACCGAAAATTACACCCAACCTGAACCAGTAATTCTTTTTGGGACATAAATCCTTCTTCAAAATATATACGACGTCGGGCATGAAGATAATTAATTCTTCAAAACGTCGCCACAACGTGGAACAGAAGCATTTTACTTCAATTATTTAATGGAAATGACAGTTAATAACAAATCAAGACAATTTTGAAGCAGTGGCTGAATTCAAATACCTAAGAACACTATTTATAATCATGAATTAGGTGCAAATAGAAATTAAACATTCTGGAAATGAATGCTATTATGCATTACAGGGGCTATTGTCATTCCAACTTCTAAAAAATAAACTGTAATTTTTATAAAGCTGTTATTCTCCCAGTTACAGTAAAACGTTCTATGAAGGAACATGGCGGTTCCTTAAATATATTTCCGTCTTGGCAGTTTTCCTTCTTATAAAGGGTTCCCAAATTACAAGCTTGAATTTTCTCACGCAGTGTAAGGGTTTTACATGCACGCTTTAAATACATAACGTATTGACTGAAACACAGACAAAATAGGGTAACACAGCTCAGTTTGCACGGCAATAAAAAACAACTTTATTACACAAAAGCGAGAAATGAACTCAACTACAGGAAGGCTGAAGATTTTCACAACTCCCTCTCAGATAACGTAAGCAGGCAAGGAAATGCTAGGGATTCCCCGCTGTCACACATAAGCAAGGGTATCCCCGCAATACAATGGCAACACAAGAAGGTAAAACGATATAATGCAGACAGCGTCATATGCAGAATTTTCAGGTGTGGTCATTAATACTGTAATTAGAACGTGCTTAAGAATTATTTTCCGTCTTACTGAGGTAAAAATTAATTATTGGTACTTTAAAAACCATTCCGTTTCCGCGTTATGAAGGTTTCCGGCTTATACAGGACGATTTTACATATAAAATCGTACCGTTCTGGAGATTTTTTTCCGCCTCTACAGGTTTCCTTCTTATAAAGGTTCCGGCTAGGACAGGTTTTATTATATATGGAAGTGAAACATGGGCTCTTATTTTAAGGGAGAATAAATCATTACGATTACTTTAGAATAAATATCTTAGGAAAAAATGTTGAATCAATGAAAGATGAACGGACAGGTGAATGGAGGAGAAAGTATAACATTGAGCTACAGGATCTCTGTAGGAAGCCAGATATAATAAGAACAGTTAAGTCTCGTAGACTGCGACAGGCAGGACATGTGGCACGAATGGGGAATGAAAGACGTGCATGGAAACATCTTGTAGGAAAACCAGAAGGGAAAATGTCCAGTTGGTAGACCAAGAATGAGGTGAGAGAATAGCATTAACCATGATTTGAGAGAAATAGATTGTACAGGGGATGATTGGAAAATATTAGCTCAGTATGGGGATATTTGGAGAGTTTACGGGGTGAATCATAAATATAGCTATACATTTGATCGCGTTGTGTGATGAAAATATTACCATTACAGGAAATATGTAATTACCATTGGAAAGACAATTATTCAAATTACAAAAATGGAATAAAACAAAACAGTGTAGAACTTATGTCATTAATCAAAATGGCGTTGAATATGCAACAGCAAATTACAATTGCTGCACTGGCAATAACGTATGCTAATGATCGTGAGGCCGCAAGACGGGCAAGACGTGAGTTTAACGTAGCATTACAGCCGTCGGACTGTGGGGAAGTGGAAAAAACGACTGCTGGAAACGGGAAGGATGCAGAAAATCAAGCCTCCTGGAAGGCCTCGCATTAGCACCGATGCTGAAATAACGAAGAGAATTGTGGAGGCGTTCGACGCTAGCCCACAAAAATCAACCCGCCAAGCTACACGTGAGCAGTGATTTGTTTTGTTTTGTTCTATTGTTGTAATTTGAAGGAGTCCCTTTCCAATGACTATTTAACTCATGCTCCAAATGGGAGTCAATGACCAATCATGTATCAGTGATTTATGTTTTACAACCAATCACAGTCGTGTTTCACCAAATATTTATAAATGTTAAATTTACCATATTAAAGAAAGCTCCTCCTTTTTAATATTCTGAACAGGTCTGACCATTATTTTGCAGTGACTGACTCTATAAGAAATACGGCTACCAGATTGTATATATAGTGCATGGATGTCAACACATAGCGCTTGCAGGAGTTAATGTAAAATATTTGTAGCAATTGATTATACCACAAAAAATCACTGTTTGCACTTTCTTAAATGTATTTTTTCCCAGGTAATAATGCAGAAATATATAATTGTCATATTTACATCATACATCAGAAATGTATTAATATACAGTTTGATGTGTTTCATTTTTTCTCCACTAGAGAGCATTCTTACAATATTGCGTTCCTTTGGCAATAAATAGTATGATCTGGTTGCAGTGATAAACAAAAGAAGCAGATGAAGCGTACCAATCGTTTCTCATTTGTTTTCAAACATCGCCGTTTACATTAAATATATAAATATTTTAAAATAACTATAGTTAAATAATGATTTGTGAGTAAACAGCTTAATTTTATTCGTTAAATAGTCCTAACAAATGTCACTCTTGATTTCCAAATTCTCTAGATAAATTCCCTCCTTACTTCGTGAGTCGTGAATTTATCTAGAGAATTTGGAAATCACTCGTGGCATTACTTAAGATAACATCATATTTCCTTTAATAATAATATTTTCTTCACAAAATGCGATCAAACGTATAGCCATATTTCTGAATCACTCTGTAAGTTCGCGCGAGCATGATAGCGCCAGTGAGTTATTTAGTAAGTTTTACGAAATTAAAAATCTGCCGCACAGAGAAGGTACATGCGTAATATATTTGAACTCGCGGGTTACTAGGGTGTTCGCAAACCTGTTGCGGTCGGGATGTGGGTGTACTTGTGCGGGTGGCTGGTTGGGTCCATGCGAGAGAAAGCAAAGATGATATCAAGGAAAGTATTGACTGCACTGGGTCAGGAATGTGATCCCCCAGCATGTAGGTCGTGTATAGTGCGAGTGTTGGCCGCAGAGGCGCCACTGTCGCTCCCACCTGTCAGGTGTGAGCGGGACCAGAGTTCAGTGTGATTTTAACGCGTGTGCAAGACACTTGCTGCTGTTATCATGGTGCCTGCATGATTTGTTACATCTCGCGCAATGGGCAAGATTTATATGGTGAGTCCCACTTCCTGTGTTTTGTAAATACCGTCATTCATCCTCTTATCTACACACATTTCTTCATTTTTAAACCGATTGCCCCAGGGGTCGACAACCTTTTTTTTTACGATGAGCTTTTTAAAAATATGATTTGCTCTGACGGCCAAAATATTTTATGTAGTTAAGACCATAAGGTGTTATCTTCCACTTCACCGGGTTTAAATTATACAGATATTGACAATTATGAATAAATTATTATTCCATGAATTGTCATGGCTACATCTAAAAGAGAGAAGAAAATCCCACTGTCTAATTCTCTAATTTAAGATCCTACATACCTCGATTCCCAATTATTTATCATCCCGTTTCCAGTATCTATCCTCAAACCATAACTTAAACACAAGATCACAACATAGTCTCTTGCTTAATATACCGCAACATAGGACATCACATCACTCCATGTCATATACCATCTTCACTTCTCGCAACTGGAATTCCCTACCACAAGAAATAAGGGGCTGCCGGACATTGGCAACTTTTAAAATAAATATAAATTTTATATTTGCTCTATTGCCAAGTGTAAGATATATATATTAATTGCTGTTTCTCGTATAATTTATCATGTTATTATTATTATTATTATTATTATATTATTATTATATTATTATATCATTATTATATTATTATTATTATTATTTATTATTATATTATTATCGTAAGTATTATTATTGTTATTCTTCTTCTTCCTTCAAAGTATACGATCGTATAGAAAATTTTCCCTTATGGGAAATTCTCGTATAAGACTTGAAAGCATAATAATAGTCCCTTCGATTGGTTGCTGGCCAAACGTAGGCATTATTATCGTATAAAATGTTGTTTGTACATGAAATTTACATTGCTACATTTAATGTATCTTTAACTGTTTATAATTAGTATAGTGTATATCTATATTTGTCAAATATTTATTTGTATTTGTGCTGGTTGAGTGGAAGAGAGGGCCTTATGGCCTTAACTCTGCCAGAATAAATAAAACATTATTATTAAAAAGTAAAGTGGTCCCACAACAGGCCCGGAGGCCCTTGGGGTAGTAGGAGGTTAAGGCTCCCACTTTTTCTAGACATTCGGAACTTTATGTCAGCCGAGTTGTCAGCCCTGCGTGACGGCCGCCTTTACCCCAGAACAAGCGTCTGGTACTCATTTCCGTTAGAGGCTGAGTCGACCCCAGGGTCATAGTGCCGCCAGAGGGTTTGGGTCAGTTTAAAAATCTTGACCCGAATGGGACTTGAACCCTCGACCCTCCGGCTTGTAGCTCAGTGCCTTAACCACTACGCTACGGCGTGCCCAAAACATTATTATTATTATTATTATTATTATTATTATTTAATTAAGAACAGGCGGTTCCATGGCGCAAGCAGTTAGACCCTCACCGCTGGAGTCCCGAGATCGAGTCTCGGTCACCCCTTTGTGGGTTTCGTGGTGGACGAAACGGAGCTTGGACATGTTTTTCTCGGGGTTTCTCCCGTTTTCCCTGCCACAAATATCATTCCATCATTTCTCCGTACTCATCTCATCCTTTTCGTTTCATTTCGTTAATCCGCTCCTGTGACAGTGCGTCAGGTGTGGTCGGCAAACACCCTTCACAGACATCTATAAATATATGGGCTTCATCTCATCTCATCCCTCGACCCGACCCTGAGTTGGACACGAGTTGAGGATATTTATATTTATTTAATGTTAGACGTACCGTTAAACATATGAAAAGAATTATACATCTTATTTGATTGTCAATATTTTAGTCTTCAAGTAAAAAATGTGTAATATAATGATCTTGAAGAAGATTTTCGGGCTGTAGGCCGTGGTCGTGAGGCTTGTAGTTCCCCGACGTTTCGCCAGAGACTGCGTCTGGCATCCTCAAGGGTTGTCTTGAGACTGGACTACAAGCCTCACGACCACGGCCTACAGCCCGAAAATCTTCTTCAAGATCATCATAGCAACTCCGGCCGTGAAAGTCTACGTGAATACAATGTGTAATATATTTTTTTCTATAGTGTTCTGCCCTAGGCCAGGTATTTCACTGCAATCATAGCATTTTTTCATGATGTGCTTTAATTATAAGGTGTGGTAGCTTTCCACGCCAAAGGATGATGATAATGATGGTCGGGGACATTTTGGGCTTCAAAATTTTCTGACATTTGTCTTATAGGTGAGGAAAAACGCAGAAAAACCCACACTCAGGAAACTTGTCCCGACCGAGAATCGATGCTGGGCCCGCTGCGTGACAAGGCAGAGCGCTACCTCGAGACCACAGCCGTTAACGCTCTAGCGGCCGCTAGGCACCCAGTAAAATTGGACCATTAGGTGTAGGAGTTCACCTGGAACGAAAATTTACAAATCGCTCTAGCGGCCGCAATTTTCTGGTATCCGCAACAAAACTTAATATATAGCATCAAAATAATACAAGGGAGGTATCCTAAAAAGAAAAGAGAGAGAAATTCGACTATTAGAAATGGAAATTTTCTTAAACACGATATAAAAACATCACTTTTTTTTCACTAGGAAGGCGTTCTGAAATAACTGTCACGAGAAATTGATGTTTCGCCAGTTTAATGGCTAACAAAACAGAGATAAATTCAGTAAACCAGCGAAATCGGACCGTAAATTCGATTTGCTGAAAAATCCGTTTAGTTCACGCATTTATTTGATTGGTTTCTTAAAAAACAAAGTAATTGGTGCATTCCGTAATGTTGTCAGGCGGACAGAAGTGTCAGAGCGGCAGTGGTTAACCTTTGTATTACCACCACAATGAGCAAGGCTACATTCCTACCTACTGATAGATCGGGACTAATTGCATGTTTTATTGTTAAATTACTGCGGCTGTTAGCGAATTCCGAAGCAATCTACCTGTTGAGGCTGTTCTCAAAATAATTTTTTTTTAATGATGCAAATCTTCCACGATCCTAGTTGGTATGCAGCGAAAATGTTTGTTGTGCCATAATACAATAATGTGGCCATCGCAAATATATGGACTGCTCTATGCATCAACTGGCTATGCGCCATTATGTCAGTTTCGAGAAAAAGTACGTTTTTGCGCGATAGTGTGTTTTGTCGTACTTACAGCAATGGCGACCATTATTGAAAGTTCAACTTCCTACATTTAGGGGCTGCCAACCTAAATAACTATACTGTAATATTACGTTTACACCCACGTGCGGGAAGTAAAACCACTGCCCTCTATGTATACTACGTACAATGTATATAGAGAAAATATCCAAAAGGTAGTGTTAATATACATTATACGAAACAAATCACTGCATTTTAAATGAACTGAACTTTATTTGAAACAATATAAAACAATAAATATGTACTTGCGGCCATTTTATCAATAATTATTCCCAAGGCCTCCTGTTGTTTCAACTAATAAACATTGCCCACACTGCATTCACATACAATACCAGGATACAGACATATTATCTAACTGCACATACTATTTTACCCGTCTACAACTAGAAGCCATCGAAATATTCAAACATAAAAACAGTTTCAATAGAAAAGAAGAATCATTAAAAGTGAACAAAGTATGGATATCGGTTCTAAAAAACGCAAAATGTAAACCTCTACAAGTACAGTCGACTAGACTATCAAACAGCAATCTCAGTGGAATTATGGAATTCCCTACCGCTGACCAATCTGAAGGCAGATATAACGTACAGTCGACAGGACCATCAAACAGCAATCTCATTGGAGCAATGGAAGTCCATAACGCTGACCAATCAGAAGGCAGATACAACCTACGAACACATCGCGGTGAACGTATAAATAGGACAGACAGCGGACAGAATTGCCAGTCTCAAGACAACCCTTGAGGATGCCAGACGCAGTCTCTGGCGAAACGTCGGGGAACTACAAGCCTCACGACCACGGCCAACAGCCCGAAAATCTTCATCAACATCATCATTGCCCACACTGTTAACGTTAGTCAATTGTTTATAATGAACGCAAATATTTCCAACAAAGATGTTATTATTTTACTATTATTTATTATTTTGAAAACATCATCGCGCAAAAAATAATGTACAACGCACGTTTGTGAAGTGTTTTACAGAATCTCGGAAATTAAAAACTTGGCTATCGCTCGGTTTTTTAATATTTTTCCTCGACTCTGTAAAAACCACTTCCCAACCTCTCATTTTAATGTACTGTTAAGCCAAACTAACAGTACTGGATATTGCAAGTTATTTTCCTTTGTGACAATTATGCATCAGCAGCCTAAGAGCGGGAACATTTGACGCTTAGCTGCATGAATTAAAATTTATATTACCATTTATGTCCACCGCTGTGGTCTCGAGGTAGCGTGCTGCCTTGTCACGCAACGGGCCCGGGTTCGATCCCCGGTCGGGGCAGTTTTCTGGGTGAGGTTTTTATCGGGCTTTTTCCTCACTTGTAAGACAAATGTCAAAAGCTTTAAGGCCCAAACGGTCCCCGAAATCATATGACTATCATCATCATCCTTATCATTATCATCGTCATCATCATCCTTCACCGGTGTGGAAAGCAACGGGAAGCTACCACACCTACAATTCCCTAATAAAGCTGCAAGCATAGCATGAAAATGCTATGATTGCAGTGAAGGACCTGCCTTCGGGCAGAATTACTATGGATGGATGATGGATTACCATGTATGAAGATCTGGTTTATTGCAAAGCATAGACTCTCTGTAGGACTCATGGCGTTTACACTTTTCTTTAATAATAAGGGTATGTTTAAAGATTTGGTGCTGACTTACTTCATGAGGCAGTGCAACAGATGGCATCAAAATGCCATTTATTTTTAAAATGGCGCTGATCCGGATCACGCATTAATATCGTCCACATATCTGAGCAAATGCATACCGTATGTATATGGTCATTTACTTTAAGGGAGGAGAAAATAATATGACTATTTGAGAATAAAGGTCTTACGAAAACGTTTGGATCAAAGAGAGATCAACAGACAGGTGAATGGAGAAGACTACATAACAGTGAGCTAGTGATCTTTATGGGAAACTAGATATAATAAGAACTGTTAAGTCTCGTAGACTGCGATGGGTAGAACATGTGGCAAAAATGGGGAATGAAAGACGTGCAAGGAAACTTCTTGTCAGACAATCAGAAAGAAAGCGCCTAGTACGTAGACCAAGTATGAGGTGGGAGAATAACAATAATGATTTGAGGGGATGAATGGAAAACATTAGCTGACCACAGGGATGTCTGCGCGAGGCCATGAATCTACTGGTCAGATAGTGCCAGTCAGAAAGCTTGGTATGTGTTTTTTTTTCTGTATATCTTTCTTACTGTTTGAATGTGGCCTTAAATCTGCCACTTTAAATAAATTATGTTTGTATGTGTTAACATAATGATATGTGGTTCGATTGTGGGTTATCGCTGGCTCTATAAACTCTGGCGCATGCGCACTGTTGTTCTATATATCAGCATTTTTTTGGAATCAAACTCTGCATATAGCAATAAATTAAGGAAAGTATGTTCGAGTTCGTTATCCAACAGAACCGAACTTTTAGGAATACGGGGTTAACAGGAAGTTCTCTGCCAATAATGTTTTCACATTTTTAAATGGCGTTTCCATGCCAACCCCACGTGGATATAATTATCTTAACAGCGTTGCAACTTTTGTCTTTTTCGGTATTATTATAATATAGTATGTTAGTGCCAGTGAATAAAACGTGACAACGCCGCTTGATATGCTAAATACTTATCCGTGCAAAATAGACCTACCTAGCCACAAAGCAAAGCGCCTGTAAACTAAAATATTGGGTCCACTATACCTCTCCTTTGCCAGCAGTTTACAGACCAAGTTTATTTTAGTTACCTTATGTGACCAAACTCAATGAGGCATTTAGCAGGCAACCCAAGGTACTACTAGAATGTTTGAGGTCGGTAAATTTTGCATAGAGGCCTCTTTTTTCAGGCTTAAAGATCATTTATGAGCTTTTAGAGACCCTTGAAAATTTCAGACTCGGGACTCACGGCTTAAAGTCCCTCCCGGAGGACTTGCTCCTTGGATTTTAAATTTTGGCTTTATTTTTATTTTTCCAGTTCGGACAAAGATAATAGAAAATAAACCAATAGAACAAGTGGTAAGATATAACTTCCCAGGTTGCGAAATATCATACACAGCGGAAACAGATATAAATAACAAACTAAATAAGTTTAATTATATAACAGGAACACTAAAAAGAACTTTGAAAAATAAAGGCAGGAAAGACTCTATAATGAAATTATACAAGACAATGGCAGTTGCCTTGAATTACTTATGGATCGGAAACATGGACAGTGACAACACAGCAGTCTGCCAGAATACAAGCTGCTGAAATGAAGTTCCTCAGACCAATACCAGGATATCAAAGAACAGACAAAAAACATAACACAGAAATAAGACAACAACTAAAAGTAGAGGAATTAAACATAGCAATAGAGAAATACAGAACAAACTGGAAAGAACACTTGGCAAGGATGACTGAGAACAGAATACCAAAAGCAGCATACAACGTTTCACCACGAAGAAGAGGAAGTTTGGGAAGACCAAAGAAAAGATGGAAACAGCAGCAATTTGGAGCCGGAACAGGCTAGTAAAAAATCCTAAACCGTGTTGAAGAACAATATTTTTATTTTTCAAAGTACGCTATCATAAGTATTTTGTATATGCAAGAGCAATAAATACAATGATTGGCATCGTGTTTCTGTTTTTTATTCAATTTATTGCTAAAGACAAATTATGTTGTCCATTGTCGATCTGCCAGATCTAAATGTAGTTTATACATAAGATACATAGTAACGTTTATTTACAAACTCGTTTCCAAATTCTGTAAACATCTCAATTGGTTTATAAAAAGTCACTTTCAGTTCTTGTAACATAAATACGTACGCTGTGAGAGAATTCATCGACCTTGGGAGGAAAAGCAGAACAGGTTATTGTAATGACACAAGGAAAAATCCATTAGTGCGCTTCCTGGGATCGAACCCGCGTCTTTTAACACGAATGCACGTGTTTATCTGAGCAGGAAATGGAATTGCTGGCAGTTTCACAACCTCAGGTCGTGCTCTATCGCTAGACAATCTGTTTTATGAGTCTACCAGTTCTTTTCCTTAATTAGTCAGTAGATTCGTTCATCTGATCTAATAGGTTTTCCAAAAAAAAGTGTTTAGTCAGTTATGATTCAAACTAATGTATGCGGTAAAAAGTCCGTCACGCAGAAATTGCGTGAACTAAGCAGATTCGCAATAGATAATGCGACACATCATCATCATCCATGCAAGTATTAGGCCACGTGGCCTGTTACGGTCTCAAAGAGAAATATTCCATCCAGCGCTTTTTTGGACGTCCCAGCGATCTTTTGCCTTGGGAGCAGTAACGAAGCATAGCTTTTGGAATTCTATGAGATAGGCTTTCCAGTTGTTCTGGTAGTTTTGTATATGGTGGATAATGGGTTCTATCTCCAATTCTACCATAATTTCCTCATTTCTTTTATGGTCCCACTTTGTGTAGCCTGATGTACGGCGCATAAATCACATCTCATTTGCTGTTATTCGGCTTTCATCTCTTCTTCGTAATGTCCATGCTTCACTACCATATCTTAATACTGGTCTTGCGAGAACCTTATAAAGCTGTAATCTTGTGTTCTTCTGTACTAAAGATGGTTTCATTATACTGTTAATTATCCCCGTAGTTTTTGTGAAATTTGTGATTTTCTTTGATATATCAACTTCATCTTGAAATGTTAAATTATAACCCAAATAATTAAATTCATTTTCTGGTTCTACAATGTCTTCGTCCAAAACAATTTTTCTAGGTATAGGGTATTTCCCGCAAAAGGGACACTGAATCGATTTTTTTAAATTTCAGTTCTTTCTACCCTTCATCATCATCGTCTCTCCAAGGATTAGACAATTGCCCGTTCCGACATCATAATGCATCAGCCCAAAGTTTTCTTGGTTTTCCGACATCACGTCTTCCCCTTCCTTGATAATTTCTTGCTAACAATGGATATTTCTCTTTATTCATTCCATTCATGTGGTCAATCGACTTTTGTCTATAATTAAGACTTTATTATAAGTAATGCTTCGAGCGATTTCCAATTTATCTAGAGAATTTGGAAATCAAGAGTGGCATTTGTTAGGACTATTTAACGAATAAAATTAAGCTGTTTACTCACAAATCATTATTTAACTATAGTTATTTTAAAATATTTATATTTAATGTAAACGGAGATGTTTGAAAACAAATCAGAAATGTTTATGTTTCAATTGTTCATCCATTGATTTGGAAATCAGAGTGGCATTTGTTAGGACTATTTAACGAATAAAATTAAGCTGTTTACTCAAAAATCATTATATATATATATATATATATATATATATAGAGAGAGAGAGAGAGAGAGAGAGAAAGAGAGAGAGAGAGAGAGAGAGAGAGTGGAGAAGAAAAATAAAAATTTAGGCACAGAAATATATGTAAACATTAAAATTCGGTATATAAATAAATAAATAAATATATATAATGTAAACGGTGATGTTTGAAAACAAATGAGAAATGTTTGTTAATGTTTCATTTGTTCATCCACTTCAACTTGATCATATTATTTACTGCCAAATGGGATCGCAATATTGTAAGAATGCACCCTAGTGGAGAAATAATTAAAACAAATCAAACTGTATATTATAAATTATAACCAACATTATAGGTTATTAATTTATTTTTTTAGTAAACAACTCATGAAAATCAGTATTTAAAAACACAATTATTGAACACACAATTATCAAATGTGTAGGTCGAAGGAATCTGTTTCATTATTTGCTATATTCAAACGTATTTGTTAAAAAGTCAGTCACTGCAAAATAATGCTCTGATCTGTTCAGAATATTAAAAGTAGGAGCTTTCTTTATCACAAAGGCAGAAACTGATAAAGAGAACTCGATAAAAAGCGAGGTGAAACACAACTGTGATTGGTTGTAAAACAAAATTCATTGAAACGTGATTGGTCATTGACTCCCATTTGGGGCTGCACTTTTTAGTTCTTCTCCTATGTTCTCATTTCTAATTCTATCAAGTTTTGTACATCCTTTCACTTGTCTGAGGAACCTTATCTCCGCCATCTGTATTCTATCGTTTTTTTTTTTTTTTTTTTTTCGCTGGAGCCCAAGTTCCGTACAGTATTGTGGGAATTGCCATAACTTTATACATTTTCATTTTTGTTTCTTTTTTAATTTTATTCCTGAACGTTCTCTGTATTGTTCCACATACCGTCTGAAATTTATTTATTTTAGAATCGATATCTCTATCCATATTGAAGCTAACATCGCAGCCCAAATATTTGAAACTAGACACCTGTTATATAATTTGGTTTCCTAAAATAATTTTGGATCTCACTGGAACTTTTCCTCTAAAATATCAAGCAATTAAATTTTTACTAATATTTCTGGTACTTTTTTTTTACATATTCTTCTTCTTCTACTTCATGAAATTAGGCCTTTTGTCGTGTTTTCACATCAAGTGGGATTTAAATGAACCTTCCCATCTAGTAAATGGGCGTCCAACATTTCTATGTCCTATTGGTTTGTACTTTAATAACAGCTGAGGGATTCTATCTGTAGGCATTCTTTTAACATGTTCATACCAGTTGTTTCTCATGTTGTCAATTCTATTTGTTAAATTTAAAATATTTAAGTCCTTCCTAATATCTTCATTTCTATTTCTGTCCAAAGTTGTCACACCTGCTACTGAACCTAAGAACTTCCTTTCTGCAGTTTCTATTTTTCTTCTGTCTGAACGGTTAAGGGCCAATTTTCACTTGCATATGTTAAGACAGGTACTGCATTAATTTTATAAAATTTTAATTGTGTACTCATCAACTCCTTTCAAAAAACGTTAAACTGAAAATATATAAAACTATTATTCTACCAGTTATATTATATGGATGCGAAACATGGACTCTTACTTTAAGGGAGGAAAGGAGATTACGAGTATTTGAGAATAAAGTTCTTATGAAAATTTCTGGACCAAAGAGAGATGAACAGACAGGTGAATGGAGAAGACTACTTAACAGTGAATTACATGATCTTTATAGGAAGCCAGATATGATGAGAACAGTTAAGTTTCGTAGACTGCGATGGGCAGGATATGTGGCACGGATGGGGAATTAAACAGGTGCATAGAAGCTTCTTGTAGGAAAGCCAGAGGGAAAACGCCCAGTTGGTAGACCAAGAATGAGGTGGGAGAATAACATTAACTATGATTTGAGGGAAGTAGATTATACAGCGGATGATTGGAAAACATTGGCTTGGGATAGGGATGTATGGAGAGCTTATATCCGCGCGGCCATGAACCTACAGGTTCGATAGTGACAGTGAGTTAATGCTCCTCAAAGTTTTATTTTTCAGTGTCCGTTTTATAACGCCGCAGATTCTATAAAATTAATTTAATTTAATATTAATATCTTCATTCCGGCAGTATGATACAGTGGGGCCCAAAAGTCGGTTGACAAATGGGAGAAGTTAGCTGATGTTAAAATGTTAAAACTAACCACACTGATTGAATTGTCATGTTCATGGGTTTCATTTCAGAGCTAACGCAGGTGTTCAAAGTGTTGTCCATCCACCTGGAGACAATGTCTCACTCAATCACGAAGTGTATCTGGTGAAATATTTATACTTACTTACACTATCGAGCCCGTAGGTTCATGGCCGCGCGGACATAAGCTCTCCATACATCCCTATCCTGAGCTAATGCTTTCCAATCATTCCCTGTATAATCTATTTCCCTTAAATCATAGTTAATGTTGTTCTCCCACCTCATTTTTGGTCTACCAACTGGGCGTTTTCCCTCTGGCTTTCCTACAAGAAGCTTCCATGCAAGTCTTTCATTCCCCATACGTGCAACATGACCTGCCCATCGCAGTCTACGAGACTTAACTGTTCTTATTATATCTGGCTTCCTATAAAGACTATGTAGTTCATTGTTATGTAGTCTTCTCCATTCACCTGTCTGTTCATCTCTCTTTGGTCCAAAAATTTTCCTAAGAACTTCATTCTCAAATACTTGTAATCTCCTTTCCTCTCTTAACGTAAGAGTCCATGTTTCGCACCCATATAATACAACTGGTAGAATAATAGTTTTATATGATGTTGAGTGATTCCGGGTTCTGTGGCCGTGGTCCATAGTTGGTGTTGATACCAGACGTTTCGCCCTCAACTGCGGAGGGCATCTTCAGTGGCGAGTGCTTCTAGGCGTGTTTCCTGGTCGGAAGCTCTACTTAGAGCTCTAAGTAGAGCTTCCGACCAGGAAACACGCCTAGAAGCACTCGCCACTGAAGATGCCCTCCGCAGTTGAGGGCGAAACGTCTGGTATCAACACCAACTATGGACCACGGCCACAGAACCCGGAATCACTCAACATCATGATTACCGGCCGTGAAAGCCTGCATTCAACTAATAGTTTTATATGTTTTCAGTTTAACGTTTTTTGAAAGGAGTTGGGACATCAAAAGTCTCTACAATGCATAATAGCACGCATTTCCAGAATTGAGCCTATGTTTAATTTCTTTGTGCATCTCATTCCTATCTGTGATTATTGTTCCTAGGTATTTGAATTCAGCCACTTCCTCAAAATTTCCCTCATTTGTCATTAGTTGTCCATTTCCATTATATAATGAATTTCTACATGTGACCATATATTTAGTTTTGATGATATTTAGTTCCAGTCCTAATTCCTTAGTGTTACTCAATAGTGTGTGCGTGTTGGCCTTTATTATCTCCTCGCTATCGGCCAGTAGTACTACATCATCAGCATAAACTAACAGCTTATTAATACCATTCAGTTGTAAGCCTTCCTCATTCTCTAAACATTTAATGGCATGCTCTAGTACAAAATTAAATAGTAGAGGAGATAATGCATCTCCTTGCTTCAACCCATTCTGGATTTCAAAAGTGTCTGAAAACTGTTTGCCTACACGCACCCTACTCTTTGTGCCATTTAGACACATTCGTATAAGTCTAACTAACTTTTTAGGAATTCCGAACTCCAGCAGGATACTATATAACTTCTCCCTCTTAATTGAATCATATGCTTTTTGGAAGTCTACGTATAGTTGATGTACAGTACCATTGTATTCCCATTTATTTTCTAAAATTTGTCTTATACTAAAAATCTGATCTGTTGTAGACCTGTTTCTTCTAAATGCACATTGATGATCTCCTAGAATGTCATCAATTAGGGAGTAAGTCTGCTTAATTGTTACAATAATTATTTCCTTTTTTTATTGTTTCATTGTTATCATTGTTTCCAGAATCAAAAAAATATAATTTAATGGCTCATTCATTTTATTGAGAAAACTTCTATTTGTCAACCGACTTTTGGGCCACACGGTACATTGCATCCTAAATAATTGAAATTGTTCACCTGTTGTATTGTACAGTTATTAGTTCTGATTTTACACCTCACATGGACTTTCCCGTTGAATGTCATTACTTTCGATTTACTTCCAGAGACTGTCATATTGAATTTATTTTCTATTTTTACATATTATCAGGTATATTTCCTATTTTTGTGGACTTTTATTACATCTTCTTCTCTTCTTCTTCGGCTTTCTCCCAGTTATAGGTTTGCCGTCTTCAGTTTCCATTTATCTCTATCATCGCAATCTCCCTCTTCCAAATTCATATCATCGATTACAGTTCTGACGTTGGTTTTCCATTTCCATCTTGGTCTGCCACGTTTATTTCTTCCAGGGGGTGACTACTGGTATATATTTTTTGGCCATCTTTCATTTTCCATTCTTTGTACATGGCCATACCATTTTAAGCGTTTGATTTTCAATCCTCTTAACAACAGATGTGGTGACATTCATTTCTCTCCAAAGGAATTCATTTCTTATTTTATCCTGTCTTGTTTTTTTGGAGACTTCTTCTACAATAATCAAATTCAACTGTTCTAATTTTATTCTTTTGTAATTCTGTCAAAGACCAAGTTTCACTTCCATATGACAAAATATTTTGTATTATGCTCTTATAAATTTTCATTTTAGTTTCCTTTGTAATATTTTTGTTCCAAATTATTCCATGTAATGTCTTAGTTGCATTTTCTGCCATTGCAATTTTAGTCTGTACATCTCTCTCACAGGTACCTAAACTTGTAATTATTGACCCAAGATATTTATTACATCTTCAATGTGTTTTTGTATACTTATACTACCCACGTGCACCGCTAATTTTTGGTTCTCTGTCCTTTTATTTATAGGTTATTTTTATTTATTTATGTATTTATTTACTTATTTATTTATTATCAGTTGAATGGCCGCGGTGGGCTAATGCTTATGTTCCTTGCCTCTAGTTCCGAGGGACGCGGTTCAAACCCGGCCATGGTCGATAGATTTTTAGAATGGAAAAAATCAAAGGAACAAGTCCTCCGGGAAGAACTTTAAGTCTAAAGCAGCGGTCCTCATTACGCGGTCCGCGGGCCGCATGCGGCTCTTGAAGATATTTATTAAGGCTCTTGGAATAATTTTACCTTCATTACATTACATTACATTACATTACATTACATTCAAATTTTAAATTCTAAGTATAAAATAATATTATCTTTATTGAAATTCTACAAAACTTTGGATATCCCTGTGTCATTCCGAGCAGTACAGTAACAATAATAATAATAATAATAATAAACAGTTAATTACTAACAAAAATTAAATGACAGTAATCAGTAATTGTGTTTTGTCCATAAATGTAAAAAAAAGCTGCGTGTTACCAAGACTGAAAACTGTGAAATTTGATGGGGCTCTCGAACAGATATGGTTTCTTATATTTGGCTCTCTTGTAATTTCTAGTGAGTACCACTGGTCTAAAGGTTTTCAGGCTCGTAAAAGAATCACAAAAATTAACAAAAATATCTCTGTGCGAAATTTACCTACCGTTTTCTATTCTGTAATACGTTAGTTACACACTAGATGTCTTATCGATGCACTAGGCCGACCTCTAAACGTCATGACCTTCGTTTTTCTTACTGATATCTTTAGAAATTCATATTATAATATCTTTAGACTGTACGTGTTTTATTTAATTCGTGTAAATATTTGTGTGAGTCATCTTAATGTTTCTGTATTTTCATTAAATCGTCTGCAAACAAAAGATTATTTCATTGTTGTTGCAGGGTCGAATTTATGGTACGATTTTACGGATGTTTCTTCTGTTAATTAATTAGTATGTATTTTTACCAGAGGCTATAATTTAGAGTCGCGGGTTCAAACCCGGCCGGGGTCGATGGATTCTTTTAGGATGGAAAAATTCAAGGAGCAAGTCCTCCGGGAGGGACTTTAAGCCGTGGGTCCCGAGTCTGAAGATTTTCAGGCTCGTAAAAGATCCTTAAGCCCCTAAGCAAAAATATACCGAATTTTCCCGTCCTAGTACTACCTTGGTTTCCTAGATGTCAGTAAGAGGCGGAACGCTGACCACGGACCACTCAAATGACATCTATACGAAAACAAGTGTAACTAAATTAGTATGGTTCAAATTCGTCCCTGTAGGGGGAGAGTGCCTAAACCTCTGTTAAGGGAAACATAGGGTTACAAGACAAGAAGACATTTCTGATTTGTTTTCAAACATCGCTATTTACATTAAATACATAAATATTTTAAAATAACTACATTTAAATAATGATTTGTGAGTAAACAGCTTAATTTTATTCGTTAAATAGTCCTAACAAATGCCACTCTTGATTTCCAAATTCTCTAGATAAATTCACTCCTCACTTAGTGAGTCGTGAATTTATTAATGATCTGGAAATCACTCGTGGCATTACTTAAGACTAATTAACTCATGCCCCAAATGGGAGACAATGACCAATCACGTTTCAATATTTTTTTATTTACAACCAATCACAGTCGTGTTTCGCCTACAATTTACCAACTAAAGTTTATCATAATAAAGAAAGCACCTCCTTTTTTAACATTCTGAATAGGTCATAGCATTATTTTGCAGTGACTGACTCTCCAAGAAATACGGGTACCACATTGTATGTATAGTGCATGAATGTCAGCAGAAAGCGCATGCGATAGATAATATAAAACATTTGTAACAATTGATTATACCACAAAAAAAAACACTGTTTGCACTTTCTTAAACGAATTATGTTCCAGGAAATGACGTTGCAGAAAAAATATACGTGACATATTTACATCATAGGACACCACATTAAAGGTTGGTTATAAATTTCTCCACTAGGGTGCATTCTTACAATATTGCGTTCCTTTGGCAATAAATAATATGATCTGGTTGCAGTGATGAATAAAGGAAACAGACGAAGCGTACCAATCGTTTCTCATTTGTTTTCAAACATCGCCGTTTACATTAAATATATAAATATTTTAAAATAACTATATTTAAATAATGATTTGTGAGTAAACAGCTTAATTTTATTTGTTAAATAGTCCTAACAAATGCCATTCTTGATTTCCAAATTCTCTAGATAAATTAGAAATCACTCGTGGCATTACTTATGATAACACGAAAGCTCGTCAGTAGTTACCAAACAAAAAGAAAAAATCGGTTGAGAAACAGAGGAGAAAATGGTACTTACTGTTTTATCTTTGCCTGTTTATATATAGATTGAGATATGTTACAATTCAGAGTTCGGTATTTGAAAATGGTATCTGTATAAACATTCTTAACAAGTTAGTAGATTTTTTCCCCGAGTAACATCAAGACCTGCTGTTTATCTCGTGAAATAAGTGATTTATGATTTTTGCGTGAAATTGCACATTGAAATAATGGCGGTGGAATGACTGTCATTTGTTATGACGTAACGTTTTTCTCTCATAATAATATGAACTTATTTGTTAAACGTTATTCTATTGTTTTAATGTCAGAATCCAGAACTTTCTTTCCGTTAAAATTTGTGGTCAGTGTTCCTGGCTATAAAACAAAAGGCCCCGGTTCGATTCCGGGTCTTCATCATGCGGATTTTTCTCTAAAGGGAAGTGTCCACATTCCATCAGCGATTTGGTGTCTGTGATTGTCTCCCTTTTGCTTTCAGCCTTGTTTACATTTTGACATACTTTTGACTTATTTTAGTGAATTTTGAAGGAATGAAGCCATTGAGATTGTTCTCATGAATATAGATTAGATTTATTTAGCCTGGTGGAGTTGAGGCCATGTGGCCTTCTCTTCCACTCACCAGGACAAACATAGGCCTATATTACATCAGAATATAACAATCTCAATTAACTCTAATATCAAATACTAAATAAAAATTTTATCATCATCATCATCATCACTCCAGGGATTAGGCAATTGCCCGTTCCGACTTCATAATGCATCAACCCAACGTCTTCTAGGTCTTCCAACATCACGTCTTCCTCTTGCTTGATAATTTCTTGCTAACAATGGATATCTCTCCTTACTCATTCCATCCATATGATCAATCCATTTATGTCTGTAATTCGTGACCTTATCCAAAAATTTGATCAAAAAGATAATATCTATTATATTACGATCTATAATACAACCAGTTAATGTTAGTTAAAATTAAGACTAAAACTAATAATAAAATGTATACAAGCAAGACATATTAAATTGTCCCTGTCTAATGTATATAAAAAACAAAGAAAAATAATGAGATATAGAAAACTAATTTTACGTTTGTACAATATTTAAAACAAAACAAATGAAAATATTTGTTAATCTTAATATTATTTTCATAAATAATTAAATTTATTAATTGCTAAAAGAATATTATCAGTGAGGTGTATAAGTTAGTTTGTTATTAAATAATTCTTTAGTTTGTTTTTGAAGGATGTTATAGTTTGACAGTCTCTGACATAGGGCGGAAGGGAATTCCATGTTTTGGTAAGTGAGACCGTAAAAGATAATGAATAATATACAGTGTGATGAGGAGGGATATAAAGGACAATGTGCTGATGGGATCGAGTGTCAAGATTATGTGTGTCGGATAGTCTGATGAAGCGGCGTGATAAATAATTAGGCGATGATGTGTGAAGTATTTTATTGAGAAGGGATAAGAAATGGACAATTCTACGATCTCTTAGACGAAGCCACGATAATTGTTCGAGGGACGGTGTAACATGGTCAAATTTGCGAATACCACAAATAAAACGTGCGCAAGAATTATGAACACGTTGAAGTCTTTGAGTGGAAATAATATTTAAGTCTGTAAAAAGAGTGTCACAATAATCAAAATGGAGCATTGCAAGTGTTTCTACTAACATTTTCCTAAGAGCGAATGGCAGACAATTTCTTACGCGATTTAATGAATGTATTATTGAGAAGACTGTTTTGCATGTATGGTTTATTTGTGTGTTCCAATTTAAGTTGTTGTCAATAAATACTCCTAGAATTTTTACTGTCTCACTATAAGGGATTTGAACTCCATTTAGTGACACATGCGAGACTGTGTTTAGGTTAATTGTAGATAATAGTCTCTGGTGACCCATAATGATTGATTTAATTGCAGTCCATATTTAACAGTCTAAGTCATTAGTGAGTGAATACAGAACGATGTGAGGTTGGGAAGTGATTTTTACAGAAGCGAGATCGCTCGGTTTCTAATTTCCGAGATTCTGTTCTCAAACGTACGTTGTACATTATTTTTTTGGCGATGGTGTTTTCAAATAATAATAAATAATAGTAAAATAACATATTTGTTGGAAATATTTGCGTTCATTATAAACAACTGACTGATGTTAACAGTGTGGCCAATGTCTATTAGTTCAAACTACATAAGGCCGTGACACCAATCAGTGGAAAGTACGTACATATTGTTTCAAATAAAGTTCAGTTCATTTAAAATGCAGTGATTTGTTTCGTATAATGTATATTAACACTACCTTTTGCATATTTTTTGTATATACATTGTACGTAGTATACATAAAGGGCAGTGGTTTTTACTTCCCGCACGTGGTTTGTAATATGTATTATTATATACAACTTTCCTCATTAGAGGATTGCCACAAGGACAAAGTGATACAGACAATTAATTTTTGGAATTGATGAAATATATTTCGTAAATACATTTAAAAAAATCAAATTGTAGGCCTAATTGAAGTATACATACTATAAAGTAGAAATTTTGTAAAAATGGTTTCTTAAAATTGAAATTGATCCTCTAATGGCAGCGATGACAATTTTAGAAAGATACACTCTGTCCAAATTTAAAGAATTCCAAAATTTGGCTAAGAATCCTGGTATAGTTATTTTATTACAGTATAATTATTTAGGTTGTTAACCCCTAAATGTAGGAAGTTGAACTTTTAATCAAGGCCGCCATTGCTATAATTACGATAAAACGCACTATCGCGTAAAAAAATATATTTTTTAAAATAATCTTCAGGGATCCCATATAGGCCCCTAGTATATATACCCCGCATTTCCCGTGTGGTATTAGTGCTCACTAGCGTGAGTTCTTTAATTGAGCTAATTAAGTTACAAATGTCAACGAGTGACATGTGGTTAGCACATCTCATTAATACATCATCGTCATCATCATGGACAAATTCGTTTTAGGCCATGTGGCCTGTACGGTAAACCTAGCGAAGATGGTCTTGATCTTTCCACCGATGTTTTGGTCTTCCTTGGTCCCTATATCCAGTTGGGGTATATTGGAATGCCAATTTTGGAAGTCTATTTCTTGCCATTCTTCAAGAAATATACTTCTAGTAGTCAAATAAAGTATTATAGGTCGCGAAAAGGATTTTGAACAATGTCCTTGACCGTAAATCTAATGGGAGAGCCTATCCAGACTGCTGATCTGTGAATTCCCTGTCTGCCACGTGAACAAACAAAACAGTTGCTATGTACAGTCCATAGAGAATTATAGTGAGACGCGGATGTGTTGATTTTAGATTTAAAACCGTAGACTTTAATTATAATATTTTGTACACTTGCTGCCTCAAGTCTTAAAATTATAGTGCAATGTGAATGTGTATTTAGTTAATTACTTAACAGTTATGATTTTTTTATTTACACAATGCCTCCTAACTAACTCACTGACACTATCGAACCCGTAGGTTCATGGTCGCGCGGACATAAGCTCTCCATATATCCCCATCCTGAGCCAATGTTTTCCAATCACCCCTCAAATCATAGTTAATGTTATTCTCCCACCTCATACTTGGTCTACCAACTGGGCGTTTTCCCTCTGGTTTTCCTACAAAAAGCTTCCATGCAAGTCCTTCATTTCCCATTCGTGCCACATGTCCTGTCCATCGCAGTCTACGATAAAGATTACCTATATTAATTAATGTTTGTAGTGAGATTTTAAAAATGTTTAGCAGTGACTGTATTTGAGGGAGTTAGCAATGACGTGTGGTCATACTTGCTATTGGCTGAGACCTACATCTGGTTAGTACAGGACTCGCATCTAAGCTCCCATTGCAAATTTCATTGTTCAGGAACTATTGCTAGGGTTATACTTGGATGGATGATCTCTGTCATTCCAATCTCCATTGTCCAATCCTTATTTCCCCTCACCAATACACCACCAACGCACGTTATTTTTGGTCGTTCTATTCTGCTTCTTCTTCTTCTTTTACCAAGTGGCGACCATTTCAGTATTCTTGGGAATCTGTCTTCTGCCATTATTTTTACATGGCCGTACCGTTTTGTTTGTTTGTTTTTATTTTATGAAATCCACAATTGAAGTTCGAACATTCATATTTCGTTTAAGTATACCTTTTTTTGCGTGTTAGTGCGTTTTGTCGTACTTACAGCAATGGCGGTGATTGAAAGTTCAATTTCATAAATTTCGGTGTTTCCAACCTAAATAACTACACTGTAATATTACATATTACAAACCGCGTGCGGGAAGTAAAACCACTGCCCTTTATGTATACTACGTACAATGTATATACAAAAATATATCGAAAAGGTAGTGTTAATATACATTATAGCAAACAAATCACTGCATTTTAAATGAACTGAACTTTATTTGAAACAATATAAAACAATACATACGTACTTGCCGTCATTCTATCACTGATTGGTATCACGGCCTGCTGTAGGCTCAACTAATAAACATTGCTCACGCTGTTAACGTTAGTCAGTTGTTTATAAGGAACGCAAATATTTCCAACAAAGATGTTATTATTTTACTATTATTTATTATTTTGAAAACAACATCGCGCAAAAAAAAAAAAATGTACAACGCACGTTTGTGAAGTGTTTTACAGAATGTCAGAAATTAAAAACCTCGCTATAGCTCGGTTTTTAAACACTTTTCTCACTCTTGCAAAAACCACTTCCCACCTCTCATCGTAATATACTATTATCTCTTCTAGAAATTCCTGCTGAACGCTTCCAAAAATCCATTTCTGCAGAATTTAATTTATTCATTGTTTCAGATTTTAAGTCCCATGTTTCTCCACCGTATGTCACTGTAGTCATTATGATTGTATTAAAATTGTTTGTTTTTATTTTACAACTTATATACTTATCCCATAAAGCACCATTTAATTTTGATATTGCAGATTTGTAAAGAAACTAAAAATGAATAAGTAGAAATATTTAAATTTGTGTCAAATTATTGACCAGTATGCAGTGCAGAGTGATTCAGAAATATGGCTATACGTTTGATCGCATTTTGTGACGAAAATATTATTATTAAAGGAAATACGATGTTATCATTGGAAAGGAAATCCTTCAAATTACAACAATAGAACAAAACAAATCACTGTTCACGTGCAGCTTGGCGGGTTGATTTTTGTGGGCTAGCGTCGAACACCTCCACAATTCTCTTCGTTGTTTCTGCATCCGTGCTAATGCGAGTCCTTCCAGGAGGTTTGATTTTCTGCATCCTTCCCGTTTCCAGCAGTCGTTTTCTCCACTTCCCCACAGTCGACGGCTGCAATGCTACGTTAAACTCACGTCTTGCGGCCTCACTATCATTAGCACACTTTATTGCCCATGCAGCAATTGTAATTTGTTGTTGCATATTCAACGCCATTTTGACTAATGACGTAAGTTGTACACTGTTTTGTTTTATTCCATTGTTGTAATTTGAATAATTGCCTTTCCAACGGTAATTACATATTTCCTGTAATGGTAATATTTTCATCACACAACGCGATCAAACGTATAGCCATATTTATTATTCACCCCGTGGGTAAGTACTTACTGTTAAGCATGTTTTGTTTTCAATAGTTGGTATAAGAAACTGAGTTTCTCCAATTTAAGGGGTAACAAAATAAAACTATATTTGGAATACCAGCAAAATCGGACCTTCAATTGGAACCATATAACAGGAGTAGTTAGGCAAGGTTGTCCACTATCAACCACTTTTTTAAACATTTATTTCGACGACATGATAAGATCATGGAAGCAAATGAATTAACTTAGGAAATATAGTAATAAAAACAGTAGCCTTTGCAGATAACCAGATTTTAATAGCAAAACCAGAGGACGAACTACAAAGAATGCTATATAAACTAAATGAAATATCAAAAAAATATATAACATGGAAATATCATCAGAAAAATAAAAAACAATGGCCTTCAAGGGCGCTCATCCAGTTCGGACAAAGATAATATTAGAAAATAAACCAATAGAACAAGTGGTAAGATATAACTTCCCAGGTTGCGAAATATCATACACAGCGGAAACAGATATAAATAACAAACTAAATAAGTTTAATTATATAACAGGAACACTAAAAAGAACTTTGAAAAATAAAGGCAGTCCCGCGCCGTAGCCGAGCGGTTAAGGTAGGAAGCCTTGGCGCAGAGCTACGGGACTTGCGCTGGTTCGAGTCTCCACGGGGGAAGATATTTTCTCATGGTATTTCGGCCAGTATGGGACCGGTGCCCACCCAGCATCGTGAGGCAATTGGGTAGCTACAATAAGTAGCGGCTCCAGGTTAAGTAACCAGCTATAACAGCTGGGGGACTCGACATGCTAACCACATGTCACCCCTACACTGGCTGTTGATCATCTACCTCTGTGATTGACACATGTGGATGTGAAGGGCCAGCAGCCGGCTGGTAAAAGGGCAACCGCTGAAAAGTGGAAAGACCCTCAATCGGATCGGAAAAATAAAGCCAGGAAATATTCTATAATGAAATTATACAAGACAATGGCAGTGCCTATTATTACTTATGGATCTGAAACATGGACAGTGACAACACAACAATCTGCCAGAATACAAGCTGCTGAAATGAGATTCCTCAGACCAATAGCAGGATATCAAAGAACAGACAAAAAACACAACACAGAAATAAGACAACAACTAAAAGTAGAGGAATGAAACACAACAATAGAGAAATACAGAACAAACTGGAAAGAACACTTGGCAAAGATGACTGAGAATAGAATACCAAAAGCAGCATACAACTATTCACCACGAGGAAGAAGAAGTTTGGGAAGACCAAAGAAAAGATGGAAAGAGCAGCAACTTGGAGCCGGAACAGGCTAGTAAATAAGCCTAAGCCGTGAAGAAGAAGAAGAAGGATAATTGGACTTGCTGGGGAATTAGCTTAGTTTGTTCAGATTCTGCGTGACGGACATTTTCAGAAATAGTAGTAGTATCATTTGAAGAGATTGAGAAACATGTCGAGCATAATTCATGCATGTCTCCAGGCGGAAGGAGATGGCCTTGCGCTCTGCTATGTCAGGAATGTTGAATTACGTTATAGCATCTTCCATAATTCTATGTTTAGATTTATTTACTTCAAGTGAAAACAAAAATAGTTAATCGCACGGGAATAGCGTAAATTAAGCGAATTATTCAGTAAGTCAAATGTTTGGCCTCATTTTGCTTATTTACGGAATGTACATTCCTTTTGTTAACCAGCAGAAACCAAAATTTCTTATGCCAGCTTATATAAAGTTGTCGGACTGCTGTGAAACAAATCATGCATAACCGTAAGAGTACTTTTTTTCTTATTGTATAATTTAGCGCAAATTGTAATAATATCTACTTAATATTTTTACCGTTAATTTACTTACTTACTCTTACTTAGTTACTCACTGGCACTATCGAACCCGTAGGTTCATGGCCGCGCGGACATAAGCTCTGCATACATCCCTATCCTGAGCTAATGCTCTCCAACCATCCCCTGTATAATCTACTTCCCTCAAATCATGGTTAATGTTATTCTCCCACCTCATTCTTGGTCTACCAACTGGGCGTTTTCCCTCTGGCTTTCCTACAAGAAGCTTCCATGCACGTCTTTCATTCCCCATACGCGCAACATGTACTTCCCATCGCAGTCCACGAGACTTAACTGTTCTTATTATATCTGGCTTCCTATAAAGACCATGCAGTTTATTGTTATGCAGTCTTCTCCATTCACCTGTCTGTTCATCTCTCTTTGGTCCAAAAATGTTCCTAAGAACTTTATTCTCAAATACTTGTGATCTCCTTTCCTCCTTTAAAGTAAGAGTCCATGATTCGCACCCATATAATATAACTGGTAGAATAATAGTTTTCTATATTTTCAGTTTAACGTTTTTTGAAAGGAGTACCGTTACTTTATTAAAAAATATTAAATAAATGTATCTTACAGAATAAATTGTCAATTAAAGGGCTAACTTAAATATAGATATAGATTTAGAATTTATTTATTTAGCCTGGTGTAGTTAAGACCGTGTGGCCTTCTCTTTCACTCACCAGGACAAACATACTGTACGTATATTCCTTTGGAAATATGATAAAATTACTGCTCTTCCAACTCTTTTGTATGGTAGCGAAGTATGGACGTTGAAACAGAAGGATATACAGAGACTTAGATCTGCTGAAATGAGATATCTTCGGAGGACTGCAGGATACACACTACTAGATCACAAAAAAAAAAATGAAGACATCTTAGAAGAATTACACATGGAATCTTTAGAAAACAAAATTTCTGATTATAAGTCAAGATGGATGCAACATGTTCATCGAATGGAAGATCACAGAATACCCAAACAAATGTTAAGATATCAACCTGCAGGAAGAAGAAGACCAGGACGTCCACTCAAAAGACTTTTGGATGGTGTTTCTCTTGAGGCCGAAACAGGTCAACAAATGGCCTAAATTCGTGAATGTGCTATCATGATGATAATACTGTCCAGTCGTTATTCTGAAGATTATCTAATTTAAAAGTGGCATTAAACAAATACAACAACTGTTTTCTAACGTTTATAGTAAAACATTTGAAATCAAATCATGTAATTGTTGCGTCACTTTTTACTTAGAACTGTTGAGTAGATAGTTGGAGACTCGTGATTCAACCTGACTGGCGCGTTTTCCTTGATTTCCTTAGTCTTCAAGACAAATGCTGAGTTGGGATTTCGTTATGATTACTCATTTAATCAGATACACCATATCATTATATACTTTTATTCAGTTTGGTATTAATCTATTATATATTATTTGTTTATATCATTCTCCTTTCCACATGAAATCTTTAGAGGATGAAGAAGGCCTACAACTCAATGGTATTAATAAGCTGTTAGTTTATGCTGATGATGTAGTACTATTGGGCAACAGCGAGGAGATACTAATGGACAACACGCACACACTATTAAGTAACACTAAGAAATTAGGACTGGAAGTAGGCCTAAATATCAATAAAACTAAATATATGGTCACACGTAGAAATAGATTATATAATGGAAATGGACAGCTAATGACAAATGAGGGGAATTTTGAGGAAGTGGCTGAATTCAAATACCTAGGAACAATAATCACAAATAGGAATGAGATGCACAAGGAAATTAAACATAGGCTCAGTTCTGGAAATGCGTGCTATTATGCATTACAGAGACTCTTGATGTCCCAACTCCTTTCAAAAAACGTTAAACTGAAAATATATAAAACTATTATTCTACCAGTTATATTATATGGGTGCGAAACATGGACTCTTACTTTAAGGGAGGAAAGGAGATTACGAGTATTTGAGAATAAAGTACTTAGGAAAATTTTAGGACCAAAGAGAGATGAACAGACAGGTGAATGGAGAAGACTCCATAAAGTGAACTACATGGTATTTATAGGAAGCCAGATATAATAAGAACAGTTACGTCTCGTAGACTGCGATTGGCAGGACATGTGACACGAATGGGGAATGAAAGACGTGCATGGAAGCTTCTTGTAGGTAAAGCAGAGGGAAAACGTCCAGTTGGTAGACCAAGAATGAAGTGGGAGAATAACATTAACTATGATTTGAGGGAAGTAGATTATACAGGGGATGATTGAAAAACATTAGCTCAGGATAGGGATGTATGGAGAGCTTATGTCCGCGCGGCCATAAACCTACGGGTTCGATAGTGCCAGTGAGTTAGTTAGTTATTAATTCTTTGTGTGTGTTAGAGTGAGTTTTTTGAAATGTTCTACTAAATTTGTTTTGCTTTATATTGTTACTTAATATATTTAAGTGGAGAAAACTAAAACCTGGTATTGAATGCACTTATTTAGGAACACAATTAGACCATTCAGGCGATGACACAGTGGAAAATAAAAATAGAATCTAAAAAAAAAGGAATAAATGCTTTAAACTCTGTTTAGTGGAGCAAAAATATTACAAAAAATAGAAAATTACAAATATATCAAACCATAATTCAGAGCGTTTTAACGTATGGTGCTGAAATTTGACAAGTTCCTACCAGGAAAATGAAAAGAATTTTAAGTACAGAAATGGATGTTTTAAGAAGATCAGCTGGAAAATCTAGAATGGATAAAATACAAAATAAAGAAATAAAGGAAATTATGATGTCCGGCTTCTCTTGTACACCCACAGACATTATAGAAAAAATACGATTACAGTAGTATGGCCATGTCAAAAGAATGCCAGAGCAACGATTGCCTAAAATTATTATGGAATGGATCCGATTGTAAAGGAGGAAGAAAGGAAGACCAAAGAAATCCAGGATAGAAAGTGTACAAGCGGCTATGATTATCAGAGGAATGGAGGAAGATCAATGGTTGGACAGAGAGGAATGGTGTTTGGTTTCCGGAAGACAGCGGCAGCTATCATGATACCGGATGATGATGACTATTATTATTATTATTATGTCCTGCGCCGTAGCCGAGCGGTTAAGGCAGCAAGCCTTGGCGCAGAGCTACGGGACTTGCGCTGGTTCGAGTCTCCATGGGGGAAGACATTTTCTCATGGTATTTCGGCCACTATGGGACCGGTGCCCACCCAGCATCGTGAGGCAATTGGGTAGCTACAATAAGTATCGGCTCCAGGTTGAGGAACCAGCTATAACGGCTGGGGGACTCGACATGCTAACCACATGTCACCCCTACACTGGCTGTTGATCATCTACCTCTGTGATTGACACATGTGGATGTGAAGGGCCAGCAGCCGGTTGGTAAAAGGGCAACCGCTGAAAAGTGGAAAGACCCTCAATCGGATCGGATATTATTATTATTATTATTATTATTATTATTATTATTATTATTATTATTATTATTCCGTTGATAAATTTACCGTGTACGTGGTGGTGGGACACACACAGAGATTTTTCGCGTTTTTCTCGGGGTTCTCCCGTTAACTAGCATTTAGAAGGCGGCACATTTATGTATAATTACCAGACCATAAAAATGCATAGACTGCAGCTGAGTTTAATCTTGCAAAGTTGGTAACGACATTAGCTGCAAAGGAATGTAATTGTTAACAATGAGTTGAACTATCAACAAGTAGAAAATCGCTGAATGTAATTAGAAAATCATGTAAATGGCGTTTATGTGTTCTGCAGTCTCCATAACGCATGCAGTTGTAAACAAAACGCTGTGAAGATATTATGTAGATAGCGTAATTAGTGCCGACATTTAACGCATGCGCAGGGAGTGTGCCGCTTCACGAAGAATCACTTTCATTCGACCTCATTTTTGTGTTTATCAAAAACTCAACATTCACCCAACGTGTTTTTTAAATTAATCTACTTTTTTCTTGCCCACTTTTCCCTTAAAACTGGTAACTTGTTCCAAAAATAGCAATATTATAGTATTTTTCACAGTTACGCTCTCTCTTTCTTTTTTTTTCTGTCTCTCATTCACTCTCCTCCCCTCTCTCTCTCTCACTCTTTCTATATGTCTCTCTTTCACTCTTTCTATATCTTCTGCTTCTTAATCATAATTTGTAAGATTTTCATCCTGTTTATTTCCAAAATCACTCCTCGGAGGAAGACGTATTGGATGTTCATTCACTGTCTATCCATGTCTTAGCTGGTCTTCCTCTTGTTCTTCTCCCGTTTATTGGTCCATCTTCTGTAGCTCTTTTTGCAAGTCGGTTTTCTTCCCTTCTCTCTATATGACCCTTCCATATTTTCGTCTATCTATAATACATTTGGTTATGTCTTGAATATGACATTTGTCCCTAATTTCTGTGTAGGTGTATTGATTTCAAATTTCCTGAAACATTCTTTCTATATGTCTCTCTTTATTTCCCTCTCCTAGTCTCTCTTTCCTGAACAAAGACTAACTGCGGCAGAAATGAAATTTATGAGACGTACTGCAGGTTACTCAAGAACAGACCATAAAAGAAATTCTGAGATTCTCAAAGAATTACAAACAGAATAAATTATGGAATATGTACAAAAATACAGAAACAACTGGAAATCTCACGTAAGAAGAATGAGCAGAACAAGAATACCACGTCAGATCTTAAATTACCAGCCACCAGGCAAGAGATCTTTGGGCAGACCCTTCAAACGTTGGATTGAGACCGTAACAGACGCCTAGGTCTATCACATGAAAGGAAGAAGTATTTCTTCCCTTCTCTCTTTCACTGACTTTCTATCTTACTTATGTATGTCTTTCTCTCTTTCTTTATTTGTTTCTTTCTATATGCTTCATTTTTATCTATTTGCTTTCTTTCTATCTATCTATCTATTTCTTTCTTTTTTTCTATTTCACCCTCTTTCTATCTTTCTATATGTTTTCCTTTCTCTCTCTCTCTCTCTCTCTCTCTCTCTCTCTCTCTCTCTCTCTCTCCTCTCTCTCTCTCTCTCTCTCTCTCTCTCTCTCTCTCTCTCTCTCTCTCTCTCTCTCTCTCTGTCTCTCTCTCCCTGTTAATGAATCTTTCCATCTAGTAAATGGGCGTCCAACACTTCTATGTCCTATTGGTTTGTACTTTAATAACAGCTGAGGGATTCTATCTGTAGGCATTCTTTTAACATGTTCATACCAGTTGTTTCTCATGTTGTCAATTCTATTTGTTAAATTAAAAATATACAGTATGTCTTTTCTAATATCTTCATTCCAGGTAACTATATTTTTTATTCTTCGTTTTTTATCTCTTTCTGTCTCTCTTTTTCTCTTTTTATCTTTCTTTTTCTCTCTCTTTATCTCTCTTTCTGTCTCTTTCATTCTCTCTCTCTCTTTCTCTTTCTCTCTCTCTCTTTCTCTTTCTCTCTCTATGGTCTTAAAAGTTGTTGACATTTGCTGATAATCTGGAACGAGTGATGTTGAGGAGGGTTGAAGCAGCTGAGTTCTGTCACGAATCAGCTGTACAGAGTAAACAACCTCCTCTCTATAAAGCAACGTTGCCAAGTGTTAAAAATTGCAAACAATATTAATTTGTTTGTATTCTTTGTGACTTGAAGAATCATCAGTTAAAATAATGGCACTTATAATCCTTGCACCATGTGTGTGTATATATGTATATATATTATTTTAAATATCATGAATTGTAAATGGTATATATTTCAGGTAACAGAATTATTTGTGTACTTGAAACTAGTAATAGTACATGAAGCAATAGTATCTTTTGTTTATTATATTCTGGTCACGTGCAGTACAACTGTCTTGTCTCACTGCCATGTGCTTCTATTGTTTACAAGTTTCTTAAGGGAAGTCAAAAATTGTTCAGAGGAAAGAAGTTACTGAAGATATGAAAGAAGAAGACTAAAGAGAGATGAACAGACAGGTGAATGGAGAAGACTACATAACAGTGAGCTACATGATCTTTAGAGGAAACCAGATGTAATAAGAACAGTTAAGTATCATAGACTGCGATGGATAGGACATTTGACACGAGTGGGGAATGGAAGAAGGGCATGGAAACTTGAAGGAAGACCAGAGGAAAATTCCTAGTAACTAGACCAATAATCAGCTGATAAACTAATATCAATCTTGATTTGAGAGAGTTAAGTTATAAGGGAATGATTGGAAAACATTTTAGCTCAAGATAGGGATATATGGAGAGCTTATGTCCGCTGGCCGTGAACCTACCATAGTGCCAGTTAGTTAGTTAGTTAGTTAGTTAGTTAATGAACAAAGTGTGTTAGTTTTAATTCTCAAAGTCAGTATTTTTCTTCTGATCCCCAAGAATTTAACAAACAGATTTTCGTTGAAATCTCATTTCTGAAGCTGTCAGCAGTCCAACTTGGAGTATAATGCCTCGCTATAACTGAGATTTGAACGTGCCAAAATGTTATATAATTTAAGTCTCGTATATTTTAGCTCCTTTCAAAAAACCTTAAACTGAAAATATATAAAACTATTATTCTACCAGTTATATTATATGGGTGCGAAACATGGACTCTTACCTTAAGGAGGAAAGGAGATTACAAGTATTTGAGAATAGAGTAGTTAGGAACATTTTTGGACCAAAGAGATGAACAAACAGGTGAATGGAGAAGAGTACATAACAATGAACTACATGGTCTTTATAGGAAGCCAGATATAATAAGAACAGTTAAGTCCCGTAGACTGCGATGGGCAGGACATGTACGTAAGGGGAATGAAAGACTTGCATGGAAGCTTCTTGTAGGAAAGCCAGAGGAAAAACGCCCAGTTGGTAGACCAAGAATGAGGTGGGAGAATAACATTAACTATGATTTGAGGGAAGTAGATTATACAGGGAATGATTGGAAAACATTAGCTCAGGATAGGGATGTATGGAGACCTTATGTCCGCGCGGCCATGAACCTACGGGTTCGATAGTGCCAGTGAGTAAGAAAGTAAGTATATTTTAGGACTATATTTGAAGTTCTGTTACAAAGCATTTTATTATATGGGTCCGAAACCTGGACAGTAAGTAGAAAACAAGCCAACAAGCTGTTAGCAGTAGAAATAGATATTTGGAGGCGATCGACAAGAATTTCAAGAAGAGTTAAGATCAGAAACAGCACAATAAGGACAATTATGCAAGTTGAAAAAAAAATAGGAAAAATAGAACAAATTGAAATGATATGCACACCTCATAAGAATCAATGAAGAGAGAATACCAAAGAAGATCCTTAATTAGAAAGCTAATGGAAGAAGTGTAAGTGGCAGGCTAGAGAACGGTGGATGTGGAGTGAAGAGAAGTATGGAAGCTAGAGATTTGAGGGAAGAAGGTGCTCTAGACCTCTGGCGACAAATCATTTTGGGTTGAAGGAGAAACGCTGTGTTGTGGAATATTCCTAAATGAAAAACAATTAGGATCAGTTATTGTATGGATGTGAAACGTGGAGTCTTATTTTAAGGGAGGAGAAAATATTACAATTATTTACCGGTAATAATAAAGTTCTTAGGAAAATGTTTGGACCAAAGAAAGATGAACAGACAAGCGAATGGAGAACACTTATAAAGAGTGAGCTCCATTATCTTTATAGGAAACTAGATGTAGTAAGATAACATTGAAGGTATAGGCAAAGAGAACATAAAACATAGAATTGAATTGAGTAGCAAAATAATATCATCGTTAAATTCCATATGGTGGGATAAGCATATTTGGAAAGACACAGAAAATATATTGGTAAAACATTGGTGGAATCTGTTGCAATGTATGGAAGTGAGCTATGGACAATCAATAAGTACTACAAGAAGAGCACTAGAAATGAATTATTTACACAGAAGCGCCAGAAAGTCTAAATTAGAACATGTTACAAATAAGGAAATTACAAAAACATAATGGAAGCAGAAGAAAGCATGATTGAAAGAATTGAGGAGAAGGAATTAAAGTGGTTAGGACATGTTTTAAGAATGGAAGATGAACGATGGCCGAAGCAACTATTTGAATGGCATCCGAGCAGAAAGATGAAAAGAGGGAGACCAAAGTTAACATGGAAGGAAAACATGAAGACAGTAATGCAAACAAGAGGGCTAAGCATTGAAGATGCACAAGATCGTAGGCTTTGGAGGTTTGGGAGGCACGGGAAGACGGCAGCAGCTGTAAAAACCCGAAGATAGATAGATATAATAAGAACAGTTAAGTCTTGTAGACTGTGATGGACAGAACACGTGGCGCGATTGAGGAATGAAAGCTTCTTTTAGGAAAACCAGAATGAAATTGTCCACTTGCTAGGTCAAGAATGAGGTGGCAGAATAAAGTTCACCATGATTTGGGGGAAGTAGATTATACAGGGGATGTTTGGAAAACGTTAATTGAGGGTAAGAATTTATGGAGAGCTTATGTCCGCACGGCCATGAACAATGGGTTCGACAGTGCCAGTGAGTTAGTTAGATATTTTTAGAACTTCTGTAACTGGAAACACTTGGCTGTAAGCTAACTTTTAATACGTAACTAATTTCTAAGAATGAACGTTTTCCCACTTGGCTGAATGAAGGCATTACCTAACACGTGACAGGTGCTGTCAAAACGTTTCCTTGACGAGAGTAGTGTGGAGCAACCTTCACGCAGATTAAGGTCGCTCCGCTTTGTTATTACAATAAAGCACGTTGCTTCATGTGGGAGACAAATACCGTTGCGTTTAAACACCTCCCAGCTCCTTCAAAATGCTAATTTATTCCTCAGAACTTCTGAAATTAACAGTGGGTTAAAGCAAGATGATGCCCTCTTCTCTTCAATGTTGTACTAGAGCATGCAATCAAATCTTTATACGATAGAAGGGAGCGGTAAACTGAAAGCTAGTAGAGTTAGTAGTACGTATTATTAAGCGGCAGTGAGTTTATAATAAAAGGCAACACACATTATTAAAAAAAATCTTCATAAGTAACGCCACGAGTGATTTCCAATTTATCTAGAGAATTTGGAAAGCAAGAGTGGCATTTGTTAGGACTATTTAACGAATAAAATTAAGCTGTTTACTTACAAATCATTATTTAAATATAGTTATTTTAAAATATTTATATATTTAATGTAAACGGTGATGTTTGAAAAAAAAAGGAAACTATTGGTACGCTTCATTTGTTCATCCGCTACAACCAGATTACATTATGTATTGCCAAATAGGATCGCAATATTGTAAGAATGCACCCTAGTGGAGAATAAATTAAACACATCAAACTGTTTATAACCAACATTATAGGTTATTAATTAATTTCTGATGTCCTATGATGTAAATGTGTCAATTATATTTTTCTGGAACGTTAATACCTAGGAAATAATTCGTTTAAAGAAGTGCAAACATTGGTTTCTATTTTCTAATATATCTCGCAAGCGGTACTTGTTACATTCGTGCACTATATATACAATCTGGGAGCCACTTGCGTTCTAGGATTCTTACATCTTAATGTGTAAATTGCTATATTCAACGTATTTCTTAGAGAGTCAGTCACTGCAAATTTTGTTCTGACCTATTCAGGATGTAAAAACGAGGAGCTTTCTTTAATAAGGCTATTTAACTCATGCCCCAAATGGAAGTCAATGACCAATCACGTTACAATGATTTTTTATTTACAACCAATCACAGTAATGTTTCGCCTAGAAATTACCAACTAAAATTTATCATAATAAAGAAAACACCTCCTTTTTAACATTCTGAATAGGTCATAGCATTATTTTGCAGTGACTGACTCTCTAAGAAATACGGCTACCAGATTGTATATATAGTGCATGAATGTCAGCACATAGCACATGCAGGAGTTAATATAAAAACATTCGTAGAAATTGATTATACCACCAAAAAAATGAAACCACTGTTTGCACTTTCTTAAATGCATTTTTTCCCAGGTCATAACATTCCAGAAAAATATAACTGTCATATTTACATCATAGGACATCAGAAATGAATTAATATACATTTTGATGTGTTTCATTTTTCCTCCACTAGAGTGCATTCTTACAATATTGCATTCCTTTGGCAATAAATAATATGATCTGGTTGCAGTGATGAACAAAATAAGCAAATGAAGCGTACCAATAGTTTCTCATTTGTTTTCAAACATCGCCGTTTACATTAAATATATAAATATTTTAAAATAGGTATATTTAAATAATGATTTGTGAGTAAACAGCTTAATTTTATTCGTTAAAATAGTCCTAACAAATGCCACTCTTGATTTCCAAATTCTCTAGATAAATTCACTCCTCACTTCGTGAGTCGTGAATTTTTCGATAATTTGGAAATCACTCGTGGCATTACTTATGAGAAACTTATGTTTATAAATTGGAGGTGAAACATGACTGTGATTGGTTGTAAATCAAAATTCATTGAAACGTGATTGGTCATTGACTCCCATTTGGGGCATGAGTTAATTACACTTTTTGTTATTTTATCTCTTCTAGAAATTCCAGCTTAACTGCTCCAAAAATCCATTTCTGCAGAATTTAATATACTTATTCTTCTAGATGTCCACCGCTGTGGTCTGGAGATATCGTGCTGCCTTGTCACGCAGCGGGCCCGGATTCGATTACCGGTTGGGACAGACTCCTGGATGAGGTTTTTTCGGGGTTTTTCCTTACCTATAAGACAAATGTCAGGAATCTTAGAGCCCAGCAGTCCCCGAAAATCATGCAGCCACCATCATCATCCGTACCATTATCATCATCATCCTTCACCGGTGTGGAAAGCAACGGGAAGCTACCACACCTACAATTCCCTAGTAAAGCTGCAAAGCGTAGCATGAAAATGCTATGATTGCAGTGAAAGACCTGCCCTTGGGCAGAATTATAATGGAATGGAATTCTTCTAGATTTAAATCCCATGGTTCTGCACCGTATGTCACTGTACTCATTATTGTATTAAAAATGTTTGTTTTTGTTTTGGAACTTATATTCTGATCCCATAAAACACGATTTAATTTTGATGTTGCATATTTGCCCTGATTTATCCTCTCATTAATTTCAGCATCATGACTTTCATCTGCACTCATATTTAATCGGTTAAATATTGCAGTTAAAAATATGTGAGAACATGAATAACCATTTAACTAACTATCTCACTGGCTCTATCGAACCCGTAGGTTCATGGCCGCGCGGACATAAGCTCTCCATACATCTCTATCCTGAGCTAATGTTTTCCAATCTTCCCTGTGCAATGTACTTACCTCATATCATGCGTAATGTTACTCTCCCACCTCATTCTTGGTCTACCAACTGGACATTTTCCCTCCGGTTTTCCTACATAAAACATCCGTGCACCTCTTTCATTCTCTGTACGTGCCACATGTCCTGCCCATCGCAGTCTAAGAGACTTAACTGTTCTTATATATGATTTTAAGGAGTTGGGACGACAAGAGTCCCTGTAATGTATAATAGCACGCATTTCCAGAATTAAGCCTATGTTTAATTTCTTTGTGCATCTCATTCCTATTTTGATTATTGTTCCTAGGTATTTGAATTCAGCCACTTCCTCAAAATTTCCCTCATTTGTCTTTAGTTGCTGATTTCCATTATATACTGCATTTCTTTGTGTGACCATATATTTAGTTTTATTGACGTTTACTTCCAGTCCCATTTCTTAGTGTTACTCAATAGAGTGTGCGTGTTGTCATTTAGTATCTCCTCGCTATCACCCAATCAGTTACAATAATTGCACTTATACAATGCATACATTTGCCTAGAGTACAACCTGTAATGTTACATTCCTCCAGGAGGTTGTGTGTGCGGATGGGGAAGCTGTGCGGATGGGTAACCTTGACATGTGGGAGAAAGTCCCGCCCGGGGCACCTGTGTTTGTAAAAACCGTAATTATCGATGAAAGTGTAGGTTGCAATCCTACTTCTGCCAGTCACACGGACTCACCCATTGTTCCCATTCCTATTTTTTTCCAAATTTTTCTCATTTTTCGTTTTCTTCCTCACTTTTTCAACTTCTATTTATTATTTTCTACCACTTCGCCTGTTTTTATTCTTCTTCCTTTTTTTCTATATATTGTCATGGTCATTTGTCGGTCGCGGTGGATTAGTGATTATGTTCCTTGCCTCTGGTCCCGAGGGTCGCGGGTTCAATGGATTTTTTTAGGATGGAAAAAATCCAAGGAGCAAGACCTGTGGGAGGGACTTCAATCCATGGGTCCTGAGTCTGAACATTTTCAGTCTCGTAAAAGATCCTTAAGCCCGAATAAAAAGGCCTTTAAGCAAAATTTACTGACCTTCATCCTAGTAATATCTTAAGGGGGTGAGGCTGAAATTTCTATTTTCTACATTTTTTTAGCTAGAGACTTGATGTTTTGTACAAACATTCACTGCGTGATACATAATGACGTGTCTAAGTTTCATTCTTCTGAGACGTTAGTTTTATGACTTATTAAATATTATACTTACTTACTCACTGGCACTATCGAACCCGTAGGTTCATGGCCGCACGGACATAAGCTCTCCATACATCCCTATCCTGAGCCAATGCTTTCCAATCATTCCCTGAATAATCTACTTCCCTCAAATCATAGTTAATGTTATTCTCCCACCTCATTCTTGGTCTACCAACTGGGCGTTTTCCCTCTGGCTTTTCTACAAGAAGCTTCCATGCAAGTCTCTCATTCCCCATACGTGCAACATGTCCTGCCCATCGCAGTCTATGAGACTTAACTGTTCTTATTATATCTGGCTTCCTATAAAGGCCATGTAGTTCATTGTTATGTAGTCTTCTGCATTCACCTGTCTGTTCATCTCTCCTTGGTCCAAAAATTTTCCTAAGTAGTTTATTTTTGTATATATGGTATATTGTACATAGTATACATAGAGGGCAGTGGTTTTACTTCCCGCACTAGATAGGTAATTTGTAATATTACTGCATAGTTGTCCACCGCTGTGGTCTCGAGGTAGCTTGCTGCTTTGTCACGCAGCGGGCCCGGTTTCAATCCCCGGTCGTGGCAGTTTTTCTGGGTGAGGTTTTTATCGGGGTTTTCCTCACCTGCAAGACAAATGTCAGAAAAACTTTAAGGCCCAAACGGTCCCCGAAAATATATGGCCATCATCATCATCACCATCCTTCACCGGTGTGGAAAGCAACGGGAAGCTACCACACCTACAATTCCCTAGTAAAGCTGCAAAGCATAGCATGATTGCAGTGAAATACCTACCCTCGGGCAGAATTACTATGGATGGATGGAGTACATTACAATGCAAGATTGGAAAGTGGGTTTTGCAGATCGCTCGGTTTTTAATTTTCGAGATTCTGCAAAACACTTCACAAACGTGCGTTGTACATTATTTTTTGCGCGATGGTGTTTTCAAAATAATAAATAATAGTAAAATAATAACATCTTTATTGGAAATATTCGCGTTCATTATAAACAATTGACTAACATTAACAGTCTGGCCAATGTTTATACGGTAAATGCCGAAAATAATTTAATTGAGACTACAGCAGGCCGTGACACCAGTCAGGGATAAAATGGCAGCAAGAACGAATTTATTGTTTTATATTGTTTAAAATAAAGTTCAGTTCATTTAAAATGCAGTGATTTGTTTCGTACAATGTATATTAACACTACCTTTTGGATATATTTTTGTATATAAATTGTACGTGGTATACATAAAGGGCAGTGGTTTTACTTCCCGTACCAGGTAGATAATTTGCGAAATGACAGTATAGTTATTTATAAGTTGGCAACCCCGAAATTTGAAAAATTGAACTTTCAATGATGGTCGCCATTGCTGTAAGTACGACAGAACACACTGTCGTGCAAAAAATAAATTTGCAAGAAAGCACACTCCGAATTGGGATAGCAAGTGAAGTTTGTAAGAAAACAAATGACAACCACAACAATAGTAACACGGCCTGCAGATGTTGAAATGTCTATAAACGATACGTATGGAATTGTATCCGCCGATCTGTGTAAGGTATGCAAGAGATTTCTCCTTATTTGGATTCGGACAGCTTTCCCTCGCACTCTACCGGAATTGGGTTACTTGGGCGCGACCTTGTAAAACTAAAAATTACACTGGGGAACAGTGATTTTGGTGCCTTAATGTTTTCACCTATTTATGGGTATATTTGGGTCACTGATTCCAAAGATGATTTCAGTTTCGTCCTATCAGCTCTAGTTTTTGAGATAGAGTTTATTCAAATTATATACCAGTTCAAAAATACTGGTCCACATATACAACTATATTACTCGCATACAATTAAATACAAAAGAACAAATACTTTCTTTTTCATGAAACAACTGTATCTATATAACTACCATAATTTATTTACACATTAGTCTCGTTAGAATCATTAATTTTCCTCCATCAGGTCGCAGAATCCCCGTTTCTGTGATTTCCTCCGATGCAATGATCTTGGACATTCTCGGTGGATGCTCCAACAGTAGTCCGCCATCATATGTATATCCCACCGTCCACGATACCTTTCTTCCATTGTACTTAATTCCTGGTGAAAACGCTCACCCTGTTCCTCACTTACATCTCCAAGATTGTCTGGAAATCGATCCAAATGACTGTGTAGGTAGTGTAATTTGATGCTCATGTTACAACCTAGTGCACAAAAAGCAGTGAGCATATTCTCCACTAGTTCATCACTATTAGGAGACTTATAGTTTCCAAGGAAATTCTTCACTACCATACAGAACGAAGACCATGCGGCTGCTTCAGTATCATTCATTGAGTCTTGAAATTGATGGTCATTAATAAGTTGGCGGATTTGTGGTCCATCCAATATACCTGCTTTTATTTTTTCCTTAGTGCAGGAAATTTTGTACATATGTAGCCAAAACATGTTCCATCTCTATTCTATTCAACGCCTTGATGAACTGTTTCATTAAACCAAGTTTAATATGCAGTGGTGGCAAGATGATGTTGTTTCTGTCAAACCAAAGGTTCTGCAACGATGTTTTTTTCTCCAACGGTCATGCTTTCTCTAAGAGGCCAATGCCTTCTCACCCAATGTTGATCTTTGGCTCTAGAGTCCCATAAACATATAAAGCATGGGTATTTGGTGTACCCACCTTGTTGTCCTAGAAGAAAATTCACCATCTTGAGATCGACACACATTACCCATTGGTGATCACGGTAAGAGATCTTCTCTAGCACTGTAGCTATTGTATGTTGATTTTCACGCATAGAAACTGAGTGACCAATAGGGATTGACCTGTATATGTTCCCATTATGCAAAAGAACACATTTTAGGCTGCGTTTGGAGCTATCTATAAATAACCGCCATTCACTTGGTGTGTATTTTCTTACACCCAGCTTCATTAACAGTCCTTCAACATTCATACAAAAAACAAATTGATTTTCTACTGTGAAGAATGGCAGGAAGTCTGTTTCTCTTTTGCGATAGACTGTGACCTTTGTTCCCCGGTAACAGACATTGTTTCTCTGCCAGCCTGGAAGCTAACAACTCAGATGACTTCTTTGGAAGACTTAGATCCCTTATGAGGTCGTTCAGTTCCGCTTGACTAAAACCGGATGAAACTGATGAAGGTCCTGGGAAATCGCTGTCATTTCCCTCAGAATAGCTTTCAGTTGAATCATCCTCTTCTTCTGGTGACTCTGGAAGACTGGTAAAAATTGGAACAGGTATCTCCTCTGAATGTGGAACAGGGCGTCTTGCGGAGCGTAGATTGGGATATACCCATCTATTCCGGTTTTTGCTATTGATGCCCTTTACATTGACTGAACAAAAATAGCAGTCATCACTATGGTTAATTTGTTCTCGCCAGATCATTGGTTCCCCAAATTTCAAGCATTTCCGTTTCCCATTTGTCCATTGTCGTAGATGCTCTGTGCACGTTTTACATACAATGTGAGGTGCCCAAGGCTTATCTTGATCTCCCAGTTGTACTTTGAAATAGGCCAAATAAGCTCTTCTTACAAAGTCAGTTATAGGTTTTCTTTGTTGAGTGAATGTGTACTCCCCACAGATGAAACAAAACACATCAGGATTATTCACACATTTTCTTCGTGTTGAAGCCATGTCAGTCTAGAAAAAGGATAAACAATTGTCAAATTAGTAAAATTACATATGCAAACGGCAACAACAACATGAATATAACTTGGATTAAATCAATTAGTATTATGCAAACAATCGATTTACAATGGTGGTACATAAGAGCAGTATCATCAATATCTTGCAAACTAGAGCTGCTGCAACAAAATGGATGACATTTTTGGAATCAGCAGTGCCGAAATACCCAGAATCAGGTGAAAAATTTCAGGCACCAAGAAAAAAATATTTTTTTGTTCCCCAGTGTTATTTTTATCAAATCACAGGGTCTTCCAGCAAATTGAAATTTGATCACAAGTACGTCAGAGAGCAGCAAATAAAAGCTTACTTACTTACTTACTCACTGGCACTATCGAACCCGTAGGTTCATGGCCGCGCGGACATAAGCTCTCCATACATCCCTATCCTGAGCTAATGCTTTCCAATCATTCCCTGTATAATCTACTTCCCTCAAAGCATAGTTTATGTTATTCTCCCACCTCATTCTTGGTTTTCCCTCTGGCTTTCCTACAAGAAGCTTCCATGCACGTCTTTCATTCCCCATACGTGCAACATGTCCTGCCCATCGCAGTCTAAGAGACTTAACTGTTCTTATTATATCTGGCTTCCTATAAAGACCATGTAGTTCATTGTTATGTAGTGTTCTCCATTCACCTGTCTGTTCATCTCTCTTTGGTCCAAAAATTTTCCTAAGAACTTTATTCTCAAATACTCGTAATCTCCTTTCCTCCCTTAAAGTAAGAGTCCATGTTTCGCACCCATATAATATAACTGGTAGAATAATAGTTTTATAGATTTTCAGTTTAACGTTTTTTGAAAGGAGTTGGGACATCAAGAGTCTCTGCAATGCATAATAGCACGCATTTCCAGAATTGAGCCTATGTTTAATTTCTTTGTGCATCTCATTCCTGTTTGTGATTATTGTTGCTAGGTATTTGAATTCAGCCACTTCCTCAAAATTTCCCTCATTTTCATTATATAATGTATTTCTATGTGTGACCATATATTTAGTTTTATTGATATTTACTTCCAGTCCCAATTTCTTAGTGTTACTCAGTAGTGTGTGCGTGTTGGCCCTTAGTATCTCCTCGCTATCGGCCCGAAACAGGTCAACAAATTACCTAAATTTGTGAATGTACTATGATGATGATTTAATTATATTTTATTGATCGTGAAATGTATAGAAACTTGTTTATTTTTCGATGTTATTGAAGAAAGTTGCAGAGTTTTGTGGTGAGTCTCCGTGCAGGAAGTTAGAGATGTAGTTATGCGGAAACTAAACTTCAATATTGATGTTGAAACGTGTTGAAATGAACATTTCCTAATGATGTAACATTATCGATTCACAGCTGAGAAGCACAACTTGAATAGTAAACATTTGTTTTATGTGCTTCGTGTTGTCATATCTAATTAACTAACTAACACACTGGTACTACCAAATCCGTAGGTTCACGGCCGCATGGACATATTTCCCTATCCTGAGATAATATTTTGCAATCATCACCTGTATAATATACTTCCCACAAATCATGGTTATGGGACTCTTACTTTAAGGGAGGAAAGGAGATTACAAGTATTTGAGAATAAAGTACTTAGGAAAATTTTTGGACCAAAAAGAGATGAACAGACAGGTGAATGGAGAAGACTACATAACAATGAACTACATGGTCTTTATAGGAAGACAGATATAATAAGAACAGTTAAGTCTCGTAGACTGCGTTGGGCAGGACATGTTGCACGTATGGGAAATGAAAGACTTGCATGGAAGCTTCTTGTAGGAAAGCCAGAGGGAAAACGCCCAGTTGGTAGACCAAGAATGAGGTGGGAGAATAACATTAACTATGATTTGAGGGAAGTATATTATACAGGAAATGACTGGAATTCATTAGCTCAGGATAGGGATGTATGGAGAGCTTATGTCCGTGCGGCCATGAACCTACGGGTTCGATAGTGCCAGTGAGTAAGTAAGTAATCATGGTTAGTGTTGTTGCCCCACCTCATTTTTGACCTACCTATTGTAAGCTTTCTCTCTAATTTTGCTACAAGGAGTTTCCATGTCCCTCTTTGTTTCCCCATTCGTGCCACATGCCCTGCCCATTGCTGTTTACGAGACTTAACACTTCTTATTATATCTGGTTTCCCATAAAGATCATGTAGCTCACAGTTGAGCAGTCTCCTCCATTCGCCTGTATGTTCATCTCTCTTTCGTCCAAATACATTTCTAAGAAGTTTATTCTCAAATATTCGTAATCTCGTTTCCTCCCTTAATGAGTCCATGTTTCACATCCATATAATATAACTGGGAGAATAACAATTTTGTATGTTTTCGGTTTATTTATATTTTTTAGAGAAATTGGGACAAAAGCCCCTGTAATGCATATTTACGTATTTTCAGGATTGAGCCTATGTTTAATTTCTTTGTGCATCTCATTCCTATCTGTAATTATTGTTCCTAGACTGCATAACAATTAACTACATGGTCTTTATAGGAAGCCAGATATAATAAGAACAGTTAAGTCTCGTAGACTGCGATGGGCAGGACATGTGGCACGAATGGGGAATGAAATACGTGCATTGAAGCTTCTTGTAGGAAAACCAGAGGGAAAACGCCCAGTTAGTAGACCAAGAATGAGGTGGGAGAATAATATAAACTATGATTTGAGGGAAGTAGATTATAGAGGGGATGATTGGAAAACATTGGCTCAGGATAGGGATATATGGAGAGCTTATGTCCGCGCGGTCATGAACCTACGGGTTCGATAGTGCAAGTGAGTTAGTTAGTTAGTGAATTAGAAAACCCGATGTGCCCTTGTGGATCAGATGCAGAAACTGTTGACCATCTGCTGTTGGAATGTCCAATATTAAAGAACGAAAGGCGTAAGCTAAGAAACTGTAATGATTTAGTTGAAAAACACTTAAAACCGTTGCAGAATTTCATAAAAATTATTAGCGTTGACAATTTGTAAATATTACCCAATTAACATAGAATAGACTCCGTTAATATTGTGTGTGTATATTGTTAAACAGTCCACCGCTGTGGTCTCGAGGTAGCGTGCTGCCTTGTCACGCAGCGGGCCCGGGTTCGATCCCCGGTCGGGGCAGTTTTTCTGGGTGAGGTTTTTATCGGGGTTTTTCCTCACCTTTAAGAGAAATGTCAGGAAAACTTTAAGGCCCAAACGGTCCCCGAAATCATATGGCCATCATCATCATCCTTCACCGGTGTGGGAAGCTACCACACCTATAATTTCCTAGTAAAGCTGCAAAGCATAGCATGAAAATGCTATGATTGCAGTGAAAGACCTGCCCTCGGGCAGAATTACTATGAATGGAATGAAATTGTGAAACAAGACTTAAAATAGTAAAATAGTGTTTTTTTTTTCGTTTATACTGTTTTTACTTTTTTGTTTTACCTTTTTTTTTGTTTTACCTGTTTTTTGTTAACTTCCTTTTATCCTCACATAGACACAAGGACAGGACACACACACACCCAGACATGGTGGAGATTTAAAATCCCCTACCCCGCTAGGAATCGAACCCGGGTCGCCGGGGTGGAAGGTAGGGACTCTACCAACTACGCCACGGCGACGGACATAACATTTCTTTCTTTCTCGTTTTCTTTCGTTTACACTGTTCTTTGTTTTTGTTTCTACCTTTGTTAACCTTTTTATCTTAATCACACATACAAACACAAGACAGGACACAACACCCAGACGCAAGGTGGAGATTTAAAACCCCCTACTCCTCCGGGGATCGAACCCGAGTCGCCGTAGTGGAAGGTAGGGACTCTACCGACTACGCCACAGCGACGGACCATTTTGAAACACAGTAGCATCAAGTGTTGCAATTTTGTGATGGAACAAGCTCGTATATAAAGTTGTATAAAAAACAAAAAGAAAACTGTAAACATATGATTTAATCAACAGAAGAAACACAAAGCAGTTCTCTCAATTGCTGCGTTGACGGACTTGAGTTTCAAAAAACTGAAATGCAGTTATTAACGTAGTGTTTTGGGGTGTGACTGTAATTACAGTTCCGCGTCCTCGACACTTCCTGGTCTTCACTTTCAAGTGACATCTCGCTTTATGTTTATTAAAACGCTTTCAGGTGCTGACCACAAGAATTACGCCACTTTTAATAACAGGTTGTGCATTGTAAGACGCAATGAGGGAGATTTTGAAGAAGTAGCTGCATTCAAATACCTAACTCACTGACACTACCGCGCGAACACAAGCTCTCCACACGTCCCTATCCCCTGTATAATCTACTTCCCTTAAATCATAGTTAATGTTATTCTCCTACCAAGTCGGCGTTTTCCCTATAGTTTTCCTACAAGAAGCTCCCATGCCCGTCTTTTATTCCCCATTCGTGCCACATCCTGCCCATCGCAGTCTACAAGACTTAACTGTTCTTATTACTTCTGCTTTCCTATAAAGACCATGTAGCCCACTGTTATGTAAAGAAATTAAACATAGGCTCAATTCTGGAAATGCGTGCTATTATGCATTACAGACTCTTTAGATGTCCCAACTCCTTTCAAAAAAACGTTAAACTGAAAATATATAAAACTAGCTGTATTATATGGATGCGAAACTTTAAGGGAGGAAAGGAGATTACGAGTATTTGAGAATAAAGTACTTATGAAAATTTTTGGACCAAAGAGAGATGAACAAACAGGTGAATGGAGAAGACTACATAACAGTGAACTACATGGTCTTTATAGGAAACCAGATATAATAATAACAGTTAAGTCTCGTAGAGTGCGATGGGCAGGACATGTGGCACGAATGAGGAATAAAAGACGTGCATGGAAGCTTCTTGTAGGAAAACCAGAGGGAAAGCGCCCAGTTGGTAGACCAAGAATGAGGTGGGAGAATAACATTAACAATGATTTGACGGAAGTAGATTATACAGGGAATGACTGGAAAGCATTAGCTCAGGATAGGGATGTATGGAGAGCTTATGTCCGTACGGCCATGAACCTACGGGTTCGATAGTGCTAGTGAGTAAGTAAGCAAGCAATCTCACTGTTATGTAGTCTTCTTCATTCGCCTGTGAATTTTTTTTTTGTTCAATTTTTTTCTAAGAACTTTATTCTCAAATACTCGAAATCTGTTCTCCTCCCTTAAAGTAAGAGTCCATGTTTCGCATCCATGTAATATAACTGGAAGAATAACAGTTTTATATATTTTTAGTTTAACATATTTTAGAGAAGCTGTAATAATAAGAAGCCCTGTAATGCATAATATTTAGATTTAGATTTATTTAGATTTATTTAGCCTGGTGGAGTTAAGGCCATGTGGCCTTCTCTTCCACTCACCAGGACAAACATATATTACATAAGAATATAACAATCTTAATTAACTCTAATATTAAACACTAAGTAAAAATTTGATCAAAAGATAATATCTAATATACATATTACGATCTATAATACAACCAGTTAATATTAGTTAAAATTAAGACTAAAACTAATAATAAAATGTATACAAGCAAGACATATTAAATTGTCCCTGTCTAGTGTATATAAAAAACAGGAAAATAATGAGATATAGAAAACTAATTTTACGATTATACAATATTTAAAACAAAAACAAATAAAAATATTTGTTATTCTTAATATTATTTACATAAATAATTAAATATATTAATATTGCTAAAAGAATACTATCAGTGAGGTGTATAAGTCAGTTTGTTATTAAATAATTCTTTAGTTTGTTTTTGAAGGATGTTATAGTTTGACAGTCTCTGACATAGGGTGGAAGGGAATTCCATGTTTTGGTAAGTGACACCGTAAAAGATAATGAATAATATACAGTGTGATGAGGCGGGATATAAAAGGACAATGTGCTGATGGGATCGAGTGTCAAGATTATGTGTGTCGGATAGTCTGATGAAGCGGCGTGATAAATAATTAGGCGATGATGTGTGAAGTATTTTATAGAGAAGGGATAGGGAATGGACAGTTCTACGATCTCTTAGACGAAACCACGATAATTGTTCCAGGGACGGTGTAACATGGTCAAATTTGCGAATACCACAAATAAAACGTGCGCAGCATGCTTTTACAAAATTGAGCCTATGTTGTCCCAACTTCTCTTGAAAAATTAAACAGAAAAAAATATAAAACTGTTATTCTCCCTTGTTATATTATATGGATGTGAATCACGGACTCTTGCTTTAAGGAAAGAGAAAAAATCACGATTATTTGGAAATAAAGTTCTTAGGAACATTTTTGGACCAAACAGAGGTGAACAGACAATGAAGACTACATAACAGTCAATTCATATTCTATTCTATTTCTATAGTAATTCTGTCCGAGGGCAGGTCTCTCACTGCAATCATAGCATTTTCATGCTATACATTGCAGCTTTGCTAAGGAATTATAGGTGTGGTAGCTTCCCGTTGCTTTCCACACTGGTGAAAGATGATGATGATAATGATGATGATGGCCGGATGATTTTCGAGGACCATTGTGCCCTAAGCTTCCTGACATTTGTCTTACAGGTGAGGAAAAACCCCGAAAAAACCTCACCCAGGAGCCTGTCCCGACCGGGAATCGAACCTGGGCCCGTTGCGTGACAAGAAAGCACGCTACCTAGAGACCACAGCGATGGTTAAAATTCCGATGATGTAAATATTCTTCTTCTTCTTCTTCTTCCTTTTTAGTATTAGGTCAATGCGACCTGTTCCGGTCTCAAGTCCATCGTCTTGAGACTTCTGAGTATTAGGCCTATATATATATATATATATATATATATATATATATATATATATATATATTACTTGGGTGGGTTACCAGTCCAATCGCAAAACCCTCAACCAGATGCTCGGGGCAGACAGAGCTCTATAGCCTTGTAAGGTAGTCTAGCAGAAAGACAACTCCCAAATTAAACTCTGGTCCTCCAGGTTGTGGGTTTTGCGATTGGTATATATATATATACTACTTGGGTGGGTTACCAGCCCAATCGCAAAACCCTCAACCTGGAGGACCAGAGTTTAATTTGGGAGTTGTCTTTCTGCTAGACTACCTTACAAGGCTACAGAGCTCTGTCTGCCCCGATCATCCTGGTTTTATGGCACCAGGAACTCGCCATTCACCCTCCATCTTCAGTAAAAATAGTCCCACCACTTGAAGGTAGATGGAAGGATTTAGTAGAGAGAGACTACATTTTGCGCTGACTATTTGGATCCGGTTGCTGGCCTCACATCCACATGTACGGTAGTGAAATAGATACCTGGCAAGTGCTATCGTCCTTCTTTAAAAACTTTTAAGAACTTTTCTTATTTCTTCAATTAATCCAGTTTTGGATGATTGCACCTGCCAAGTATCTATTTTAACGTTTTACGTGGCGGCTCTTACCGCTGGGGTCACGAGATCGAGTCTCGGGTCACTCCATCGGGGTTTTGTGGTGGACGAATCTGAGCTTGGGCAAGTTTTTCTCGGGATTTATCCCGTTTCCCCTGCCACAAATTTCGTTCCACCATTTCTCCATATTCATCTCATCCATTCCGCCCCTGTGTCGGTGCGTCAGGAGTGGTCGGCCGGCACCCTTGTCGTTCAAAGACGTCTATAAATATAAGGACTTCATGTATGCAGACGATGTGGTAATTATACAGAAGTCAGAGGATGATTTACAAAGAGCCATTTACATGTTGAATGAATTAGGACTCTATTATAATCTCAAAGTCTCAACTTCAAAAACTAAAATTATGGCTTTTCAGGGAAAAGTGCCCGTCAGAGCAAAAATAGTGATCAATAATGAAATAATAGAACAGATAGCACACTTTAACTATCTTGGTTCAGATATAACATACAGCTATGATTGGGATATACACAATAAATTAAACCGATATCAAATGATGTGTGGCACCATAAGAAGAACCCTCCGAAAGACTCGAAGAGAAACTCAGCTCAGGTTTTATAAAATTATGGCTGTTCCTGTTCTTTTGTATGGATCTGAATCTTGGGTACTTACAAAAAAATATATGTCACACATTCAAGCCACTGAAATGAAATTTTTAAGATCCGTAAAAGGATGTACACGCATGCATAGATTACACAATGAATCAATAATAAATGAACTGGAGATATTTTCAATACTCGATAAAGTAGACGAACACAAATACCAATGGAAAGAACATTTAGTCAGAATGGACAATACAAGATTACCCAAAAAGATCAACACCTACAAACCACATGGAAAAAGATCTTTGGGACGGCCAAGGAAACGATGGACTTGAGACCGGAACAGGTCGCATTGACCTAATCCTGGAAAGGAAGAAGAAGAAGAAGATCTCATCTCATCCCTCGATCCGACTCTGAGTTGGACACGAGTTGAGGGTATTTATTAATATATTTTTTTATTCTATTTCGAGTGTTAGAGAGCGAAAAATAAATTTGTTACACGCTCAAAGGTAAAATTGTCATTCGATCAATGAAAATGCAGTCATACACCTAGTTTGTTTACATTACAATTGGAACTTGGATCGGAAGAGGTACAGGTGTTTGTTTATAAGAACGGTGTAGATGGAGGGTCGAGTAACTTACCCTGGATGTGTGTTGTACCGTTACATGACCATCAGGTGCTGGGTCAATCCTAAACGACTTGCATAACTCCGCGAGCCACGTGCCTGCGTCACTGTGTTTCCACTGTTTTATTGAAGATTCTGCAGTACGATTACTCTATAATGTTGGTATTTTTAATTACGTCGCCATCAATATTTACGGTAAATTTGTCATAAGTATTGCCACGAGTGGTTTCTAAATAACACTGAGCAACAAAAAAGCAATTAACAAAGTTTTTCCTTTACCCAAAGAAAACATAAAGAAATGTGTCGTAATGTCATACATAGGCCCACTTTCAAATAAAATATCTAAATACTTTAAAAAGTTGAACATTAATGTGGCATTTAAAACTAATAAAACAATACAAAATATAATAAAAAACAATAAAACCAAAACAAAAAAAGAAAAATTATCAGGTGTATATAAATTGAAGTGTGGCACATGTGACAATGTCTATATAGGACAAACTGGTAGACCTTTTATCTCTCGGATAAAGGAACGCATGAGAGCATATAACATACACTTAGAAAATTCAAAATATGCTAACCACCTATTCCAATTTAACCATTGTTTCGATCCAAATTTTTGAAATTTTACATATTTGTGATAAGGGTAAGAAGTTAGATCTTTTGGAGGTTGTAGAAATTAATAAATTTAAAAGTAGTAAAAAACTGTTAAATTCTCAACTTGATTTGAATGAATCCCCTTTGTTAAATTTAAAAATTTAAATAAATATCGTTGTATTGTTGCTTAGATCAGTTGGAACACAATTCATAATATGTTAACATGTCTGAAGAAGGCACAGTGTACCGAAACAGCTGTCGCTGAATTATATAATAAATATGAAAATCAAATAAAACTATGTTTTATTTTTATTTAATTAATAAAGAAAAAAGAAACTTTTTTTTTTGTCTCAGAAAGAAAAATATGTGATTCTGATAGTATTTTGTCTCCTGAATTTAAATATGATATCGGTTTTTCTCCATCACGCAAGGTTTCCGAGAGACAGGAATTTATAATTTCAAACACTTTAATATTTTCTACATTCGTAACTACACAATATTCGAACATTCGGACTCACCTAGAAAGTAAGAAATGATTATTTTCTGCTATATTTCGCCTGTGGAGCATCCCTCTTGATGGTCCAACAATAACGGGCCAGCATATTAGGATTCCATTTGCCTTGATATCCCTTTTCCATAGCTGAAACCATTTGAGTTAGCTCATTTGGTTTTATTTTACAATGGACAAATGGACGAAAAAACGCTTATTAAAAAATAATTATTTAAATCCATTAATAGAAATTGAAATAAAAAAAACTGTGGGTGATGGAGAAATTCCGAATACATATTTGAAAACACGATAAAAAGCTGCATTAAGTACAACTATTGGTACTCATGAGACAAAAATAATGTTGACCAGTGTAATACACAAACATAGGCTATACAAGAAAAAAAATGCCATAATAATAATAATAATAATAATAATAATAATAATAATAATAATAATAATAACAATAATAATAATAATAATAACCAATAATTTGATTAAATAATTTTCTTGGTAAAGAAAGTGAAAAATGCGAAAGAAAAATTAAAATATACTTAGAACATGGTTATAAACTATATTGTCTAGTGATTTTTTTTTTACTTTTTAAGAGTCGGGGGATTCATCTGAAACAAACGTTAAAAAATCGCTCCAGCGATCGGAATTTTCTGTGTTTCGCAACGAATCTCAATATCCATCCATCCATCCATCCATAGTAATTCTGCCCGAAGGCAGGTCCTTCACTGCAATCATAGCATTTTCATGCTATGCTTGCAGCTTTACTAGGGAATTGTAGGTGTGGTAGCTTCCCGTTGCTTTCCACACCGGTGAAGGATGATGATGATAATGATGTTAATGATGATGGCCATATGATTTCGGGGACCGTTTCGGCCTTAAAGTTTTCCTGACATTTGTCTTACAGGTGAGGAAAAACCCCGATAAAAACCTCACCGAGAAAATCTGCCCCGACCGGGGATCGAACCCGGGCCCGCTGCGTGACAAGGCAGCACGCTACCTCGAGACCACAGCGGTGGACAATCTCAATATATCTGCAATTGAAATAAAACGAGGAAGGTATTCACCAAAAATCAGCTACAGCTGGATGTTTATCAGAAACCTGAAATTAGAAATCGCTGGTTTTGTTTTTCTAGTTTCTCCAATTTAATTGAAGAGATATTTTATAAACCTACTAAATTGTGTCATAAATTCAGTTTGCTCAGGAATTCGCTAAGCATACGCAGTTTCTTGCGTGAGTCAACTTAATATTTTCTATGGTGATCTTGAAGAAGATTTCCGGGCTGTAGACCGTGGTCTCGAGGCTTGGAGTACCCCAGAGACTGAGTCTGGCATCCTCAAGGGTTGTCTTGAGACTGGGAACTTCAAGTCTCGAGACCACGGCCAACAGCCCGGAAATCTTTTTCAAGATCATCACAGCAACTCCGGCCGTGAAAACCTAAGTCAGTACATTAATTTTTTCTGTTCTTTCATATTAAGAGGTTAACCAAATCCGTCTTGAACGCTGCCTTTTTTTTAACATTTTCTATTGCTAATATTATTGTTATTACAATTATTGTTGTTGTTGTTTCAGACGCTGCCGGCGTGTCCGGTGCGCTTGAACTGGAGGGGCGGTCTGGAGGCGCTGTATGAGCAAGTAACTGCCTCCTTGTCCCGCCTCCAGTGTCCAACCATGCCGGCCATAAGGGGCGGCCGGAAGGGCTGGTGTGGTTGTCTACAGGTAAGTAATTCTCCAGTGACAAATTGCATCCCGATGATACAGTTCAAACGATATAAATTGTCCAACGCCATAGCCGACTGGTTAAGACAAGAAGCCTTGGTGCAGAGCTACGAGACTTGCGCTGGTTCGAGTCTCCATGGGGAAGAATTTTTCTCAAGGAATATCGGCCAGTATGGGACCGGTGCCCACCCAGCATCGTGAGGCATTTGGGTAGCTACTATAAGTAGCGGCTCCAGGTTGAGGAACCAGCTATAAGGCTGGGGGATCCGACATGCTGACCACATGTCACCCCTACACTGGTTATATTATAGAATAGAATATATTTATTTAGCCTGGTGGAGTTAAGGCCATGTGGCCTTCTCTTCCACTCACCAGGACAAACATATGTTACATATGAACACAAAAAAAATTACAATAATAGTCATATTGAACAATTAATTATCTGTCATATTGAACAATAATGAAAATAATGTCTAATAATACAATGAGATTAAATACAATTAAAATTAAATTAATGATACAATGAATAAAAAAAAGGAATAACAGCTCGAATCTACTATACATAAAAAGAAAAGAAAAAAATACAAAGAAAGTAATAAACTACAATGAATTAATCTACGCTTTTTATACAAGGCATTAGGTAAATATATTAACAAATCCTAAGTCTATTTTTATTAAAAAATGCAAAAACGCATTATTAATTCTTAAAAAGTAATATTAGTGAGTTGTTTCTGTTAGTAATTTTATTTTCAATTTGTTTCTGTTAAGATTCTCTGTGATTAATACATGTGGATGTGAGGCCAGCAGTCGGCTGGTCAGCCTAGGACCTTCTAGGCATGTCGCGCTTGGAGTTTTTTTTTAATTTGTCCAAGTGTCTTAACATTCCTTATTTGTTGTCTCTACACCAGAGAATGATAAAAAAAATATTTTGTGAAATATTTAAAACTGCTGCGATGTTCTAGTCCTGGTCACGGGTTCAGTGCTGGCAGCGGTCGGTATATTTTTTAGAATGGAAAAATCCAAGGGACAAATTCTCCGGTAGGGACTTTAAGCGTCCACCGCTGTGGTCTCGAGGTAGCGTGCTGCCTTGTCACGCAGCGGGCCCGGGTTCGATCCCCGGTCGGGGCAGTTTTTCTGGGTGAGGTTTTTATCGGGGTTTTTCCTCACCTGTAAGACAAATGTCAGGAAAACTTTAAGGCCCAAACGGTCCCCGAAATCACATGGCCATCTTCATCATCATCATCCTTATCATTATCATCATCATCATCCTTCACCGGTGTGGAAAGCAACGGGAAGCTACCACACCTACAATTCCCTAGTAAAGCTGCAAAGCATAGCATGAAAATGCTATGATTGCAGTGAAGGACCTGCCTTCGGGCAGAATTACTATGGATGGATGGACGGACTTTAAGCCGTGGGTCCCGGGTCTGAAGATTTCCATGCTCGTAAAAGAACCTTAAGATTGAAAAAGAGGGTTCTAAGCAAAATTTACCAACATTCATCAGCCAACTAATACTAGATGTCTCATTTGGTCGGTATGCTGACCACATCTGTAGAGAAATAAGCGTAATTAAATTAGCTTGGTCTAGAAACTCCTGACTAAGCAGAGCCTGTGGCTAGAGTCAAGAGGCCGTTAAACTAATAAGTAACTGGATAATTAAATAATTTGTAAAAATGATACGCATGCGCGAAGTCAGATGTTTCTCCATCACGCAACTGGACAAGCTCATCAAGTAACAATATGTTATCTTTTGTTTTACTTTTTAAAAAAGTCATAACAGAATATGCACGAACTTGTGCGCACGCTGTGTGTTTTCTCTTTGTTTTCACTCTTTGTTGTTAATGCAACTGTTTTGAAAATGCATTTTAATGTCAGTAACAAATTAGATAATTAGAAAAGTGCATTAATACTTATAAATATGTTTGTAATTGGATCAAACATAATTGAACAAGTAACTTGTTTCAATTATCTGGGATGCATGATATCGTACCTGCAAAATTTGGACATGGAGAAGAAATTAGAGAAATGTCAGCAGATATGTGGTTCAATAAGAAGATATTTGAGAAATAAGACCACAAGGAAAACTCAATTGAAATTTTACAAAACAGTAGCCGTTCCAACGTTAACATACGGGTCTGAGACTTGGCCTTTAACGATCTCTGATAAACATAAAATTGAGACAATAGAAATGAGATTTCTCAGATCAGTTGCAGGTGTATCTCTGAGAGATCAAAAGAGAAGTCATGATATCAGAGATGAATTACAAATCTATAATATAAACGAGAGAATACACACAAATAAATGTAATTGGTTTGAACATATACAAAGAATGCCAAATAATCGTTTATCAAAGCAGCTGCTTCATTATAGGCCTCTAGGCCGAAGAAATGTAGGAAGACCAAAATGTCGTTGGAAAGACGACCTGCACCTGCAGCATATAGTGCACCGGGGAGCGGAACGGCCCACACCTTGATGATGATGATGATGATGATGATGAAATATTTAGAACATTCCAAAGTCTATAAGCACATTATCTTATCGAACCTGTAGGTTCATGGCCACCTAAATATTAACTCTCCATACATCCTTGTACTGAGCTAATGTTTTCAAGGTATCCCTGTATAATTTACCTTCATCAAATCAGGCCGAATGTTATTCTCCCATCTTATTTGTGGCTTTCCTATTGGGTGCTTACCATCTGATTTCCTAGAAGGAGTTTCCACGTCTCTCTTTCATTCGCTATTTGTTCGACATGTCCTGCCCATCGCAGTCTACGAGACTTTACTGTTATTACCACATCTTCCCATGACGATCATGTACATGCATTGTTTCCAACTGCAGTCTTTAGATGGCAGCATCAATTAAAGTGTTAAAACTTGGTTGTGACCAAAAGTATCATAATGTATTACATCCGTACACGCATGGTAAGATTACACAATGAATCAATAACAAATGAACTGGAGATATTTTCAATACTCGATAAACTAGAAGAGCACAAATACCAATGGAAAGAACATTTAGACAGAATGGACAATACAAGATTACCCAAAAAGATCAACACCTACAAACCACATGGAAAAAGATCTTTGGGACGGCCAAGGAAACGATGGACTTGAGTCCCGAACGGGTCGCATTGACCTAATCCTGGAAAGGAAGAAGAAGAAGAATATATGACAAATAAAATATAAATATCCTCAACTCGTGTGCAATTTGGGGTCGGGTCGAGGAATAGGATGAGATGAAGCACCTATATTTATTTAGTTCTGTGAACGATAAGGGTGCCGGCGGACCATCCATGGCGAACCGTCACAGGGTCGGATGAATCAATTGAAAAGAAATGGATGGGATGAGCATGGAGAAATGATGAAATGAAATTTGTGGCAAGGGAAAATGGGAGAAACCCCTAGAAAAACCTGTCCAAGCTTAGTTTCGTCTACCACGAAACCCATATGGAGTGACGGAGACTCGATCGCGGCACCCCAGCGGTGAGAGGCTAGCGTCTAACCGCTTACGCCTATCATATATGATACCTTGCATAAAACCGCCTTAAATGCCCCACCCAAAAATGTTGTTTCTTGAAAATTTATTATTTCGGCCCTTTAAGCCCTTTAAACGTGAAAATGAAATTATAATTGACAAAAACTCAATTCAGATCCCCTATAAATTCCCCCCAAATATTTTTTTTTTCAAATGCCCCAAGTTTGTCTTTCGACATTCCTGGTGTTCTCTCCTGGCATGGCGTACTTGTAACCCACTTCTGAGGTTGGGGCGCCTGGAAGGCGGGGTTACGTTGCCCCGATGATATGATGGGTGATGATAATGATAGTGGTGCGCCAGGAGAGTCCCTAAACCTAAGCTTAACCCAAGATGAATGACGATGATTGCGATGGCCATATGATTTCGGGGACCGTTTGGGCCTTAAAGTTTTCCTGACATCTGTCTTACAGGTGAGGAAAAACCCCGATAAAAACCTCATCCAGAAAAACTGTCTCGACCGGGGATCGAACCCGGGCCCGCTGCGTGACAAGGCAGCACGCTACCTCGAGACCACAGCGGTGGATGATTTTAGAATCCCCATTTTTTATTTAATTCCCTAGAGACCTACTAAAAATAAAATATAAAAGAAATTTAAAAAAATACAAAAAAATGTGTGTGTATACATATATATATATATGGTATGATAAGAAAAATAAATGCCTGGACGGGATTCGAACCCGGATCTCTGGGTCTGTACCTCAGCGTGATATATATGGTATGGTAAAAATAAATGCCTGGACGGGATTCGAACCTGGATCTCTCTGAGTTCTCAGAGATCCGGGTTCGAATCCCGTCCAGGCATTTATTTTTCTTATCATACCATGTTAAGCTTGCATTGCTCAATGTTAAACATTTAATTATAACATATATATATATATATATATATATATATATATATATATTGGACACAGGAAGTTAAAAATTGATTATATTTAAGAATTATCACGCAGCTTCTTGTTTGTTTGTTTGTTACGGTTATGAGGCAGTGAAATGAAGAAGCGAATTTTATTAATGTTTGACTTTCTCTATATTTAACATGCGTAGGCACGTGTATGTGGGTGACACACATTCCCACACTACAAATCATCGGGATGTGAACCCGGGGCAATGATGAGCCAGTCCACAGTGGAAAGAGCATTGATGTGCGGATTGTCAACCAGTCGTTCACAATGAACGAGTAGTATTGAAGAAACGAATCATGATTGATCACATCATATGATTTCTATTCTGAATCGAAAGTTGAGTTGATTCTTTTACCCTCAACGTTCTGAAATATAGCCAAGTTATTCCCTTTCCCTATAGAACCCAGGAATTCATAGCCGTGTGGAACTGTGGACATAAACTATCAACTGACCAGACCCATATTATGTTACGGCAGTGAGGCCTGGACAATTCGCAGTGTAGATGAACAAAGACTAACTGCGGCAGAAATGAAATTTATGAGACGTACTGCAGGTTACTAAAGAACAGACCATAAAAGGAATTCTGAGATTCCCAAAGAATTACAAACAGAATCAGTCATGGAATATGTACAAAAATACAGAAACAACTGGAAATCTCACGTACGAAGAATGAGCAGAACAAGAATACCACGTCAAATCTTAAATTACCAGCCACCAGGCAAGAGATCTTTGGGCAGACCCTTCAAACGTTGGATTGAGACCGTAACAGACCGCTTGGTCTATCACATGAAAGGAAGAAGAAGAAGAAGAAGGCAACTAATTTACTGACACTATCGAACCCTTACGTTCATGACCACACGGACATAAGCTTTCCATACATATCGATAATTTAACTCTATCTGTACCTCTGAATTGTCGACCTTCTTCACTCTGTAAACATTTGATTGCATGTACCAGAGCTGCCATCAACTCTTTAGAGAACGAGGAAGGCTTACAACTCAATGGTATTAATAAGCTGTTAGTTTATGCTGATGATGTAGTACTACTGGCCGATAGCGAGGAGATATTAAAGGCCAACACGCGCACACTATTGAGTAACACTAAGAAATTAGGACTGGAAGTAAATATTAATAAAACTAAATATATGGTCACACGTAGAAATACATTATATAATGGAAATGGACAGCTAATGACAAATGAGGGAAATTTTGAGGAAGTGGCTGAATTCAAATACCTAGGAACAATAATCACAAATAGGAATGAGATGCACAAAGAAATTAAACATTGACTCAATTCTGGGAATGCATGCTATTATGCATTACAGAGACTCTTGATGTCCCAACTCCTTTCAAAAAACGTTAAACTGAAAATATATAAAACTATTATTCTACCAGTTATATTATAGGGATGCGAAACATGGACTCTTACTTTAAGAGAGGAAAGGAGATTACGACTATTTGAGAATAAAGTTCTTAGGAAAATCTTTGGACCAAAGAGAGATGAACAGACAGGTGAATGGGGAAGTCTACATAACAATGAACCACATGGTGTTTATAGGAAGCCAGATATAATAAGAACAGTTACGTCTCATAGACTGCGATGGACAGGACATGTGGCACGAATGGAGAATGAAATACTTGCATGGGAGCTTCTTGTAGGAAAACCAGAGAGAAAACGGCCAGTTGATAGACCAAGAATGAGGTGGGAGAATAACATGAACTATGATTTGAGGGAAGTAGATTATACAGGAAATGATTGGAAAACATTAGGTGAGGATAGGGATGAATGGAGAGCTTATATCCGCGCGGCCATGAACCTACGGGTTCGATAGTACCAGTGTGTTAGTTGTACCTCTACATCGAACATCTCACTATTCCTCATCCTTCCTTGTTTCAGCCACACGACTCTGGAATTTCTTCCCCTCTTATATCAAGGACTGCCCGATTAAAGAAAAGTTTAAAAAAACCACTGAGTACTTCCTTATGACAATATAGTATATAAGCTTGCTCTAACTAACTAACCAACTCACTGGCACTATGAACCGGTACGTTCATGAACATAAGCTGTCCATACGTCCCTATCCTGAGCTAATGTTTTCCAATCATCCCCTATATAATACACTTAACTCAAATCTGGTTGATGTTATTTTGCCACGTCATTCTTGGTCTACCTGCTGGGCGTTTTCCCTCTGGTTTTCTTACATGAAGCTTCCATGCACGTCTTTCATTCCCCATTCATGACACATGTCCTGCTCATCGCAGTCCACGAGACTTCTTCTTCCTCTTCTTCTTCACGGTTTAGGCATATTTACTAGCCTGTTCTGGCTTTCCATCTTTTTTTTAGTCTTCCCAAACTTCTTCTTCCTCGTGGTGAATAGCTATATGCTGCTTTTGGTATTCTATTCTCAGTTATCTTTGCTTAACTGTTTTTATTACATCTTTTCCCCATAAAGATATCTTCTTATGGCGAAACAGGCCCATAAGACCCTTAGCCTCTTGGAACATCCACATGTCTTATTCACAGAGGTAGATAGAAGATAACTAGCGAGTATAGGGATGACATGTGGTCAGCATATCGCGTCCTGTAGTCGTTATAGCTGGTTTTCTCTACCTGAACCAGCTGCTCGTTTGTAGATACGCAAATTCCTCACGATGCTGGGTGAGCACCGGTCCCATACTGACCGAAATTGCATGAGAAAATTTCTTCCCCCACGAGGACTCGAACCAGCGCAAAGGTCCGTACGCTCTGCGCCAAGCAATGAGTTCTTAAAACCACTAAACCACTCGTTACGGTCTGCAGCAAAGAGTGAAATTACTGTCAACGAATATTGACTACTCATGGCTTTCCAGTTTGGGGGGGGGAGAGAAAAAGCACCGAACTCGGGACCCAGATGCTTGACCACTTGCACCGATCTGCCAACAGAACATTAACATATATCTAGATATTCTTTCAGGTAGAAAACTGTTTTGATATCTCAGTAAATAATTTGTTTTGAAGACGCTACTTTACTTTCACTGTCTGTGAATTACATAAATATTACAAAAAAACCTGGAGAAAGTGTTGTCCTCTGGAATTTCATTAATAATTTCACACAATAAATAACTATTTTGACGAGGTCATCTTTGTATATAAAACTGAGTGTGGGTCTGCCCTTCATGGGCACAAAAACTACCTGACCGATTTGAACGGGGTTCTTTCCAGCATTTAGAATTTTTTTCTGGGACAATTAATGTATATAATATATTACCTTACATACAATAGGGCCGCATCTAAGAGAAAAACAAAGCATGGGTGCATTGGAAAATGTGCTTTTTGGACCCTTAAATGGCTTACACTGCCTAAACTATAACAACTACAGCAAATAATGTATACAGAATTGAATATACAGCAATAATAAGACCAATCATATGTTATGGGAGCTGAAACCTGGGTACTAAAAGAAGCAGATAAATTAAGACTATTAACGTTTGAGAGGAAAATATTTAGAAGAGTGCTAGGTCCAGTAAAGGAAAATGGAAATTGGAGGTTGAGAAGGAATGACGAATTATACCTCAAGAATAATAAAGAAAATATAGTTAGTTTCATCAAATCCAAAAGATTACAATGGTTTGGACATACACTAAGAATGCCGAAGGGAAGATTGCCGAATGATATTTTGAATTGGAAGCCACAGGGAACAAGACCAAGGGGAAGACCCAAGGATCGATGGGAAGATGACGTAATTGAAGATTTGAGAGAGATGGGGATTTTTGATTTGAAATCTACTGCACAAGATAGGAAGACGTGGCGTAAACTGGTTGAGAAGGCCAAGACATTCCACTGGAAGTCGTAGAGCCTGACGAAGAACAAGAAGAATTGAACATTTAAAAAATCTACAAAAAATCCGCGACAGCATGTCTATCTTTTACGGATAACTCACAATAACCATGTTTGTCTTTCAGCTCATTGATGCCAAGAAGATCGGGATAAGTAGATTCCCGGGCAAGCGGCTTCTATTCTTTTAATTATCTGTTTATACAGAGTCCAGAACCATACAATATTGCAGGTGCAGCCAATACTTTATAACATTTTAAATGTGTTTCTTTTTTTTACTTTCTTTCCCAGTGTTCTTTTAAGGGTGCCACATAAATATTGAAATATTTGTAATTTATTATTTATGTATTTTTCTCTGTTACAACCTAAAGATACACCTAGATAATTGAAATATTTTACTTGTTCTAGCGTTTTGTCATTTAGAACTATTTTTGTTCTCTCCATTTCTTTGTCACACTTTACTTTAGTTTTTGTTGAAGAAATTACTAGGTTGTAATCTTGTGCAATCTTACCTGAAAGTTATGGCCTTAAGGCCTTGTCTACCACTCAACCAGGTTAAAAAAATACAAACATTAGTCTTACATCTAAATTACAATGCAATTATTACACGGTATATCTACCATACATTTATTGTTAGAATAATCCATTGATTTCATGTTTACTGGATGAAAATACATTTTTACGTCGATAAAATTAAATAAAACTTAAAGTTTTATATGATTTTCATCTTGTATATAAAAATCAATGTTTGTTTGTTTGTTTGTTTGTTTGTTTGTTTGTTTGTTTGTTTGTTCGTATTCTATGCGCGGCCATACCGTTGATCCGATTTTCATGGGTTTTTTTGCAAAATGTTCAGAAGATTCCCGGGACGAACTTAGGCTATAAGAGAGTTGTGATATTCAACCCCTTCGCCCCTAAAATCACCCTTTGTAGTGAAAAACGTGAAATAAAGTTCCTATTTTGATGCTTAAATGGGTTACGCTGCATAAACCATAAAAAAATACACCAAATTCATGCACACAGAATTGAACATCTCAAAAAACTCTACAAAAAAGTCCGCGACAGCATATGTTTATCTTCTACGGATAACTCATAATAACCATTTTTGCCTTTCATTGATGCCATGGTAATATTCCTCTCTCAAGACACTCAATTTTAGACACACTCTTATATGCAGATGATCAGGCTCTTTTCGGCAATAACGAAGATGAATTACAATATTCCACTCATCATCTTAATATAATAGCCCAACGATTTAACATGGAAATATCAACAACAAAATCTAAAGTTATGGCCTTTCAAGGGAAATCCCAGTAAGAAGTAAAATTTGTATTCAGAATTCAATATTAGAGCAAGTTAATTCATTTAAATACTTGGGATATAATCTAGCTTATAATGAGGAATGTGATATATCCTTTAAAATACAAAACTATAATAAAGCTTTAAGAATTATCAACCAAGTTTTCAAACCATCGAAAGTGCAGAGACACACAAGAATGAAAATCTATAAAATTCTCGCTAGACCCATAACCTGTTATGGCAGTGAAGCTTGGACCATCAGAACTCAGGATGATCGTCATCTTACAGCTACGTAGATGAAATTTCTGCGACGAACTGCAGGTTATAGCCTTCTAGACCACCAAAGAAATTCAACAATAGCCAGAGAGTTAAACATCGTACCTATATCTGAATACCTCCAAGAATATAGAAACAATTGGCTAGCCCATATTCAGCGCATGGATCGTCACAGAATACCAAAACAAATTCTTCACTACATTCCTCGAGGCAGAAGATCTGTGGGTCGACCTTTTCGGAGATGGCGGGAGACCGTAACGGGCCACTGGGCCTAATACTTGAAAGGACGATGATGATGATTGATGCCAAGAAGATCGGGATAAGTAGATTCCCGAACAGTGCACGGCACCACACATTAACGTTTATTTATGAGTAACAGCGCACGCCGGGTATTAATTAGCTAGTATTTATCATCATCATCAATGGCAGTCATGGATTAGGCCATTGGCCTGTTCCGCTTCAGGAAAGAAATTGATCCCTCCATATCTTCTTAGGTCTTCCTGGGTCTCTTCGCCCTGTGGGTCTGTAGTTCAATAGCTGCAGAGGTAGTCTATTGTTTGGCATTCTCAGACGGTGTTCATGCCAATTATTTTGATATTTTTGAATGGTTTCAGTTATTGCAGGTGTGTTGAGAGCTTCATTACACATGTGGTCATAAAGCGTCTAACCCGCTAAAGGTCTTAATAACTTCATTTCTGCAGCTACTATCCTATTTAATTTACCTGTAGTAAGAGTCCAGGTTTCAGAACCATAAAGTAGAGTTGGAAGAGCCATTGTTTTATAAAATTTTAGAATTGTATCTGGACATACTTTTCGGAAAAGAATGCTTTTTATTGTTCCTATAAGTTTTTGAAATTTGACCAATTTTATGTCTATGTCTTTACATGTGTCGTAGGAAAGATTGCAGCCAAGATAAGTAAAGTTATTAACTTGTTCTATTATATTGTTGTTAATAACAATTTTAGTTCGTATCGGTATTTTCCCTTGAAACACCATAGTTTTTGTCTTACCGAAATTTGTAAATTATAATCTTGGGTTATATTTGACAATCTATGTACTGCTCTTTGTAGGTGATCTTCAGAAGTAGCCAATATTACTTGATCATCTGCATACATTAATGTGTTGAGGGGTCGACCATCAATCATAACGTGTGATTGTGATTCGTTTTGCCATAATTTTATGATTTCATTCATATATAAATTAAATAGAAGAGGGGATTTATTAAAATACAAATTCGTTACAGCTGTTTCTGTACTTTGTACCTTTTTCAGGCGAATTTTATCGTGATTACAAATGTATTTTGTTATTTATATAAAACTCCAGTACATAACAACTGAATGCTGTTGTCTAATGAGCTGCATCTAACATTGACGTCATTAGCAGTCTTGCTCTCCGATACAACTGAATGTAAACAAACACAAATTTTAATAAACATTCTCTTATTTTAATTTAAAAGAGGCGATTCAATTGGTTCAATCGATAATCCAATACGGAATATTAGGTTGAGGTGGAATCGCAAATTCTATCCTTTCTCCCTTAACATTACTACAAAAACGAATCATAAAAATCTGCTTGCAGAAACCTTTAGATTACCCTACAAATTTAATTTATCTAGAATTCAACGTGACAAATATTAAACAAATATTCAAGCATGCATTGCTTACCTATTTTCATAAAAATAAAAACGAATTTAAAGAGCAGAGTCGAAGTTTTTACAGCACCAGACAAAATACTACTTTCTTTGCTACATGTTCCAAAATGTTATACAACTTCTGGATCTAAACATAGCAGATATCTAGGACCCAAATTATATAATGAATTAATTAGATCCAATCCAGAACTAAGTAAACTAAACACAGCTAGTTTTAAAAAAGCAATTAAATTAATTCTTTTTAATTCATTAATTAAGTGAATAAAATTAATCATTTGAATATTTTAAAATAATAAATATAAAGCATATATTTTTGCTTATATTATTATAAATCAATATATTACTAATTACTTTATTTTGTTTATTGCTTATAATCAATTACATTATATGGTTTATATTATTTTATAAATATATGGCCACACGTAGAAATTCAGTATATAATGGAAATGGACAGCTAATGACAAATGAGGGAAATTTTGAGGAAGTGGCTGAATTCAAATACCTAGGAACAATAATCACAAATAGGAATGAGATGCACAAAGAAATTAAACGTAGGCTCAATTATGAAAATGCATGCTATTATGCATTGCAGAGACTTTTGATGTCCCAACTCCTTTCAAAAAACGTTAAGCTGAAAATATATAAAACTATTATTCTACCAGTTATATTATATGGGTGCGAAACATGGACTCTTACTTTAAGGGAGGAAAGGAGATTACGAGTATTTGAGAATAAAGTTCTTAGGAAAATTTTTGGACCAAAGAGAGATGAACAGACAGGTGAATGGAGAAGACTACATAACAATGAACTACATGGTCTTTATAGGAAGCCAGATATAATAAGAACAGTTAAGTCTCGTAGACTGCGATGGGCAGGACATGTTGCGCGTATGGGGAATCAAAGACGTGTATGGAAACTTCTTGTAGGAAAGCCAGAAGGAAAACGCCCAGTTGGTAGACCAAGAATGAGGTGGGAGAACAACATTAACTATGATTTGAGGGAAATAGATTATACAGGGAATGATTGGAAAGCATTAGCTCAGGGTAGGGATGTATGGAGAGCTTATGTCCGCGCGGCCATAAACCTACGGGTTCGATAGTGCCAGTGAGTAAGTAAGTAAGTATATTATTTTATGTAAATCATTCTCCATTCCATTAATTCTTTAGTTAGAACAAGTCTTATTTCCAATACATTATTATTTTTTATTTGTATGTGTCATAATTTATGTAAAAATGAAACTGGCCCCTAACTTTAAATGTATATATTCTATTTGTATTATTCATGTAACTGAACTGCACCCGAGCACAAGCACTTGCTCATTCGGGTGTCAATACTGTATTTAACATTTATTTGTAAATAAAATTTATTCTTATTTAAATCTAGTTGGGAATTTAACAGCCTATTTCTCTTCTTCAATTAATAAATTCACAACTAGGTTTAAATGTATCGCCTGTTTTTACACGCTTTATATTAGCTTGACCTGTATCTATGTAACGTAATTTTTCAACACGATTTTTACCCACTTAAAAACATTGGATCGACTTGAAACTTTGTATACTTGTAAAGGATCAATGACAATACAATAATTTTATAATTTGTTTTTGTAAGATCCTGGCCAGGATCATCAGGACATCAAAAAAGTAAAGACCGGTATAATAGATTGCAGACGTATCGACTTTTTAGTCTATCGTTGTGGTAGCTCAGTTGGTAGAGCGGTGAACTCTAGTGGTATATAATTTCAGTAATCCATAGGTCGCTGGTTCAAATCCGGCCCGGTAGATTTTTTTAGAAGAATATTACTTTTAGCTCATACTACAATAGTATCGAAATTTAAAAGATATTTACATTTTTAGAAAACCAAACTAAAACATAAATAATAGTTTAAAAATTAAAACACCATACTTTATTAAAAAACCGAACTAAAAAATGAAAAATAATTTTAATTTCCAACACGCTTGGGATAAAATTAAAGTGGTCAACAAAAAAATCGTCTCCAACACATCTAGAATAAAACTAGAGTTATCTACAAAAAAAAATAATTTTACCGTCAAAAGCGTGGGGTGCTCTATATCAATTTCGCCTAGAATTTACCAACTAAAGTTTATCATAATAAAGAATGCCCTCCTTTTTTATCATTCTGAATAGGTCATAGCATTATTTTGCAGTGACTGACTCACTAAGAAATACGGCTACCAGATTGTATATATAGTGCATGAATGTTAACACATAGCGCATGCGGGAGTTAAATATAAAACAGTTGTAGCAATTGATTATACCACCAAAAAGAGAAACCACTGTTTTCACTTTCATAAATTTATTTTTCCCCAGGTAATAACATTCCAGAAAAATATTACATCATAGGACATCAGAAATTAATACCTTTATAGTAGTAGTATTGAAATGTTCCGAAGCTCTTGATTTGTCATTATTCGCTTGTTAATACCTATAATGTTGGCTATAAATTTCTCCACTAGGGTGCATTCTTACAATATTGCGATCCTTTGGCAATAAATAATATGATCTGGTTGCAGTGAAGAACAAAAGAAGCAGATGAAGCGTGCCAGTCGTTCCTCATTTGTTTTGAAACATCGCCGTTTACATTAAATATATAAATATTTAAAAATAACTATATTTAAATAATGATTTGTGAGTAAACAGCTTAATTTTATTCGTTAAAGAGTCCTAACAAATGTCACTCTGGATTTCCAAATTCTCTCACTTCGTGAGTCGTGAATTTATCGACAATTTGGAAATCACTCGTGGCATTACTTATGATAATGTAGCTCATTATTAGGTAATCTGTTTTTTTTTTAACGGTGCAGTTTTGAAGGGTCACTCTGTATATATTAACAAGTTTTGATAACTGAGTAGAACGTTTTAATGAAATGCACCGCACAGTGTATAACAGTAGCCCCGAGTGACGTGTCCCGTTTTAATCGCCGCTCTTAACCCCAGCTCTTCTCGGACACTAGCACATTTTGTTTAACGACGAGCAGCCGAGACGATTGTACCTTATAATAATATATGCCTGGTCGAGGGATGAGATGAGATGAAGCTCCTATTATTACAGGTCTGTGATATGCATGTCGCCCGCGATAGACTAGTGGTTATATCCCTTGCCACAAGTCCCGAGGTCGCGCGTTCAAACCCGGACGGGGTCGATAGATTTTTTCGGATGAAACAATCCAAGGAGCAATGCCTCGGAGAGGGATTTTAATCCCTGTGTGTCCCGAGTCTGAAGATTTTCAGGCTCGTAAAAGAACCACAAACTTGAATAAGATTGGTATATTGACTGCATACCATTCATGACAAATGTAGGGAAATAATAATAATAATAATAATAATAATAATAATAATAATAATAATAATGCTTTATTTTAGCTGGCAGAGTTAAGGCCATAAGGCCTTATCTTCCACTCAACCAGCGAATAGTAGAATTATACAAAAATTACGTACATATTACAATTTTAAGATATTAAAATACAGACTAAACAAAATACAATGATGATGTGATCTGATGCTAACAAAAACATGGAATATCCATCCATCGTAATTCTGCACGAGGGCAGGTCTTTCACTGCAATCATAGCATTTTCATGCTATGCTTGCAGCTTTACTAGGGAATTGTAGGTGTGGTAGCTTCGCGTTGCTTTCCACACCGGTGAAGGATGATGATGATGATGATAATGATAAGGATGATGATGATGGCCATATGATTTCGGGGACCGTTTGGGCCTTAAAGTTTTCCTGACATTTGTCTTACAGGTGAGGAAAACCCCAAATAAAACCTCACCCAGAAAAACTGTCCCGACCGGGGATCGAACCCGGGCCCGCTGCGTGACAAGGCAGCACGCTACCTCGAGACCACAGCGGTGGGCATATATATAGTGAGGCATTGCAATGTGGCGTTTGAAATTCCCCAGTGACGGCGGGAATATTGGTCTCATTGACTCGCGAGATGGAAGACCCCGCAGAATTCTCGATGCGTCTGGCTTTCCATTCCGGAAGGTTCTCTACGCATCTACCCTCCATGGCAGGAAAGTTCGGTGCAAGAAACTTCTATACTAGAAGATTGTCTACTGAACGCCGAGAAAGTTCCTGTTGCCAGGGTCGCTACCAGACCTTTTTATCATGAACTTGTGTCTCAGAATGCAAAGAAAAAAATGTATTTTTTATAGACGTCTTAAAGAATTGAGTGTTAAGTGAATGTATTAATGTGTTTCAGAATGATGAACCGCCGGAGATCACGTACTGTGTGGTGGACCAGACGGGCACGCTATCTCTACAAGCTCTAACACCCACACAACCCATGCCGTGCGAGGACGAACTCAACGCCAAGTTCGCAGAACTGGTGGTCAGTTTCCATAACTACTTTTTATCCCTTTCTTATAGCGAATTTTGTAGGATTTTTTTATGTTCAATTTTATATTTTTTTTATTTAAACCAGGCCGGGATCAATGTATTTTTAGGATGGAAAATCCCAGGGACATGTCCTCTAGGACGGAGTTTAAACCGTGGGTCTCGAGACTGAAGATTTTCAGGCTCGTAAGAGAACCTCAAGCCTGAATAAAAATTCCCTGTGCAAAATTTAGCCAACATTCATCCATCCAAGTAACACCTTAGTTTTTAATTAAATGTACAGTGGGAGGAAACAATATGAGGTATTTATATTAATAAATGAGTTGGAGAAAATGTTTTAACATCTCACCTCACAAAGTTGCGTGTCTTCACGATACCGGTTTCAAAAGTATAGTATTACTTCCATCTTCAGTAAAATTCCAACTTTTGAAATTTCGTCGTTAACATAATCTTTTGATGAAAGTTAAAGATTAAATTGTACCTGTTGGTAGGTGCCGTCGTCCTCAACTTTGTTAAAATATTGTATATAAAATTAACTGGAGCGCTTTCGGAAGTTATCTTCCATCTTCAGCAGGTTGAGTTTCCGCTATTTGTTGTTGTTGTGTACGGTGATGTTTACTCTAATTGTTTGTAGCAGCAACTGACTTGTTTTTGACATCACCGTACACAACAACAACAAATAGCAGAAACTCAACCTGCAGAAGATGGAAGATAACTTCCGAAAGCGCTCCAATTAATTTTATATACAATATATTAACAAAGTTGAGGACGACGGCACCTACCAACAGGTACAATTTAATTTTTAACTTTCATCATATGACTTCACCTCAACGGAATTTGATGTGAATTTTACTGGTATTGATTCATCTTCTGAACTGCCATCTGGTGTAGATTTTATGAACTTGGAGATTAAATTATTCTCCACGAGAATAATTTAATCTCCAAGTTAATAAAATCTACACCAGATGACAGTTCAGAAGATGATGTTAACGATGAAATTTCAACAGTTTGAATTTGACTGAAGATGGAAGTAATACTATACTTTTGAAACCGGTATCGTGAAGACACGCAACTTTGTGAGGTGAGATGTTAAAACATTTTCTCCAACTCATTTATTAACACCTTAGTTGCCTACTAGATGTCAGATTGAGGTGATCTCCTAAACACATGTCACTCGATGACATCTGTAGGTAAATAAGCATAACATAATTAGCTTGGTTAGGAACACTGTTTTGGGTGCACAAATGTCTCAAAAAAATTGAAGTGTTTTATTTTTAACGCACACCCTCTTAATTTATTTGTATAATGTTAAAACAGTTGTAAGTACATTTTGGTGTACGTAGGTCCATGGTAACCCATGCCGATTTGCTTCCAAACATGTCAGTACTTGTGTGCAGTTATGAACCACGCTCTGCCAAACCATTTTTGTGGCGTCTTATTTAACCTCGTTCTACTACCATTTTGCACCCACGCAGGGTTATATTGTTGATCACTATTTCGATTGGAAAGCATAGATTGTTCAGATTGTGACATTTTTGCCCGGGCCCATAGAGGCAAAGAGGAATTCAACTTTCTTTACTAAATTCTCCCAATATGTAATGTTTTCTGACTTATAAAATACAATCGTGGAAGCTTTGGGATAAAGGAACTAACACACGCTTCAGCAAGCTTTTGGAATTTGACTTTGATATCTGACTTATGCTAACTACTGAATGAATAGGCATAGAGTAAGTAAAAAAGCACAACTAAAGCTTTTAATGCGAGTCAAAATATAGTCAGATATAATATATAAAGATAAATAAATAAATAAATAAATAAATATTCAGTTTACAAAGAAAAGAAATCATAATAGATCATCTATACAAAAAGAAAATATGATATAAATCAACATACATACATACATTATCACTCACTCTAGTCCAGCCTCGGGTTGGGGGAAATACTGTCCTAGCGTCCCCACCCTGGCTTACTGGACTAAACAAACAAAACCAGCTCTCCTGAGCTGCTCTGACCAGACTCCAATGGTGACTAAGTAGATGATGATTCAATGTTACAAAACACAGCTATTTATGAGAGTTCACAGGGAGAGGGGGGATGCGCAATAGCACTAGGAAGGGAAGGGATAGATAGGAAAGCATTTGGCACTGTTCATAAAGATGACACTTGAGATGGAGATGCGATGACGTATAGTTTGCGCAGTAAGACGTAATTCCTGTACTGAAATGTGCATTTCGGTACACTTGCAAACTTTGAAAAGAAAATATTGAACGTCTTTTTTTATTGTAAAACGGTAAATACTTACATGTTTTTGGCATATTGATGTTTTATTTACTAAATAAACTTTTAGTTCTAGAATCCTTCTATCTACGTACAAATTTTTATGTCTTATGTTTGTCACGGGTTGTCATGATCCAATCACAATATTTGTTATTTGAGATATTAAGGTCAAATAGAAAAAAAAATAGAGTGTATGCATAGGCTATTTGATTTTGCAATGAAAAAACCCTTAAAATATATATATATATATATATATGATATGAAAAGAAAAATGAATGCTTGAGTCGGGATTTGAACCCGAGTCTCTAAACTCTGTACATTTAGCGCTCTAACCAACTGAGCTACTCAAGAATTCCAACACAAACATACATTTTTGTTATATATGTAGTATTCTCAATTCACACAAGAGGTAGTGGGAATTCATTCCAACACCATCTAGTGGCCAACATAACAGTTAAGCAATATATATATATATATATATGTATAAACTAATATTATGAATATAATGTACATATATTTAAATTAATACTGGGAAGTAAACATTATGAGGTTATATCATTAATAGTGTGTGGAGAACATATTTTTAATGACTCACCTCATAATTTCAAATGTATTTGATACCGGCGGTTTCAGACAATATCTTGTCCCTCTTCAGTCATGGCTTCCACACCAGTCATGACTGAAGAGGGACATGATATTGTCTGAAACCGCCGGTATCAAAGAAATTTCAAATTATATGAAGTGAGTCGTTAAAAATATGTTCTCCATTCACTATTAATAATGTAGATATTTGTATACATAGACATGCCATCCGTATAAGCAATTGTTAACACAACTACAGCTTGTTTGTCTGTTTGTTTGTTAAACAGGAAGAGTTGGATCTGACAGCGCCCAACAAGGCTGCCATGTTGAGTCTCCCGTCCGAGAAGAAATGGCAAATCTACTGCAGCAGAAAGAAGGTTAGTCTTATCAGCACTAGCACCACATTGAACTTTTATAGGAAAAAAATCACTATGAAGTTTAATTTAAGATTAACATCAGTTGATGAGATATTACTGAAGATGAAGCTGCCAAGGCTTTGAAACTGCAGTATAATTAGAAATCTTAAACTAGCGTGAAATATTTTCAAAGTAAAACTGCACTTAAACTAGCGTGAAATATTTTCAAAGTCCTATAGAACAACAGTGCGCATGCGCCAGAGTTTATAGAGCCAGCGATAACCCACAATCGAACTACATATCGATTATCATCCTAGATTACTATCTGTCGCTATGAAATTTAAATGACCAATATTTGCAATAAATCCCCAAATCTATGTTTAAAAAATATATTAATAATATTAAAATTACCAAAAGTTTATTAAAAATGGGTGTACACTTACTTATCACTCCCTAATGCTGATCCAACCAGCGATAACCCAAAACAGCGGTAGAAATATTATAGACTGAGTAATATACTCTGTGGAGAAAATAGCAGTTAGCATCACAATATTGTGTAACAGTGTCATAATATTGTGATTTGCATATTTAAATAAATACTTCAAAATTGTCTAATAATGTTATAAAAATTGTTTGAAAAAGTTTAAAATATTAAATAATGTTAGTAAATACAGAAGAAGAGCTATAGTTTACAACAATATAACAGCGCTAGTAGAAGTGCAGTTGAGTCCAGCCTCACAGACATAATCTCTCCATACATCCCTATCGTAAAGCTAATGTTTTTCAATCATCCCGTGTATATTCAACCGCCTTTTTGATTTTCCTATACATTTTTTTTTTTCACAATATTTGCAATCAATTTGATAAATCCCTGATTTGTTGCCTTTATAAATCTCATCATTTTTGTTGGTTTTTATTCAGGCTAGAATCAAATATGAGGTGAGTCGTTAAAGTTCTAACTCTCTATTAAATAAAATTTTGTCTTTGTTTGTATTTCCTTCTTGCTGTGAAATTGCTGTTGGTGACAGAATGTGCTGCTGTTATTCATTTAAGGCTTGAGATGATATTGACTTGAAGTAATTACTTCGTTTATTAAAAATTCATCGGAGAACATTTTGTTTAAACGAATCACCTCATAGGATTCATGCTTCCATGGTACTGCTGTTTCAAACACAGTCATGTTCATCCGACTTGGAGTTATGGCTGAGGATGAACACGACTGTGTTTGAAACCGCGGTATCATGGAAGCATGAATCCTATGAGGTGAGTTTTTTAAACAAAATGTTCTGCGATGAATTTTAATGATTATACCTCATAATGTTTACTTCCAAACATTAATTTAATAGAGTTTGTTTATGTTGTTGCAGGACCAGGAGGGGGAAACTGATCTCTCACATCTCCCTGAACATTACATCGAGCGAGTTCAGGCCCTCGCTATGGTAAGACACACATATTTTACTGACAAACATTGCTTGCTCAAATCTACCTTGAAATTTCATCCATAGAAGCATTGTTATGTGCAAAGGCCATGTCTAAAAAAATTATCTGCTGTTTTTAACTGCAAGGCACTAAAATCCAGTACCAAATCTCTCATTTAAACTATAGAGAAGTAATAATACTCCTGAATTGATAAATTGGATAAATTAATATAAAATTATAGAATATTCACCTGAAAGGTCCGTCTCCTCAACTTAATTAATCATTTAACTGTAGTGCTTTTGGGACTTGTCCCATCATCGGCAGGATTCAAAACTGGTGTTTCACTGAAGATCTGGTAGAGGGGGGTTGCATGTATTGGGTTCGTTTTCGTTTATCAGGCTGTCGTTGTTGTGAGCTGCTTTCATGATTTCCATCTCTTCGACTACGTTTATCTTCGCTGGATTATTTTCTCTGTGCATTACTGTTAGGGTGTTTTCAATATTTAACATTCGATGTCCTTCATGGATAACGTGTTTTGCATAGCTTGATTTCCCTTCTGCGTGAATGAAGTCTCGAAAATGTTCTTTGAATCTGATGTTAAAACTCCTGTTTGTCCTTCCTATATAAAATTTGTTGCAGTCCTTACATGTCAGTTTATAAACTGCTTTGCTGTTGAAAATGTTATTTTCTTCAATGTTATTGTTTTTTATGTTGTCTAATTTGTTATTGGTTCTGTATGCTATTTTTACGTTTTTATCGGCTTTCTTTAGTGCATTGGCTAATTTTGTCATTTCTTTTCCTGTGTATGTAAGTGTTATCCATGTTTTCTTGTTGTTGTCAGATTCTTTTTCTAGTTTAGTTATGTTGGTTATGTTGTTCTTCCTTTTTTGTTTTTTTACGAGCTTATCTATGAATTCTTCATTATAGCCATTGACTTTTGCCATATACTTAATGTAGTTGAGTTCTTGGATATAATTGTCTTTGCTTAATGGGAGTTTCAACATTCTACTGACTAAGCTATTAAATGTACTAATTTTCTGTTGAAAAGGGTGTGTAGAATTTTTGTTTATGGCCAGAGCATTGTTTGTGGGTTTCCGGTAGATACCGATTTCTAGTTTATTGTTGTGTAGATTTTTGGTTATAGACAAATCTAAGTAGTTTATGCTGTTATTAACTTCTATTTCTTCGGTGAAAGTGATTTTTTCATGCATGTTGTTTAAGTCTTGTAGTATTTCTTTTTCTTTTCTGTTTTCATTTTGAATAAACCTCAACGGAACACATCATGAATATTATAAAAGTTGATAAATTGGATAACCCTGAGTACATGCTGTGTACCACCTCACTTCACTTAGCACTTAATCAAGAAGGGAGTACATCTGCTTCGTACAGTGGGTTGGCACTGCTGGATTCTGGCTTTGATTTCTGTGCCTTGCAATTAAAAATGGCAGATATTTTTTTTTTTTGGACACAACCTCGGTACATCACAACACTTATCTAGGAGAAGTTTGATGGGTAAGTTTCAGCAAGCAATGGCTTACAGTCCCCCTTGTTAGGTTCAAAATAGGTATTTATGGTATGTTTACGTAGGCTCAGGAATTTTAGGTGTGCATCTTTTGTTTGTAGGACAAATTAGGACTCCATGAAAGAAACCATGTTTTATCTACTTTGATTAAAAAGATTTAATTTAAATTTAAATTTTTTAGGGCTACCCATACACAACACAATGCTTTTAGGGGTTAGTTTCCTTGCCTCTGGTCCCAAGGCTCGTGGGTTCAAACTTGCCAGGAGTCGATGGGATATTAAGTCTAAAAAATTCCAAGAAACAAAATCCTGGTGGAATTTTAAATCATGGGTCTCAAGTCAGAAGAATTTTTCGAGCCTGTAGAGTAAAGTCAAGCCTAAATTACAGCCTCTGAGCAAAATTTAATCAGCCTTTCCCACCCAAATAATACCTTAATTTGAAGAGAAAAATTTTTGCCTAGACCGAGACTTGAACCCGGGACCCTTGACTTTCCGAGCCAAGTGCTCTACCAACTGAGCTACCGAGGCGAGTTGCGATCTAGACGCAAATTTTTCTCTTATATACGTTGTAATACCCTCACGCCAAATGCTTGAAACCATAGTTTCTATCTTTGCAAATGGCGCCATTTGCAAAGATAGAAACTATGGTTTCAAGCATTTGGCGTGAGGGAATTACAACGTATATAAGAGAAAAATTTGCATCTAGATCGCAACTTGCCTCGGTAACTCAGTTGGTAGAGCACTTGGCCCGGAAAGCCAAGGGTCCCGGGTTCGAGTCTGGGTCTAGGCGAAAATTTTTCTCTTCAAATATAATTATCCTTCAGTGAGAAGTGTTAAATTAATAATAAAATCGTCAATACCTTAATTGTCTACTAGATGTCTCTTTGAGGTAATAAACTAATTGTCACTTGCTGAAATCTGTAGGGAAATAAGCAGAAACTAAAATAAGCTGGGTTAAGTAACTCCCGCAGGGGAGATGTATGGGCTTGAATCCTTGTATTTCAGAACTAGAGGCAAGACCATTAGAACACTGGAAACAAGACATACACTCATCCTACATTCCTCTCTGTAAACAATGAAAGTGAAAATATACTTAACATGGTCTGCTGAAGTGGTGCAAAAGTTGATAATGGTGTAGTTGGTGGCATTGAAACATATATGTTTGGATTAGATTTTGTTTGGAATAAATGTGCATTTTGAAGGTGGAATGTTGTGTAAACATAACTTTCTCTTATTTGTTTAGGAGACAGTGTGTCTTCTCTGTACAGTGAAGTGGTCAACAATACTTGCAGGGACAATGACCACCTCTTTCACAATCACCACTGGCTTTCAATATTTGTTAATACAACAGATATATTAAAATATCAAACATAATAATAACAATAATAATATTGATAATGATAATGATAATAATAATGATAATAATAAAATTAATCATCATCATCATCCGGTATCATGGCAGCTGCTGCCATCTTCCGGAAACCAAATGCCATTCCTCTCTATCCATCCATTGATCTACCTCCATTCCTCTGATATTCATAGCTGCTTGTACCCCTTCTATCCAAGTTTTCTTCGGTCTTCCTCTCTTCCTCCTTTCCATTGGGATCCATTCCATAACAATTTTTGGCAATCTTTGCTCTGGCATTCGTTTGACATGACCATACCACTGCAATCTTTTCTTTTCTATGATGTCTATGATGTCCGGCTCCTCTTGTACACCCATAATTTCCCTTATTTCTTTATTTCGTATTCTATCCATTCTAGATTTTCCAACTGATCTTCTTAAAACATCCATTTCTGTACTTAAAATTCTTTTCATTTCCCCTGGTAGGAATTTGCCAGACTTCAGCACCATATGTTAAAATGCTCTGAATTATTGTTTGATATATTTGTAATTTTCAATTTTTTGTAATATTTTTGCTCCACCAGACAGAGTTTAAAGCATTTATTGCTTGTTTTGTTTGTGCGATTCTATTTTTAATTTCCACTGTGTTATCGCCTGAATGTCTAATTTTGTTCCTAAATAAGTGCATTCAATACTAGGTTTTAGTTCTTCTCCATTGTTGAAATTTATATTTTCCATTTCATCTCCTATATAAAGGTATTTAGTTTTCTCAATGTTTATATGAAGTCCCCATTTTTCATATTCTTCTTTTAGTTTTTTAGCCATATATTCTATGTCATCGTGGTCCTGTGCTATTAATGCCTGGTCATCTGCAAAATTTAATAAAATTAATAATAATAATAATAATAATGTTTTATTTATGGGAGTGCAAAAATCAACTCGTACTGGTCTTTTATCAAATAATGGCTCGACCAGTCCTATGTTATGGGAGTGAAGCGTGGACTATAAGGACGAGAGATGAAAGCAGACTAACAGCTTGTGAGATGAAATTTATGCGCCGAACAGCTGGCTACACCAAATAGGATCGAAAGAAAAATGTAGAAATCCTTCAAGAACTTAATGTGTCACCAATACTGGACTACATCTCCAGATATCAGCTAAACTGGAAGGAACATGTCTCAAGAATGGCTAGATCCAGGATCCCCAAGGCAATAATGAACTACTGTCCAAATGGGAAACGGTCACTTGGTTGACCTATGAAAAGATGACACGAAAACCGCTTTCTCAGGCCGTCAGGCCGTAACAGTTCTTTTAGGACTAATACCTGGCAGGATGATGATGATGATGTTTTATTTATTATGGCAGGGTTAAGACCATAAGGCCTTCTCTTCCACTCAACCAGCACAAATTACAAATACGTATTTACAATTAAATTATTTATACAATATATAAATTTTAATAAATTATAAAAAAACTATTAAAATTACAAAGTAGATTCATCTTCATATGCTGAACGTAATAATAATAATAATATGATAAATTAAATGACAAATATCAATAACCATTTTTCGTGGCTACGTTTTGCAGATAAAATGATACTCAAGAAAATAAACAAGTTCAAAAGACAAAAATTTATTATTGAAAGCACTCCTCTAAAAGTAAAAGAAGAAAATGTAAAATTCAGAAAATTCACACATCATCCATTAAAACACCACAAGTTTCAAAACATTTTTAAAGATTTCAACATAAGGTTAGCATCCAAAAATGACTACAGCATCAGTAGACTGATTAGACCTAATAAAAATGAGAAAATAAAAGAAGAAAACAAATCAGGGATTTATCAGATTAATTGTGAAGAATGTGAGAAATTCTACATAGGAAAAACTAAGAGAAATTTGAAAACTAGAGTGAAAGAACATCTCAGGAACATCAAGAAAGGGGAAGTAGAAAAATCTGCAGTGGCTGCCCATGTATGGTCTGAAAAACATCTTATCGAGAAAGAAGCTAAATTATTAAAACAAGTAGAAAAACTAAAAGAACTTACTGTTTGGGAAAAGATCTACATTCAAAAGAGCGAAAAGAAGAAATCGATCAACTTTGAAATTCCTGGTGAGAATGACCTGGTTTCGAGGTTTTTCAGTCAGCCAATGGAAGGAGCGAAGGACAGCTCTTCAAGACGACAGAACAACGGTCGTGACGATACTGAGGATGGAACAAAAGCTATGTTCTGAAACTACTTTATAGTCAAATAAGAACAACAATATGAGGTGAGTGATAAAAAATTCTACCTAAATAAATGAAGGTATTACTTGGACTTGGTCACTTTAATTTTGTTCAGAGGCCTTTTCATTCAGGCTTTTGGTTCTTTTATGAGCTTGAAAATCTTTAGACTCGGAACCCACAGCTTTAAGTCCCTCCCAGAGGACTTGTTCCTTGGATTTTTCCATCTTAAAAATCTATTGATCTGGTCGGGTTTGAACCTGCGACCCTCAGGACTAGATGCAAGGAACAATTGGAAATGAGTACCCAGATGCTTTTTCTGGGGGTAAAGATAGCCATCACACAGCTGACCAATTGTCTAGAAAAGTTGGAATCTTAACCTCCTTCTACCCTCTTAACCGTTAATTACTCATGCATACTTGACCTACATGAGGACTCGCGCGGGGTATTTTTTTTCCTTCAAGTCTTTATCACAGTTAATAACACTGTATCACATTATTACAAAATTTAACGATTTTAAAAAAATAAATAACATATATACACACCCTGACTCAACAGAAAAGCAGTCTGGACTGGACTCCACCACATGATCTTTGCAGATCGGCTTGCTGCAATTGGCGCAACACTTTGTTGTCTTCCGGTCTTTGGCCCTGGGACAGAAGTGGCACCTCCCTCCTTTTCTGATGATCAGTGGTTCAGCTTCCTCCACAGGTCCTGTGAGATGTCTTATTTTCACCTGAAGAGGTTTTGGCAAAGTGTTTATGGTTGCCCTTTTCCTCAGATAGCTGTCCAGTAGACTCCACCCGAGGTCTTTTAGGAAGTCGCGGCGAGCAATCTTTCTTCCCACATTTTCTTGTATAATTATGTGTGCATTAATGCTGCCAACATTGAACAAGAAGTAAAATATAGTCAGTGGCCAGCGATTGGACATCTTCATTTTCTGACATAATATCATCCTGATCACTTTCAGTGCTCTGTATAGAGTTAGAATCATGATCACTGTCTTCGTCTGATGAAGAAGGAATCCGCCAACAATTTCATCATCTGATGCTTCCAACTGTCCTATAATTTCATCTTCTGTCAATATTTTCCTCTTTCTACTCTTATTTACTCTTAGGGTTGTATGCAAATACATTAGTCTACTCAAATTACTTCCAGTCACTGGTGAGCTGAGATCGAATTAACGGCCGACTTACTGGTCATGCATGAAAGTTGACATTTTCGTAATATTGGCAATGAATTACCCAGAATTCTCAGCGATAAAACCACTTCCGTTATTTTCGTCTGCTATAGAGGAATGCATTTATGCTTGCGTCCCGCAAATAATACCGTATACAACGACGTCTGCGTCGTGCAATATTACACCGATTCTCCTGTTCTTCCAGTTGAATTCTTTGGTAGACTCTATCAAATTCCTCTTCTCCGCGTATACCGAAAACATGATCGAAGTCTTCAAGGTCCGACATCTTGGATAAAGCTGCAAAGGTTTCAAACTACATCGGTTACCATCGGTTCCCTTCGGGATTTTCACGATAAGTTCCTATCTTGAGCTATGATCTTAAGGTACCTCGTCAGGTAGCTTACAATTATTACCGCATCAATAGATTTCTGAGTAAGCAAAATGTGTTTGGATAAAACTTTCTCAGCAGAGAACACCTTTTACTGTCTAATGCGTTCAAACATTCGACCCTTAGACTTCAAATTGTAAGCACGAGAATAGAAAATAACTCTACAGATGCTAGGCGTGCACAGAGTAAAAAATTTCCGCAGGCAGCAACAATGGCATAAATATAATTGCATCATTAGCTATTCCAAGAAACTAAATACAACTGAAACATGTGCTGGACGAGTCCATTTGAGAATAGGTGAGTACCAGGGAATTTCATAAATGTAATTGTCACTAAATAGTAGTGTCTTTCAACCTAACGGAAGAAAGTACCCCGCGCGAGTAATTATGGGTTAAGGCTTGTAGTGAGGTCACTTTATATTTAATGAAGTTAAAAGTCAGCAAGTGTCACACGTGCGCGTGTTAAAGCGCTTGTGTTTGATGTATTTTCAGCTGCAGTTCCCTGGTGAGTCAGAAGAAGAGGTTCGTTCCCGCACAAGACAACTGGACGGACTGAAAACAGCGCTCAGGACTCAACCCCACAGCTTTGTGCTGAGGTTCATCGAGCTCGATGGTCTGCCAGCTTTGTTAGACTTCCTGTCTGCGATGGACTATGCCACGGCACAGAGTTCCATCCACACGTCTCTCATTGGCTGCGTTAAAGCTCTCATGAATAACTCTGTGAGTATACCTTCTTCATCAAGAAATGTTTCAACTTCTGTGGGTCAACTAAGTTCACATTCCCTTTTCATTGGTCATAATTCTTGTTGTTATCAGTGTGTTTACTCTCAACCAGCCACTCCTGCTTGTGTCATAATGTTTTCTTCCCTGTGTTTTACTAGGCACACAGCCTTTTAAATCAATAAAATTAAAATGAGTCATATATTCATAGTTAAATATAGGAAATAACATTATCTCAGCAAAGCTTCCTAAGCATTGTACAAGAAATCAAACAGAAATTGCAACTTCCACATTCAAAAGAAAATATGCAGATGAGAAACAACCCTCTAGAATTTTTGGAAATTGAATATAACCTTCATTTAACAGAAGACATAAAGAAATCTGAAACTCCTCCATATATTCTAAAACAAATGTCACTGGAAATAATAAATCTAAGATACCCAGCTCCTGATTGGATACATATTTTTACAGATGGCTCCAGCCTACCAAATGACGGTGGCACTGGTTCTGGTGCAGTATGTCCACTTTTTTCCTTTTATCGTAAACTAAACACAAATTCAACAAACTTTGATGGCGAAATTTTAGCAATTTTCTTAAGTTTACAAAATCTTTTATATCACATCCAAAAATTTACAAAAGTTGTAATTCTATGCGACTCCAAAGCAGTCATTCTCGCTATAACACGAGACACAACACCCAAAAGCATCAAAATTATCGAATGTCACAAAATGATAAAACATTTATCCCGTCTACATAAAAAAGTTGTACTTCAATGGATTCCGGCCCATTGTGGAGTGACAGGCAATGAAATAGCCGATTTTCTAGCCAAGAAGGGTAGCAAAATTGTTTCAAACCCAACTTCTGCTCCAGTTTCCTTTCACTCTATCAAAAGAATTATCTCAAATAAATACATCAATAAACTTAGAGAAGAATACACCACCAAAACATCTGGAAAGGAATGGGAAAATCTACAAGCTTATGACATTACTACATTACAAAGAAAATCTGCAGTAGCAACATTTAGACTGCTAACGGGACATGACTGCTTGAATAAACACCTACACAGAATTGGCATAACAGATTCACCTAAATGCCCTTTTTGCAATTTAAATGAAGATATGGAAAGAAACCATCTCCTCCGTTGTCCAGCTTTTGTAGAAGAGACCAGCCTTTCTGCTAAATATTGGAGTGCAAGAGAGCGAATGATTTCATTATCAAGTGCTCAACATTAGATACCAACCAACATTATGAGGTTCTTAATTTGTAAATTAATGAGTCTTTTTTACATCTTACCTCATATTTTATGTTTCTTTAAACACGGGAACTAGTCTTCTCTTGAGAACTAGTTCCAGTGTTTAAAGAACATAAAATATCAGTTAAGGTATAAAAAAATGACTGATTAATTTATGAATTCTATATTATCTCACCTAGTCCACCGCTGTGGTCTCGAGGTAGCATGCTGCCTTGTCATACACTGGGCCGTGGGTTCGATTCCCGGTTGGGGCAGGCTCCTGGGTGAGGTTTTTTTGGGGTTTTTCCTCACCTGTAAGACAAATGTCAGGAAGCTTAGGTCCCAACGGTCCCTGAAAATCATCCGGTCATCATCATCATCATCCTTAACATTATCATCATCCTTCACCGGTGTGGAAAGCAATGGGAAGCTACCACACCTATAATTCCCTAGTAAAGCTGCAAAGCATAGCATAGAAATGCTATGATTGCAGTGAAAGACCTGCCCTTGGGCAGAATTACTATGGATGGATGGATATAATTCTTTTACGTCCAAAGGCAGTTCACCTGAGCTTTTAACAATGCCATCAGATGTTTTCTGTTCAAAGTTTCTTTAATGAGAAATTTACATTAAGTTTTACTGCTTAAAATTAATGTAAAATTCTCGTTAAAAATACCGGTGGTTTGTGTCCCCATGGGTGAAGTAATTTCAGCCAGCGTGGGTAGCTACGATGATACTTGTAGATGTGATGTCAAGAGACTTCTAGACCCATGGATTTTATATTTTCTTAAAACCTTAGTTAAAATAATCTTTTTACATATCTCAAGCATGTCAGTATTAATTTTTTTAAATTTGTGTTTTATAATAAAATTATTTTTGTCTAAAAAGTGACATTAATTGTGTGATGTTACAGAATGGCAGAGCCCATGTGCTGGCTCATCCGACTGGAATAAACACAATTGCACAGAGTTTGAGCACGGAGAACATCAAGACAAAGGTAGCTGTGCTGGAGATCCTGGGGGCCGTGTGTCTAGTGCCTGGAGGTCACAGGAAGGTCCTGGAAGCCATGCTGCATTATCAGAAGTTTGCTTCTGAGAGAACTAGGTTTCAGGTACAGTACAATATTTTGCAACACATTGAATACATGCCCCTCTTTTATTCCCCTCATGTCACATGTCCTGCCAATCGTAATCTATGAGTCTGTTAAACTGGACGATGTTATGCATCAACTGGCTAATTGCCATTTTAAGCGGTTAAGGTAGGAAGCCTTGGCGCAGAGCTATGGGACTTGCGCTGGTTCGAGTCTCCATGGGGGAAGAAATTTTCTCATGGTATTTCGGCCAGTATGGGACCGGTGCCCACCCAGCATCGTGAGGCAATTGGGTAGCTATAACGGCTGGGGGACTCGACATGCTAACCACATGTCACCCCTACACTGGCTGTTGATCATCTACCTCTGTGATTGACACATGTGGATGTGAAGGGCCAGCAGCCGGCTGGTAAAAGGGCAACCGCTGAAAAGTGGAAAGTCCCTCAATCGGAATCGGATATTTTCATTCCATCTGTTGCACTGGCTCATGAAGTAAGTGTACCCACACTTTTAGCACCAAATTTTTAAATATAGCTTTGTTATTAAAGAAAATGTAAATGCCATCAGCTCTATCAGAGTTCTATATTTTGCAACAAATGGATATGAACCTAGATCTTCATGAACGCTAATCTAAATTTTTGCATCATGCAGCTAAGCATCAAATGTTTCCACTCTTAGGGCTGCATGCAAATACACTAGTCTCTGGTGAGCTGAGTTTTCCGTGAGAACATGCAAAGTTCGAATTAACTACCCACTAACTGGTCATGTATGAAAGTCGTCATTTTCGTAATATTGACAAGAAATTACCCAGAATTCTCAGCGATAAAACCACTTCCGTTATTTTTGTCTGCTAGAGGAACGCATTTATGCTTGCGTCCTGCAAATAAAACCGTATACAACGACGTCTGCATCGCGCGATATTACGCTGATTCTCCTGTTCTTCCAGTTGAATTCTTTGGTAGACTCTATCAAATTTCTCTTCTCTGCATATACCGAACACATGATTAAAGTCTTCAAGGTCCGACATCTTGGATAAAGCAGCAAGATAAGCAGCAAGGTTTCAAAGTACATCGGTTCCCATCGGGTTGCTCACGATTTATTCTCTGCAAAGTCACCTCGCCAGGTAGCTTACGAATTTCGACAATTATTATCGCATGAACAGACTTTTGAGTACACAAAAACGTCTTTGGATGCAACTTTCTCAGCAGAGAACAACTTTTATGATCTAATGCATTCATAGATACGACCCTTAGATTATTGATGCATAACTGTCAAACAAGGCAAATAACTGCAATATCCAGTTTTTTTTTTATTCAATGCCCCAGGTTGTCATTTTCGACATTTCTGGTGTTCTCTTCTGGCATTGGCTTAATTGTAACTCACTTCTGAAGTTGGGGCACCTAGAAGGCGGAGTTATGTTACCCCGATGATATGATAGGTGATAAATGATAATGAAGCGCCAGGAGAGTTCTTAACCTAAATTCCAGACCATGGGCAACCACAGGAATGATTCCTTCTAAGGAAAAAATCCTATGGTTTTACCGGGAATCGAACCCGGGACCTCATGAACTGTAGTCAGAAACTCTGATCACTAGCCCGTGAGGCTGGTCATGTCCGTTAGTTTGGCGCTACAATAAATAGTGAAGATTGACTTAAACTTTAAATTATTTTTCTCAAAATTTAGATAATGGCGCATAGCCAGTTGATGCATAACACCATCTAATTAGAGACAGGATATGAGGTGAGGTGGAAAGAATTTTACTTTAAATTTTAAAATCAGATAGCTACATTGGTGTGATAAAGAGTATGTGATTGGAAAGATATCTGTTCTACCACTGAGAGAAGTGTTTATTTGATTTATTTATTATGTCCGCAGGGAATTGTGAATGACCTGGACCGCAGCACCGGTATCTACCGAGACGAGGTGAGTCTCAAGACTGCCATCATGTCGTTTGTAAATGCCGTCCTCAACTACGGGCCTGGCCAGGAGAACCTGGACTTCCGCCTGCATTTACGTTACGAGTTTCTCATGTTGGGAATTCAACCAATCATAGACAAGTTGCGTGGACACGAGAACGAGACACTTAACAGGTAAAAATCTGCTTTTCACTTGTTTTATTTAACTTCTGAATTTGGCTGTCATGCTAGCATGCCTGCTTCCTGACTAGTAGGTCCAGATTTGATACCTGGCAGGGTAGGAAATTCTAATTGTAAAATTTTCAATGTTAGGATTGTACAATTTTTAATTTTAAACTGTGCACCAGATACCTGTGTCAGTCTTGGAGGTCTATACTAATTCCGAGAAATTTCCAGTTGTACTGTAAACAAACTTGCATAAGGTATTACTTTGTTTATTGGGGGAACCTTGGTGCTACTTTTACCCGCCATATGACTGAACTGTGTACGGAACTGTCAAAAGATAAACATTGTTCTTAGGTAACATCGTATTTTATGGGAAATAAGACTGAATACAAGTTAAGATGGTACCAACAATTAGGAACTTCTTCTTCTTCTTCTTCTTCCTTCCAAGTATTAGGCCAAGGCCTGTTACGATCCTATAGAAAATTTTCCCTTATGGGAAATTCTCGTATAAGATTTGAAAGCATAATAATAGTCCCTTCGATTGGTTGCTGGCCAAAGGAAGGCAAGACCAGTGATGGGGCTGCCATCTTATAGCCTCTGGTCAGGCTTTTCTGGAGAAGAAAAGAAAATAAAGGAAAGAAGAAATGGAAGAAAGGAAAGACTCCCTAGCCCTCGGATGCCCTAATAGCGTTGGGGTCGAAAAAACAAGAGTTAACCAAGAGAGGTTAGATAGTAAAGTTAAAAGAGTGCAAAACACAAGTAAGTGGAAGAAATGTTTTGCACAGCTTGGGCACCTTGTGGTCGCCAACCACATATCCCCTAGATGAGGACCCCTCTTCCATATATTATTTATCTTCTTCTTCTTCCTTCAAAGTATTAGGCCAAGGCCTGTTACGATCCTATAGAAAATTTTCCCTCCAGCGTTTCATAGGACGGCCCACAGATCTTCCTCTTGGTATATAATTATAAACAGCTTTGGGGATCCGATTTGAACTCATTCTTTCAAGATGGTGTTTCCAATTTAGTTGGTACTGTTTAATATATTCCAAAATTGGCGTAGTCTTAAATTCTTTTAAGATATCGGTGTTCCTTTTCCGATCCCACCTGGTGTAACCCGCTGTTCTGCGCATGAATCTCATTTCACAAGCCGTTATTCTGCTTTCATGTTGCCTTTTTAGTGTCCATGCTTCACTACCATAGGTCAACACTGGTCTAGCCAAATTGTTATATAAACGTAATCTGGTGTTTTTTTGTACAAGGGATGGTTTCATAACTTGATTAATAATTCCCAAACTTTTATTATAACTAGTAATTTTTTCAGGGATATCTATGACAACAAATAATTATATATGGGTCTACCTAGTCAGACGTTTATGCTTTTTATAGCTTTATTTAGAATTTCATTATTAGCAGAATTTATGCTCCATGCTGACTCACCCGTAAATTCTGGTGTTATTTTCACCACATCCTCAATGACTAACGTAGGATATTTTCCGCTAAACTGTTTGAAAACATTCAAAATAATTACTTTCTTTTCTGGGCTTTAAAAAATTCTACAGAAGTGGCCATTTTAAAACAACTGAAATTTCAATGTATTCTGCATTGCGCATGCATAAGAATAAAACAATGCTTATTTAATGTATTAAAATTGTAATTATATATTTTAAGATTCTCCCACATAACTTATATAGACACGTGTAAAAGTAAAGTGATCCCACAACAGGCCCAGAGGCCCTTGGGGTAGTAGGAGGTTAAGGCTCCCACTTTTTTCTAGACAATCGGCATTTTATGTCAGCCGGGTTGTCAGCCCTGCGTGACGGTCGCCTTTATCCCCAGAACATGCGTCTGGTACTCATTTCTGTTAGAGGCTGAGTCGACCCCAGGGCCATAGTGCCTCCAGAGGGTTTGGGTCAGTTTAAAAATCCTGACCCCAATGGGACTTGAACCCTCGACCCTCCGGCTTGTAGCTCAGTGCCTTAACCACTACGCTACTGCGTGCCCCCATATAGACATGTATAGATAATATATATTTTTATTTCCTTTATTTTGAGCAAACTACATTTTCTTAATTATATTATTAACCTCAAAATATAACTTCCTAAAATTAAATACATTTTCTTACACACCTAGGGTTGTATCTATGAACGCGTTAGACCGTAAAACTCGTTCTCTGCTGAGAAAGTTGCATCCAAAGACGTTTTTGCGTACTCAAAAGTCTGTTCATGCGATAATAATTGTCGAAATTCCTAAGCTACCTGGCGAGGTGACTTTGCAGAGAACGAATCATGATCAACCCGATGGGAACCGATGTACTTTGAAACCTTGCTGCTTTATCCAAGATGTTGGACCTTGAAGACTTAGATCATGTTTTCGGTATATGCGGAGAAGAGGAATTTGATAGAGTCTACCAAAGAATTCAACCAGAAGAACCGAAGAATCAGCGTAATATCGCGCGATGCAGACGTCGTTGTATACGGTTTTATTTGCGGGACGCAAGCGTAAATGCATTCCTCTAGCAGACGAAAATAACGGAAGTGGTTTTATCGCTGAGAATTCTGGGTAATTTCTTGCCAACATTATGAAAAACTACTTTCATGCATGACCAGTCAGCAACTCGCCAATTCGAACTTTGCACGTTCTCACGGAAAACTCAACTCACCAGGGACTAATGTATTTGCATGCAGCCCTTAAAGGTAAAACCATTATTTGAGAAATGAAAATGCAGTCATTCATCTAGTTTGTTTACATTGCAACTGGAACTTAGCTCGGAAGAAGCATTATGGTTATCATTCTTGAGACTTGTGGGTTCAAACCCAGACAGGTCAATGGATTTCCATAGAGGCTCAGCCTTTATAGGGTAGGTTTTACCATGAGGGCAAATGTCATAAGGATGGATCATGTGTTATAGGTTTATGGCACGTAAAATACCCTAAAAACATAAAAGAAGAGGACTCTGGGTAAAATTTATCAGCACTTTCATGCCGAGATTTGAATTGCATTACTATGTATGTATTGGATTTATGTTGCAGGCATTTGGATTTCTTTGAGATGGTTCGAAACGAGGATGAAAAGGAACTGGCGAGGAAGTTTGAGAAGGAGCATGTTGACACAAAGAGTGCTTCCTCCATGTTTGATTTGTTGCGCAGAAAACTGAGCCATACTGCGGCTTATCCACACCTCCTGTCACTTCTGCAGCACTGCATCACATTACCATGTGAGCAACTTTTATATTTATTTATATTATTACGTGGAAATGATCTCTCAACAACAATGAGGAAACTTTTGGAAAATCATGGAATTCAAATATATTTTAATTTTGTAGAGTTGTTTCTTGACTCACCTCATACTTCTTAACTCCCTTGCAGATCTTGATTTCGGCACTGCATTTGTGACATTCTCAATGCTGTTCACGAATACAGTGACGAAATCTAGATATGCAAGGGAGTTAAGAAGTATGAGGTGAGTCAAGAAACAACTCAACAAAATTAAAATAAACCTCATAGTGTTATTTCCTACTTTACTTACTTACTTACTTATTCACTGGCACTATCGAACCCGAAGGTTCATGACCACGCAGACATAAGCTCTCCATACATCCCTATCCTGAGATCCTGAGCCAATGCTTTCCCATCATTCCCTGTATAATCTACTTCCCTCAAACCATAGTTAATGTTGTTCTCTCACTTCATTCTTGGTCTACCAACTGGGCACTTTCCCTCTGGCTTTCCTACAAGAAGCTTCCATGCACATCTTTCATTCCCCATACGCGCAACATGTCCTGCCCATGTCAGTCTATGAGACTTAACTGTTCTTATTATATCTGGCTTCTATAAAGACGATGTAGTTCATTGTTATGTAGTCTTCTCCATTCACCTGTGAACACACAACTTAATTCAAATGTCTTTGAACAATAATAACAAAAATGAGATATTGAACTTTTATAGGAAAAATCACTATGAGGTTTAATTTAAGATTAAATTAAAATACTTGATACCTCACTTCATATCCGGTCTTCTAAGTAGACCGCAGTTTCAAAACCTTGGTGGCTTCATTTTCAGTACTTTCTCATTGACTGATGTTATGCCGATCAACCGATAAACCTCTGGATCGAATCAGAATCTGCGGAAATTTTGAAGTTCATAAGTTTTTCTTTTTTGTTTTTTTTTAATGTGGATTTTCTCCCAAACCGTGAGTTCCTTTTGTTTTTATATTCGTTTAATTAGGCTGGCTTTTTATTCAATTAGATATTTTTCAGACCAAGAATGAGCAACTACTAAATAGGATAATTAAATAATAAATTTGGGAATTTTTAACATTATGAGCTTTAATTCATAAGAATTAAATGAATCGTGATTTCTTCTTACCTCATACTTCTCCGATTCCGATTGAGGGTCTTTCCACTTTTCAGCGGTTGCCCTTTTACCAGCCGGCTGCTGGTCCTTCACATCCACATGTGTCAATCACAGTGGTAGATGATCAACAGCCAGTGTAGGGGTGACATGTGGTTAGCATGTCGAGTCCCCCAGCCGTTAGAGCTGGTTCCTTAACCTGGAGCCGCTACTTATTGTAGCTACCCAATTGCCTCACGATGTTGGGTGGGCACCGGTCCCATACTGGCCGAAATACCATGAGAAAATTTCTTCCCCCATGGAGACTCAAACCAGCGCAAGTCCCGTAGCTCTGAGCCAAGGCTTCCTACCTTAACTGCTCGGCTACGGCGCGGGACTACCTCATACTTCTACGTTTTTTAAACACAGCACTGCAGTATCAGCGACCATTGTCACCATCCTCAGCTGTTTTCACGACTGTCGATGATGGTGACAATGGTTGCTGATACTGCAGTGCTGTGTTTAAAAAACGTAGAAGTATGAGGTAAGAAGAAATCACGATTCATTTAATTCTTAGGATAATTAAAACCAATAAAAATGAAAAGAATTGAAGAAGAAAACAAATCAGCAATTTATCAGATCAAATGCAGACTTGTGACAAAATTTACAAAGAAAAAACAAAAATAAATTTGAAAACAACGTTGAACGAACATCTTAGAAATGTCAAAAATAACTTTACTTTTTCACTTGAGTTCAAGGTAGGTTTCGGCATGCAGTTCCCTTGTCTAATTAATTATTAAATAGAACCTCATAATGTCACTTCCTATTATAAATTAATACCATTAGAAATGGGAATAACATTTGGTTGGATCTTTGTGAAGTTTTGTATTATCAGATAAAACATTGCTTCCACTTACTTGTGTTTTGCACTCTTTTAACTTTACTATCTAACCTCTCTTGGTTAACTCTTGTTTTTTCGACCCCGACGCTATTAGGGCATCCGAGGGCTAGGGAGTCCTTCCTTTTTTCCATTTCGTCTTTCCTTTATTTTCTTTTCTTCTCCAGAAAAGCCTCACCAGAGGCTATAAGATGGCAGCCCCATCACTGGTCTTGCCTTCCTTTGGCCAGCAACCAATCGAAGGGACTATTATTATGCTTTCAAGTCTTATACGAGAATTTCCCGGAAGGATCAAACTAATGACGACCAAAAATCACTGGGCCGTCCTATGAAACACTGGAGGGAAAATTTTCTATAGGATCGTAACAGGCCTAATACTTGGAAGATAGAAGAAGAAGATAAAAGAACTTGATCCAGTTGGAAGAGGATAGCGATGAGTGGAAGGTTTTAGTGAGTGTGGCATTGTATGATCCATAAGCTATTAGTTAGTTATGTTGGTAATGCTCAGGATTTGACAATAAAGTTATTTTCCAAACACTTGATAACTTAAATTTGATTTTGAAGAGAAACATTTTTGCCCAGACCGAGTCTCGAACCCGGGACCTTTGGCTTTCCATACCAATGATGTACCAACTGAGCTACTGGGGCAAATTCCAATCTAGATGCAAATTTTTCTTTTATATACGTTATAATTCCCGTGCATAACTTGATAACTGTTTTTGTTGCAGTGGATTATGGATCTCACCCACAACACTGGTTGCTCTTCGACCGCATCGTCCAGCAGATTGTGCTGCAGAATGAAAATGGAGACAACCCGGATGTCTCTCCACTCAACATCAATGTCAAAGAAATTGTACATCTGTAAGTATTGGAATATTCCAGCTATTAAACAAACGATGGGGCACGTCGTAGCATAGTAGTTAAGGCACTGAGCTACAAGCCAGAGGGTCGAGGGTTCAAGTCCCGTTGGGGTCAGGATTTTTTAAACTGACCCAAACCCTCTGGCGGCACTATGGCCCTGGGGTCGACTCAGCCTCTAACGGAAATGAGTACCAGATGCTTGTTCTGGGGATAAAGGTGGCCATCACGCAGGGCTGACAACCCGGCTGACATAAAGTGCTGATTGTCTAGAAAAAGTGGGAGCCCTAACCTCCCATTACCCCAAGGGCCTCCGGGCCTGTTGTGGGATCACTTTACTTTATTAAACAAACGATACGAGTAATTTATTGAAAAATATATACAGTGTGTCTCAAATTGATGTATACACTGTTTCTCAGCAACGAAATGAGACAGAAATACAGTTTTGTTGTGTATGATCCAGAAGGCACTGAAAAAGCATAGCAATATGTTCATCGTTTTTCATGTGTTTATAAACAATCACGGGGTGAAATGATCATTTGATGAACATAAATATTATTTGAAAATGGAGAATAATCAATTGAGTTGGTGTTTACTTAATGAAAATCCATATTTATTTATTAAATAAAAATAAAACTTGGTTTTATTTTATTTTCATATTTATTAAGATACAATTCAGTGACACCTGTTTCGGTACACTGTACCTTCTTCCGACATGTTAACAAATTATGAATTGTGTTATTATAGTACATATCAACTGATCTAAGCAACAATACAACGATAATTTATTTAAATTTTTTAATTTAACAAAGGCGATTCATTCAAATCAAGTTGAGAATTTAACAGTTTATTACTACTTTTCAATTTATTTATTTCTACAGCCTCCAAAAGGTCCAACTTCTTACCCTTAAAAAAATTTCAAAATTTGGATCGAAACAATGATTAAATTGGAATAGGTGGTTAGCATATTTTGAATATTCTAAATTTCTGTTATATACTCTCATGTGTTCCATTATCCGAGAGATAAAAGGTCTACCAGTTTGTCCTATATAGACATTGTCACATGTGCCACACTTCAATTTATATACACCTGATAATTTTTGTTTTATTGTTTTTTATTATATTTTGTAAAGTTTTATTAGTTTTAAATGCCACATTGATGTTCAACTTTTTAAAGTGTTTAGAAGTTTTTTGTCTGGTGTTATAAAAACATGAATTATTCTCTTTAAATTCATTTCTATTTTTATAGAAATAAGTAATCAATACATAATTTAACATTTGTTCAAGATAGGGTAATCTAAACAGTATGTGAAGAGAAAAATATATTTTTTAACTTCCCAACATTAATTTAGTATAAAAAAATATATGCCTAGACTGGGGTTTGAACCCAGGATCTTTGCCTGAGCTATCCTAAGCCTCCAATCTAAATGCAAATTTTTCTCTTACACATTTTTAATTCCCGAGAGCGCCAATTTCTATGAACCATTACTCTTTGACACAAATGACGGCTTCTTGTTTAAGAAAAATTTTTTATTGGGAATTTAAACATTGCTTTATAAAACCAGTAGAGCTTCTTTCGATGTTTTTATTATAAATTTAACTACTGTTCATGACGTCCCAGGTTCGATTCCTGGTCAAACCTTAGGAATTTTTCCTTAAAGGGAATCATTCCTGTGGTTGCCCATGGTCTGGAATTTAGGTTAAGAACTCTCCTGGCGCTTCATTATCATTTATCACCCATCATATCATCGGGGTAACGTAACTCTGCCTTCCAGGTGCCCCAACTTCAGAAGTGGGTTACAATTACGCCAGTGCCACGAGAGAATGCCAGAAATATCGAAATTACAACCTGGGGCATTAAAAAAAACTTCTGATTGAAGGTCGAATTATATTTTAAGTGAAAAATATACATGTAAAGGGTTTTGAATTTTATGGAAATAATTGATGTTTTGTGACAGACTGGCGAAAGAGGAGGAGTTAGTCAGCGAGACACAAGGCAGATGAACTTGAGAAGGAAAATCTTGACATGGCTACCAAACTCGCAAAAAAAGAGCAAGAACTGGATCTAAGAACACAGGAGAAGGTGACAATAATTTTAATTAGAATTAAATGAATCGTGATTTCTTCTTACCTCATACTTCTATGTTTTTTTAAACACAGCACTGCAGTATCAGCGATCATTGTCACCATTGTCAATTTTTTTCTTTTGCCGGTAATTATCCAAACTGCCATCTGGTGTTCTTTTGAAGGAATTATTTTCTAAACTGCCATCTGGTGTTCTTTTGAATGAATAATTTTCTAAACTGCCATCTGTTGTATTTTTGAAGAACTTTGTAATCAAGCTCTGTTCGTCCGGAGTCTCGAAGTTCATGGTTCTAGAATGGTTTTTTGAATATATATTTTTTCCCAAACTGTTAAATCCAAAGGTTTAGATAGATGTTTCAAAAGTTTTGCTTCTTTTTCAATTCTATGATGCTCTAATAAACTATGTGCTGCTATAGCTGATTTTTGAATTTCTCCATTCTTTATGTTTCTGAAGTGCTCTTTTTTACGAGTTTCCAAATTCCTTTTTGTTTTTCCTATATATATCCTGTTGCAATCTTTGCAATCAATTTGATAAATTCCAGATTTTTTGTTGTCTGGGGTGTTAAATTTATTATTAGTTAACAGAAGATTACCCAGACTGAATTTGTTAATTGGAGCCAATGTTATATTAAATTTTCTGAACATTTTTTGAAACTTATTATGAACTTCAGGATGGTAAGTAAATTTCTTGAATTTTACATCTTTCTTGGAATCATGTTGTAGGGTGGTGTATTCCTGTAACCTTTTCTGTTGTTTAAATTTCTTTAATTTATTCTTTATTATGTCTTCATCTAAACCATTTATTTTAGCAACTTGTACAATATGATTATATTCATTATTAAAATCTTCTTCATTAAATGGAATATTTATCAATCTGTGTAATAGACTATTGAAAATTGCATGTTTATGTGACAAATGATTAAAACCTGATGATTTTATGTAGTTGTCAGTATGTGTGTCTTTTCTATAAATGTTAAATCAATTCTTTGCTGTTGTTCATTTCTTATTAAGTATAAGTCTAAAAATGGGATCTTGTTATCTTGTTCAATTTCAATAGTGAATTTCACTGACTCATCCTGAAGATTAAAAAAAAAATTGATTAGATCTCTCTAAAATTTTATTCTGGAGACAGATTTTACTTTATCCAAATCTCATATTTATAGAATATTGTGGGAATTGCCATAACTTTATACATTTTTATTTTTATTTCTTTTTTAATTTTATTTTTGAACATTCTCTGTATTAATAATTAAATTAATCGTGATTTCTTCTTACCTCATACTTCTATAGACGTAAGAAGAAATCACGATTCATTTAATTATTATGAATTGAACCTCATAATATGGTTGGTTGGTATCTAATGTCGAGCACTTGATAATGAAATCATTCGCTCTCTTGCACTCCAATATTTAGCAGAAAGGCTGGTCTCTTCTACAAAAGCTGGACAACGGAGGAGATGGTTTCTTTCCATATCTTCATTTAAATTGCAAAAAGAGCATTTAGGTGAATCTGTTATGCCAATTCTGTGTAGGTGTTTATTCAAGCAGTCATGTCCCGTTAGCAGTCTGAATGTTGCTACTGCAGATTTTCTTTGTAATGTAGTAATGTCATAAGCTTGTAGATTTTCCCATTCCTTTCCAGATGTTTTGGTGGTGTATTCTTCTCTAAGTTTATTGATGTATTTATTTGAGATAATTCTTTTGATAGAGTGAAAGGAAACTGGAGCAGAAGTTGGGTTTGAAACAATTTGCTACCCTTCTTGGCTAGAAAATCGGCTATTTCATTGCCTGTCACTCCACAATGGGCCGGAATCCATTGAAGTACAACTTTTTTATGTAGACGGGATAAATGTTTTATCATTTTGTGACATTCGATAATTTTGATGCTTTTGGGTGTTGTGTCTCGTGTGTTAATAATGTTAAAAATTCCCAAATTTAATATATAAATTCTCTGTATTGTTCCACATACCGTTTGTTGGTGTGGCAGAATTTATGTTGATAAATTCCTTTCACAAAGAAAGTGGACTGTATTAGTAGGATTCTGGTTCATTATTTAAAATCACTTAACATTTCAAGTCACATTTATATTCAATAACTTCACTGCAACTTTACTAATCTTCTTTGTAACGCTTTTCTGCGGAGATGGGACGTGATGTTAACTCCATGAACTCTAGTCCGCATTTGAGGTTGCAAGGCTGATGCAACATATATATAACGTTGAGAAGAAATGTCTAGAACATTCTAGTATTTAAAGGAACTTAATTTCGTGAACAAAGGTTTACCGTAAAACTTACAAGAACCAATAGGAAAATTAATATATTTAATTCTAGATTATTCCATAAGATAGAATATGTTTATCACTCACCTCATATTGTTCAATATGAGGTGAGTGATAAACATATTCTACCTTAATGAATATACCTCATAGTGAGAATTCCTAAAATAAGTAGTTATTCCATAAGAACTTGAATGCATATATTGCACAATTAAATATAAACCATATAAAAGCTTTTAAAATAAAATTATATCAAAAATAAAATAAAATAAAAATTATGCACCGTCTGAAATTGATTTATTCTGGAATCAATATCTCTTTCCATATTGAAGCTAACATCGCAGCCCAAATATTTGAAACTAAACACCTGTTCTATAATAAGTTATGTAGATAGGAAATAACACTATGAGGTTCTTTAATATTGTTTATTTTTTATCATTTCACTCACCTCATACTTCATAATTTATAGCAGACCCAGGGTTTCTTCACGTAATTCGTGACATTGTCAATGCTGCGTCATGTTCACAACTGACGTCAGTTGTGAACATGACGCAGCATTGACAATGTCACGAATTACGTGAAGAAACCCTGGGTCTGCTATAAATTATGAAGTATGAGGTGAGTGAAATGATAAAAAATAAACAATACCTGTTCTATACTTTGGTTTTCTAAAATAATTTTGGATCTTACTGGATATTTTTCCTCTAAAAGCCAGCATCTTTGTTTTTCTTACTAATATCTTTAGATTGTATAGTGTATAAAAAGTCGGCAGATGATTTGAGAGAGAATCTACAGAAATGTTAACAGTTTGAGACCAGTTTTTAATGATGGTGATGATTGTGTTTCTGCAGGAAGACATGGAGACCAACTTACTGCGAGTGAAGGAACGTCTGGAGAAGGAGACGGCAGCGCACCTGGAGACAAAACAGAGAGTATCAGAACTGGAATACCACACGTCGGAGCTGGATCGGCAAATCAGCTGCGAGCGAGGAGAGAGACATCGTCTAGAGAGACTCGTGACGTCAGGGAGTCTACCAGATGATGCCAAGGTAATGTTACCATTATCCTACTACTAGGGCATTTGATTAGTAATGGCAACACTGTTATAACATCACAAAAAAAAATTATTTAGATTATTTTCAACTTCATTTATAGTCTCCTGCTAAGTCAACTATATGTTGCAAAATCCTTGAAAGATGGATCACTTCATCTGCTGCACCATTTCTGGATGTTTCTCTCATCTGATCAATCTAGAGTTTTCTGGATATCAACCCTTGTTTCAAATCGAATGCCTCGTAGAGGTCTTTGATCTTTGAGAATAAGTTATAGTCACGAGAGATCATGTCTAGTGAATTTGGTGGATGTTTGAGTACTTCCCAATTACATCTTCTAAACAAATTCTACTGAACATCTTTTTAGGGCGGTATTACTTACCGAATGTGAGAAACAGTGAATGTATTCACAAAATATTGCTATTTCCAGACTTTCAATGTTACAGATTCATACTACAAAGACTCTTCAATAACATACTACATTGAAGAATGAGTCATTTTTTATATCTCACCTCATAGTTTGTTTTCTTAAACACAGGAAGTGCAGTTTTCAAGAGGAACACCCCTCCCATTTTCAACTAACTTTATGACTTTTTATATTTAAATTTGGGAATTTTTAACATTATGAGGTTCAATTAATAATATTTAAATGAATCGTGATTTTTTCTTACCTCATACATCTATGTTTTTTTTTTAAACACAGCACTGCAGTATCGGCGACACTTTGTCGTCATTGTCAGCTGTTTTCACGACTCAATTTTTTCTCCTTTTTGCCAGTAATTATCCAGACTGCCATCTGGTGTTCTTTTGAAAAATCAGCTATAGCAGCACATAGTTTATTAGAGCATCATAGGATTGATAAAGAAGCAAAACTTTTAAAACATCTATCTAAACCATTGGATTTAACAGTTTGGGAAAAAATATATATTCAAAAAAACCATACTAGAACTATGAACTTTGAGATTCCGGAAGAACCAAGCTTGATTACAAAGTTCTTCAAAAGTACAACAGATAGCAGTTTAGGAAATGATTCATTCAAAATAACACCAGATGGCAGTTTGAAGAGGAATTCCTTCAAAAGAACACCAGATGGCAGTCTGGATAATTACCGGCAAAAAGGAGAAAAAATTGACAGTCGTGAAAACAGCTGACGATGACGACAAAGTGTCGCCGATACTGCAGTGCTGTGTTTAAAAAAACATAGATGTATGAGGTAAGAAAAAATCACGATTCATTTAATTATGACATTATGACTACCAGATTTTCGTTGGAATCTCCACCTATAATATTGCCATCTGGTGTTGATTTAATGAACATCGAAATCAGGCCACATTCATCAGGAATTTCTAAATTCATGGATTTAATATTCAGAAGAACAAATTTAAATCCATGATTTATTTTAGGAAGTTATATTTTGAGGTTTTTAATCAAGTTTTTGGAATCATCTTACCTGAATTTAATGTTGATTTGTTCTCGAACATGTTTCAATATATCTTCTATATCATCCTCAGCTTTGGCCAGACTAATGAGTTTTATGTTACGTCCAGGGTTCACAACATAAAACTCATGAGACTGGCCAAAGCTGAGGATGAAGATATATCAAAACATGTTCAAGAACAAATCAACATTAAATTCAGGTAAGATGATTCCAGATTAAAAAAAAAAACTTGTTTAAATCCATGAATTTCAAAATTCCTGATGAACGGCACCTGATCTCAACACTGGCAATGTTATAGATGGAGATTCCAATGAAAATCCGGTAGTCATAATGTCGGTTGAAAATGGGAATGATGTTTCCTCTTGAAAACTGCAGTTCTGTGTTTAACACATTGATGACCAACAGCTGTGCGTTCCACCCACTGCTGCTAAACCGGATATTTCTGTCAGTGGGGTGAACTTTTAAATTTTAAACCGCGCTAGCACAGTGTGATTTTTACATCAATATATTTAGAGTCGATAACAATAATGCATAAGTAAATCTTTATTAGTGTTCTCACCAGATCTTCTAGTAGAAATTGAAGGTTTGATAGCGTTGGAAACATTCCCCTTTATGTAAAGGCACAGTGCAAAAGAGCATATGTAGCGAGTTTCTTTTCTTGTGTTCACTGCAAACACGGCAAGGTTTGGTGGGGTATTTTTTTCTCTTTCCAGTCACAATTGGTGTTAATTTATGTTTCTTCATGTCTCAGCCTCCCTGGTGAGTCTTGACGTGGTGTCCTAGAAGACGTTTCCTTTTCTCTCTGTCTTTCTTCCTCTTCCCTAATTTTACGACAGCCAAACAAGATGCTGTTTCAAGCAAAAAACTTCTGTTTGACATTTTGTTGTTAGGATTTTGAAATTTATAGACCCTGAAAGCATTAAAGAGTGCACAATTCGAAGCCACAATACAACTTTCTTTGCTCCATTTCACTGTTTTCTAAGGATGGAGTAATATGATAGGTACTGGTCAGCCCTGTCTACACCCTTCACATACTTGTTATATTGAAGTATTCAATAGTGCATTTCTTACAACTTTACTCCTCCCACTCTCGTGTTGCCTGATGCAATGTGCTAACCATTCTTATGTCTCTTTTATCTTTCCATGTTTGTAGCAAAAGTTCCCAATTACTACAAAATACACTTTCTCCTGGTTTGAGTTTATTTCCTGCTTCCACAAATGATTTTGGAACCCCTCTGTTATTCCTTATTGTTTCACAAACTCTCGTCTTTCTTTCGAGCAAATTTTCAGCTATAGCCACACTATTATAATAATTATCCTGATGGATATGATGTCACAGATATAAATTCGGCTCCAGAACGCAAAATAGTGTTTCTTCTCATTTTTCCCCTCTGCAACATATATTTACAGGTTACATACATATCCCGTAATCGCCTAACTACCGGCACTAAAATTCCATATTTCACCAGCCGTCTGTCTTAAAATTGTAAACAACTCTTTCTGTAAAGTTATGTAGATAGGAACTAACACTATGAGGTTTTTTAATATTGTCTATTTTTTTTCTTTCACTCACCTCATACTTCATAACTCCTAGCAAACCCAGGGTTCGTCACAAATGATGTGACGAAATCCTGGGTTTGCGAGGAGGAATATTGAAGTATGAGGTGAGTGAAAGATAAAATAAACAATCTTTCTGTAAAGTTGGAAATTTCATAAAAGAGAAGATAGGGGTACAAAAAACAACTAAAATTTATTTCACAATGAGAAAAAACAAAATTGCATACCTCCTTCAAAAGCGAAGAGGCAGGGAAACCATAGAAAACGTAAAAACGGAAATCTCCGTGGCCAGTCGTCTAGTGCTGGCCATTTAAACACGGAGATCTCCGTGGCCCATCACCAATGTGTTAAGAAAACATAAACTATGAGGTAAGATATAAAAAATGACTCATTCATTCATGAATTAAGAACCTCATAATGTTATTTCCACATATAAATATAAACATACTGCAAGATTACAATGGTTACCACTGGGATCGCTGATTTACAACAGTGTTGCCTTTACTTATCAAATGCCCTAGTAAAATGGATGCCACTTGGTAGAAGAAGAAGAGGATGGCCAAAAATAATATGGGTTGATGATGTTTTGAGCAGCATGAGGGAAAAAGCATTGCAGAATGGAGATTGGAATGACAGAGATGTGGAGAAGAATGACGGTAGATTAATTAGATGCAATAAGATGTGAAACATTGTGAAATCTGGTAAATAAAAATAAATAACTATTTGAGTATGGTGTTGTGTTTTGTTGCAGGCTGTGGGACTGAGAACAGGGCTGCCAGATTCGTCATCGCTGGACTTCAACCGCTCGTCTGAGTTCTGCAATGGTCCCATCCCACCTCCACCTCCCCCCATGTCCCAGGCACCTCCCCCGCCACCTCCTGTACCTGGCTGTGGACCACCTCCTCCTCCACAAGCACCTCCGTCTGCTCCCATTTCTACGTCTCACCGCCCAGAAGTGCCCAAGAAAAACGTGCCACAACCATCCAACCCACTTAAGTCATTCAACTGGTCCAAACTGCCCGACACTAAGGTGAATGGCACGATATGGTCTGAACTGGATGATACTAAACTGTACACTGCCATGGAGCTCGAGAACATCGACAAACTGTTCTGTGCTTACCAGAAGAACGGAGTCGCAGTGAGTATTACACAACATAATTGTACTGAAAGTACATCTACATCATCTTATCCTTTCTCAACAGTTAAATTCAAGAAAATTGCCAATTCCTGTCCTCTTTGTCCTTTCTCCTACTTACCCCCTCCCCTGCACTGTGTGTGTTTGTGCAACTTCCCCTCTTCCACGGAACTCTTAGGGTCATATGCAAATACATTGGTCATGCATGAATGTTGACGTTTTCGTAATATTGGCAACGAATTACCCAGAATTCTCAGCGATAAAACCACTTCCATTATTTTCGTCTGCTATAGAGGAATGCATTTATGCTTGCATCCCGCAAATAATACCGTATACAAACATGTCTGCGACGCGCAATATTACGCTGATTCTCCTGTTCTTCCAGTTGAATTCTTTGGTAGACTTTATCAAATTCCTCTTCTCCGCGTATACCGAAAACATGATCGAAGTCTTCAAGGTCCGACATCTTGGATAAGTTTCAAACTACATCGGTTACCATCGGTTCCCTTCGGGATTTTCATATAAGTTTATATCTTGAGCTACGATCTTAAGGTACCTTGTCAGGTAGCTTTACAATTATTACCGCGTGAATAGATTTCTGAGTAAGAAAAATGTGTTTGAATAAAACTTTATCAGCAGAGAACGCCTTTTACTGTCTAATGCGTTCAAACATTCGACCCTTAATCCACAAAGCAAGTTAGAGAACTGGGTCATCATCTTTTGCAGCAGTTCTATTTAGGTTTGTTGGTCCTGTAAGCCAGGGTAGGGCATCCAGGGTGTGGACCCTAACCCTTGGTTGGGCTATTGCACGAATGTATGCATGGGTGATTATTATTATTATTATTATTATTATTATTATTATTATTATTATTATCATTGTACTTGGTAATGTAGACAGCATTTCTCTTTGTGAATCACTTAAGTATCATAGCAATAAAAAATTGACGAGCACCCTGGTATTGCATAGTTCACAAATGAATTTTAATAAAATGTTAAAATATTAGAATAAATTCATAGTTAAATATGGGAAATAGCATTAATTGAATGAATGAATGAGTCAGTTCTTATCTTACCTCATATTTCATGTTCTTTTAAACACGGGAAGTGCAGTTTTCAAAATGACATCCCTCTCATTTTCAACCAACATTATGACTTGAACTTTTATAGGAATAAATTACAATGAGGTTTAATATCTTAGCATATTCACTGCAGTGCCCTAAACTAGCTCGTAAGACTATCACATATAGAGACCTAAAACATATAAACAATGCAGCTCTACTTGAAGACGCTATAAAATTACCCTGGCATACTATATGGACGTTGCATTCTGTTGACGAAAAAGTTGAGGCATTAAATAACCTTATATTACAACTATATGACAGACACGCTCCACTGAAAACTAAACTAGTGAAACGACACCCTGCTCCCTGGATGTCTGCTAACATTCGTGACTTGATGACTGAAAGAGACGCAGCATATCGGAAATATAGAGTCGACAAAACTGATATAAATCTTAATCACTATAAACGGCTACGAAACAAGACTACACAAACTATCAGAAACGCCAAACTTAGACATCTATACAGCCTTACTGAACCTAATAACAATAACCCAGATATTTGGAAAAATCTGAATAAAATGGGTGTAGGAAGGAAAGACACACAGGTAGAAAAACTACCTGTTTCTCTGAACACACTTAATAACCATTTTACAAGCACATTCTTTACTCCTAAAGACAAAACACATACAACAAGTGAACTACTATTGACAAATCCACCAGACAGAGAACATTTCCATTTTTCATATCTTACAGAAAATGACATAAAGAAAGCTCTCAACAAATAAAAACAAAAGCAGAAGGTACTGACCGTATAAATATCACTCTACTTAACAAAATAATCGACGTTATACTACCTACCATAACTCATGTTTTCAACTCCTCACTACAAACCTCTATATATCCCACATTATGGAAGCAAGCAATTGTACGCCCACTCCCGAAAGTAAAAACTCCCTTAAATCCTAATGATTTTCGACCCATTAGTATTTTACCTACCCTTTCAAAAGCTTTGGAACGATTAGTCCACAAACAACTGACTGACTACCTAACTGAACACGACCTTTTAGATCAATACCAATCAGGCTTTAGGACAGGACACAATACAAATACTGCTCTACTAAATATATGTGAAGACATACGCGAAGCATCTGATAATCGAAAACTTACTATTCTTACACTACTTGACTTTAGTAAAGCATTTGACACGGTAGACTTGGACTTATTGTTGCTTAAACTAAAAAACCTCTCACTTTCTGACAGTGTCACGCAATGGTTCAACTCCTACCTTCGTGAGCGCCAGCAATATGTTGTAGGAAATTCTACATTACGCTCTTCTTGGACCTACCGTAAAGCTGGAGTTCCACAGGGCTCGGTGCTCGGCCCATTGCTTTTTACAATCTATATAAACGACATATCTGACTCCCTAAAACATTGCAAACATCATTTATTTGCGGACGACATGCAGATCTACCTTCACTCAGACAAATATTCTTTAAATGACGCGGTAACCAAAATTAATGAGGACCTTGACTCGCTAACGGCGTGGACAGAGAAATATGGACTTGAATTAAATCCTAGAAAGACACAAGCAATCATTGTGGGCCATCAGAGACTATTATCCTCAATTAACACAAATGCAGTATTACATGTGTCACTTAATGGGGTTCAGATCCCTTATAGTGAGACAGTAAAAAATCTAGGAGTGTTTATGGATAAACATTTAATTTGGAATAAACAAATAAATAACATTTGCAAAACTATCTTCTCAATAATACACTCATTAAATCGTATAAGAAATTGTTTACCGTTTTCTCTAAGAAAAATGCTAGTAGAAACACTCGCAATGCCCCATTTTGATATTGTGATACTCTTTTTACTGACCTAAATACTGTTCTTACCCAAAGACTTCAACGTGTTCACAATTCTTGCATACGTTTTATTTGTGGTATACGTAGATTTGATCACGTTACACCATCCCTGGAACAATTGTCATGGCTTCGTCTTCAAGATCGTAGAACCATCCATTCCCTATGCCTACTCTATAACATATTACACACATCTTTACCTTATTATTTATCACACCGCTTCACTAAACTCTCTGATACACATAACTTAGATACCCGATCCCTTGAGCACAGTGTCCTTTATATCCCTCCTCATCATACTACCTATTATTCGAAATCTTTTACAGTTTCTCTTGCTAGAACATGGAATTCACTTCCACCCTATGTCAGAGACTGCCAAACTTTACCATCTTTCAGAAATAAATTGAAAATAAAATCACTAACAGAAACAACTCACTAATACTACTTTTTAAGAATTAATAATGCGTTTTTGCATTATTTAATAAAAATAGACTTAGGATTTGTTAATATATTTACCTAATGCCTTGTATAAAAAGCGTAGATTAATTCATTGTAGTGTTTTTTTTTCTCTTCTTTTTATGCATAGTAGATTCGAGCTGTTATTCCTTTTTTATTCATTGTATCATTCATTTAATTTTAATTGTATTTAGTTTCATTCTATTATTAGACATTAATTTCATTATTATTCAATATGACAGATAATGAATTGTTCAATAACTATTATTGTAACTTTTTTTTGTATTCATATGTAACATGTTTGTCCTGTCTAATATGACTACTATTGTAATTTTTTTGTATTCATGTGTAACATATGTTTGTCCTGTTTTATATGACTATTATTGTATTTTTTTTTTTGTATTCATATGTAACATATGCTTGTTCTGGTGAGTGGAAGAGAAGGCCACATGGCCTTAACTCCACCAGGCTAAATAAATAAATCTAAATAAATCTAAATCTAAATCTAAAATATCAGATAAAATCAAATGTTTCACGCCTCTCCTCATATAAATCTTCTGAGCAGATCGCGATTTCGAGACCATGGCGAACCCATCCTCAGTACCATTTTGTCAACTGATGTTATGTCAATCGGGAGAACCACTTCTTCCCTCTGTTGGTTTATCGGTCCATCAACAGAGGGAAGAAGAAGTGGTTCTTCCGATTGACATAACATCAGTCGTCAAGATGGTACTGAGGATGGGATCGCAATGTTCTTAAATCGCAATCTACTTAGAAGATTAATTATGAGCAGATGTGTGAAACATTTGATTTTGTCTGATATTATGACTACCAGATTTTCTTTGATGTGTGGCACCATAAGAAGAACCCTCCGAAAGACTCGAAGAGAAACCCAACTCAGGCTTTATAAAATTATGGCTGTTCCTGTTCTTTTATATGGATCTGAATCTTGGTTACTTACAAAAAAAAGATATATCACACATTCATCCCACTGAAATGAAATTTTTAAGATCTGTATGAGGATGTACACGCACGGATAGATTACACAATGAATCAATAAGAAATGAACTGGAGATATTTTCAATAGTTAATAAACTAGAAGAGCACAAATACCAATGGAAAGAACATTTAGACAGAATGGACAATACAAGATTACCCAAAAAGATCAACACCTACAAACCACATGGGAAAAGATCTTTGGGACGGCCAAGGAAACGATGAACTTGAGACCGGAACAGGTCGCATTGACATAATTACTTTAAGGAATTTTTATGCTAGATTTTTCTTATTTAATATAATCTTGAAGACTATTAGGAAAGGGAGAAGAAGAAGATTTTCTTTGGAAAGAGTCATCCAACTTGAAGTTTTTAATAGAAATTCATTTCAGTTGAAAACAACTGATATATCAGGTACTTAAGACTTCAGTTAAATTCTTTACACCTCACCTGATATCCAGTCTTCTAATTATATTGCTTTCATAACCTATATCATTTCATCTTCAGTAATATTTCAACGGATGTTATGTCATTCAGGAGAACTGCTTTTTACTCCCTCCTTACTCCCAAACAGTTTTGTAAAATTTTGAAAGTGTCTCCTTCCTTGTTGCTTCGTTTTTCTGAATTCTAGAAGTATTAAATACATTTTACTTACTTACTTACTTACTCACTGGCACTATCGCCCGAAGGTTCATGGCCGCGCGGACATAAGCTCTCCATACATCCCTATCCTGAGCCAATGCTTTCCAATCTTTCCCTGTATAATCTACTTCCCTCAAATCATAGTTAATGTTGTTCTCCCACCTCATTCTTGGTCTACCAACTGGGCGTTTTCCCTCTGGCTTTCTTACAAGAAGTTTCCATGCACGTCTTTCACTCCCCATATGCGCAACATGTCCGGCCCATCGCAGTCTACGAGACTTAACTGTTCTTATTATATCTGGCTTCCTATAAAGACCATGCAGTTCATTGTTATGTATTCTTCTCCATTCACCTGTCTGTTCATCTCTCTTTGGTCCAAAAATTTTCCTAAGAACTTTATTGTCAAATACTCGTAATCTCCTTTCCTCCCTTAAAGTAAGAGTCCATGTTTCGCACCCATATAATATAACTGGTAGAATAATAGTTTTATATATTTTCAGCTTAACGTTTTTTGAAAGGAGTTGGGACATCAAGTCTCTGCAATGCATAATAGCATGCATTTCCAGAATTGAGCCTATGTTTAATTTCTTTTTGCATCTCATTCCTATTTGTGATTATTGTTCCTAGGTATTTGAATTCAGCCACTTCCTCAAAATTTCCCTCATTTGTCATTAGCTGTCCATTTCCATTATTCAATGAACCTCTACGTGTGACCATATATTTAGTTTTACTGATATTTAGTTCCAGTCCTAATTTCTTAGTGTTACTCAATAGTGTGTGCGTGTTGGCCTTTAGTATCTCCTCGCTATCACCCAATAGTACTACATCATCAGCATAAACTAACAACTTATTAATACCATTGAGTTGTAAGCCTTCCTCATTCTCTAAAGATTAATGGCATGCTCTAGTACAAAATTAAATAGTAGAGGAGATAGTGCATCTCCTTGCTTCAACCCATTCTGGATTTCAAAAGTGTCTGAAAACTGTTTGGCTACACGCACCCTACTCTTTGTGCCATTTAGACACATTCGTATAAGTCTAACTAACTTTTTAGGAATTCCGAACTCCAGCAGGATACTATATAATTAAATACATTTTAGAATCAATATAAACACTTTACCTCATAATTATTAGAATTATTAGAGTTTTATGAGCTGAGATGTAAAAAATATTTCTCTGACTCAATAGAAGAGCTTATTTCCAAAGTGTCTTAAATCCAAAATTCGTCATTTTCGATATTTTTATGTGACAAAAGTGTTTATTCCGTCAGGTATCATATTAACACGTTGTTATGTTCCTAACTGGCTTATATCCCAGCTGTTAAAACAGTTTGAAAATTGTGTTTATTTCCAAAGTGTCTTATATCCCTGCTGTTTTTATTTCTAATATGTCTTATATCCAAATGACCAATCTGCTGATTTGGTACAAAGCACGTGACTTGTCATGGGGGCTGCTATGGCACTCCTTGTTACATGGCAATGAACAACAGTCAGCTGTGATTTTCTGTGGTATTTTTTTCTGTGTATTTGTCAGTGAAAAACAAATGGCTAGTTGTGAAGAAGACCTAGTAAGTCATTTAGGACGGACAGCGAGAAAAAGAGCACTAGTATCGTCAGAGTGGCTAAAAGCAAAGATAAACACCGTAAATACGCTAGTGATGGTAGTATACCGAAAGTGGCATGGAATCACACTGATGGATTTTGTAAAACTTCTGAGGTTTCTACCGCAGACTATTTCCATTCATTATTTCATAACAACAAAACTAAGGTAAAACAAGATTAATTTTTAAGTAAGTTAGGTAATTTATATATTAAATTTGGGAATTTTTAACATTATGAGGTTCAATTAATAATAATTAAATGAATCGTGATTTTTTCTTACCTCATACATCTATGTTTTTTTAAACACAGCACTGCAGTACGGCGACACTTTGTCGTCATCGTCAGCTGTTTTCACGACTGTCATTTTTTTCTCCTTTTTGCCGGTAATTATCCAGACTGCCATCTGGTGTTCTTTTGAAGGAATTCCTCTTCAAACTGCCATCTGGTGTTATTTTTAATGAATCATTTCCTAAACTGCTATTTGTTGTACTTTTGAAGAACTTTGTAATCAAGCTTGGTTCTTCCGGAATCTCAATAATATATATTCAAAAAAACCATACTAGAACTATGAACTTTGAGATTCCGGAAGAACCGAGCTTGATTACAAAGTTCTTCAAAGGTACAACAAATAGCAGTTTAGGAAATGATTCATTAAAAATAACACCAGATGGCAGTTTGAAGAGGAATTCCTTCAAAAGAACACCAGATGGCAGTCTGGATAATTACCGGCAAAAAGGAGAAAAAATTGACAGTCGTGAAAACAGCTGACGATGACGACAAAGTGTCGCCGATACTGCAGTGCTGTGTTTAAAAAACATAGTTGTATGAGGTAAGAAAAAATCACGATTCATTTAATTATTAAGTTAGGTAATACCCAGCACCATCATGCAATGACATTCTGACAAAAAGTATTTTCAAATAGTGCAGCCGATACAGTTTCCTTCTTGTTTTACCTTTTTTGTTAACTTTATTTTATTCTCACATGGACAGGACACACACCCAGACCCAAGGTGGAGATTTAAAATCCCCTACCCCGCCGGGAATCGAACCCAGGTCGTCGGAGTGGTAGGTAGAGACTGTATTGACTATGTCAAGGCGACAGACTATTTCAAAACTTAATAAATTGCGTACTTTATTGAATATTAGATATTACTTTCTCCTACTAAAACTGTCCTGGAACTATGTTTACTTCCAAAACGTCTTAACTCCAAGTCATGTGACACTGTTACTACCACTTGTAATGGCGGAGAGTTTGTGACAATATTGCCAATGTAGTTACAAATAAACATAACTTATAATGAAAACTCCATTTAAATTTAAATACCTTAACATAAAAATTGCTATTTCTGGAGTTTGGTATTTCTCATGGATTTAAGACACTTTAGAAATAAGCTCTTCAATTTATAAACAATGGAATAATATTACTCATACATATATTTGTTGTGCCTCAAACTGTGGATGGTTTGCATTTTTCTTTATTATCTCAAAATTTGCATTTTGGTTCTTTACTCACTTAAAATTTTCAATCTACAAATGCTGCTTAAATTATATCATACAAAACAATTTTCAGAATGATGGGTCAATAGAAGATCTGCGACAGATTGGGAAGAGCAGAACCAAAATTCTATCTGTGATTGATGGAAGGAGGGCGCAGAACTGTACAATACTGCTTTCCAAGCTCAAGATGTCCGACGAAGACATTTCCAAGTGAGTAGTGTATTCCTTCGTTTCAGCTCATTTTTATCTCAGCCCACAAGAAAATCATACTTAGAATTTTTATTCCCTCAAAAATCCATCAATACCTCCTTCCTCTGTTATGATAAGTTCCCATTTTCCATTTGGGTCATCCCACTTAACCTCTTCCAGACATCTTATTCCTCCCAGCATTTTTTGTTCATGATTACTGTCCATTCTACTCCCCTTGCCTGTAGGTTTTTCCATATCTGGGGCCTATCCCACAAAAAATGGCATAATACAGCATTTGTCACAAATAAAAATTCTTGTTTAGACTCATACGAATGTGTCTAGCTGCGATACTCGACCTCCTCCAGTGGAAAGCAGGAGGATTATCTACTGCAAAAGTAAAAGAATTGATGAATGAAGTGACAATCCAAGACATAGATATAGAAGCTTCTTGTAGGAAAACGCCCAGTTGGTAGACTAAGGGCCGCATGCAAATACATTAGTCTCTGGTGAGTTGAGTTTTCCGTGAGCACGTGCAAAGTTCGAATTAGCGAGTCGCTGACTGGTCATGCATGAAAGTAGTTTTTTTCGTAATATTGGCAAGAAATTACCCAGAATTCTCAGCGATAAAACCACTTCTGTTATTTTTGTCTGCTAGAGGAACGCATTTACGCTTGCGTCCCAAAAATAAAACCGTATATGGCGACATCTGCATCGCGCCATATTAGGCCAATTCTCCTGTTCTTCCAGTTGAATTGTTTGGTAGACTCTATCAAATTCCTCTTCTCCGCGTATACCAAAAACATGATCAAAGTCTTCAAGGTCCGACATCTTGGATAAAGCAGCAAGGTTTGAAAGTACATCGGTTCCCATCGGGTTGCTCACGATTCGTTCTCTGCAAAGTCACCTCGCCAGGTAGCTTAGGAATTTTGACAATTATTATCGTATGAATAGACTTTTGAGTACGGAAAAACGTCTTTGGATGCAACTTTCTCAGCAGAGAACGACTTTTACGGTCTAATGTGTTCATAGATACGACCCTAAGAATGAGGCAGGAGAATAATATTAACAGTGATTTGAGACAAATTGATTATCCAGAGGATGACTGGGAAATGTTAACTCAGGAAGAGATGCATGATAAGCTTATATCTGTGCGGCTATGAACCTACAGGCTCATTAGTTTAGGTTTTTATGGAATTAAGTTTCTTATTGCAGTTTACATTGTTTAATACTTCTTCTTCCTTCCAAGTATTAGGCCAAGGCCTGTTACGATCCTATAGAAAATTTTTCCTCCAGCATTTCATAGGACGACCCAGAGATCTTCGTCCTCTTGGTATATAATTATAAACAGCTTTGGGGATCTGATTTGTACTCATTCTTTCAAGATGGTGTTTCCAATTTAGTTAGTGCTGTTTAATATATTCCAAAATTGGCGTAGTCTTCAATTCTTTTAAGATATCGGTGTTCCTTTTCCAATCCCATCTGGTGTAACCCGCTGTTCTGCGCATGAATCTCATTTCACAAGCCGTTATTCTGCTTTCATGTTGTCTTTTTTAGTGTCCATGCTTCACTACCTTAGATCAACACTGGTCTAGCCAAAGTGTTATATAAACGTAATCAGGTGTTTTTTTGTACAAGGGATGGTTTCATAACTTGATTAATAATTCCTAAACTTTTATTATAACTAGTAATTTTTCAGGGATATCCTTTCATCCCAGATAGAGAGATGATATCCAGGATATTTAAATTGATTAGATCTCTCTAAAATTTTATTCTGGAGACATATTTTACTTCGTTTAATACTAACTTTATCATTGTATTTTTAATTTGTCTAATGCCATTCATTCAACATGTCTGAACCTTTGTAGCCTCTGACACTCTCTCAGTTTGAATGTAGAAGCAGAGATGCTCACTACAGGGTGTGTTTCAGAGCAATACTGAGCATGGACTGCAAGGACCAGCTGCCTCTGGACATGGTGGAGCAGCTACTCAAGTTCACTCCAAGTGCAGAGGAAGCTGCGCTGCTCGAGGAACACAGCGAGGAGATAGACAGCCTCGCACGGGCTGATCGCTTCTTGTACGAGATCTCCAAGTGAGTAATACCACAACACTCATTCATTCTGTGGCTTATCAAACATTTAGGTTCAATGCTGTATTCTCTTATGCTCTCCATTTGTCCTTTTCCTTAGCCAAGTTAATATAGTTGATATCTGTAATCATTTTTCGGTGCTAATTTAATGTCGAATTTGTTGAACTAATTCAACAAATTTTAGTTTAGGTAATTTAATAAAAACCAACAAAAATGAAAAAATTGAAGACTGCAAAAAATTGGGAATTTATCAAATTAATTGTAAAGATTGTGAAAGGATGTACATAGGAAAAGAAAAAGAAATCTAAAAACAAGATTAAAGGAACACCTCAGAAATGTTAAAAATGGAGACACAGAAAAATCTGCAATAGCTGCACATGCCTGGTCAGAAAAACATAGAATAGAAACCAAAACAAAATTACTTAAACAATTGGAAAAACCGAAGGAACTCACAATTTGGGAAAAAATTTACATATGCAAGAATAAAAACACAACTATGAATTTTGAAATACCCGGTGATAAGGAGAGGGGATTGATTTGGAAGTTCATCGGTCAGCCATTAGATGGTGCGGAGGTCAGTCTGCAGGAGAAGAGACCATTGGACGTCAGTTGTGAATGTGAACAGCATTGAGAATGTCACAAATACAGTGACAAAATCTAGATATGCAAGGGAGTTAAGAAGTATGAGGTGAGTCAAGAAACAACTAAACAAAATTTAAATAAACCTCATAGTGTTATTTCCTACCTACATAAGTTTTTCTCTTCATCATCATCATCATCATCATCATCATCATCCTCTTATTGTGCCCTCCTTTCGGAAGGTCAATTGCAAATATGCCTCCAACCATCTCTATCTTCCCATGCTTTGCTTCTTTTTAGTTCTTCCCAGTCGTATCCTCTCTCTTGTAGACTTTTCTTCACTTGGTTAATCCATCTTTCTTGTTTTCCTTGTATCTTGAGATTTAACAGATTGTTAAATCTGTGGTAGTCTTTCCTTTTCCATTCTTTTTAAATGTCCAAACCATTTTAATCTATTTTTCTCTATGTCTATTGTTAATTTTTTTTACATTTAATATCTCCCTGATTTTGTCATTCCTTATTCTATCTCTCCTTGTTTTATGTACCATTCCACATAAAAATTTCATTTCTGTAGCTTGGGTTCTGCTCAATTCCTTCTTTGTTTATGTCCAAGTCTTAGCTGCATGTGTTATAAATATAATATATGTGTGTTGTGCAGAATTCCGCACTACGAACAAAGACTGAAGAGTTTGCATTACAAGAAGAGGTTCAGCGTGTGGGTGGGAGAAGTGCAGCCGCGCATCAAGTCTGTGATGGAGGCATCACGGGAAGTGGCTCGGTCAAGACGACTGCGCAGACTGCTAGAGCTTGTATTAGCGCTTGGAAATTACATGAACAGAGGTGCACGGGGGAATGCATCTGGCTTCAGACTTGGCTCGCTCAACAGGCTGGCCGATACCAAGTCGAGCGCTGCCAAGGGAACTACATTACTACATTATCTAGTCGAGATCCTCGAGAGGAAGGTACACCATCTTGTTTCACTATTCAGCTTAAATCTTCATAATCTTTTTGTGCCCTCCTCTTCCTCCATGATTCCAGAGATGCCTCATTTATAGAACTTTATTTTGTTGAGGACGACTGACAAGTACAAGTTTTATCATAAAGTAATGACTCATTTTTAACATCTCACCTCATATTTTATGTTTCTTTAAACACGGGAACTAGTTTTCAAGAGAAGGATCTCTCCCATTTTCAACCAACATTATGACATCATGGAGTATTGGCCTAGACATCATAATGTCGGTTGAAAATGAGAGAGATCCTTCTCTTGAAAACTAGTTCCCATGTTTAAAGAAATATAAAATATGAGGTAAGATGCAAAAATGACTCATTAATTTACGAATTAAGAACCTATAAAGTTTTATCATATTTGAAGAGAAAAATTATACAATCCGACTGGGGTTTGAACCCAGGAGCTTTGGGTTTCTAGGCCAATACTCTACCGACTGAGCTACCTGAGCACTTCAATCTAAATGTAATGTAAAATTCCCAATAATTGGTGTTCTTAATAAAGAAGCTGCCATTTGCAAGATCAAAGCAAAGCTTTCGTAGAATTTAGTGCTTGGGAATTAACAGTGTATATAAGAGAAAGTTTGTATTTAGATTGGAGTACTCAGGTAGCTCCATCGGTGGAGTATTGTCCTAGAAAGCCAAAGGTCCTGGGTTCAAACCCCAGTCTGAGTGTATAATTATTCTCTTCAAATATGATTTATCCATCATTGAGATGTATGGAATGAATAATAAAAACACCAACAAGTTTTATTATTTTAACTTTTTATACAATAACCTCAGTGTTTCAGAATTTATTTTAAAAATATTGATTTAATCTTATATATATATATATATAAATCAATGTTTGTTTGTTCGTATTCTATGCGCGGCCATACTGTTGATCTGATTTTGATGGGGTTTTTTGCAAAATGTTCAGAAGATTCCCGGGATGAACATAGGCTATAAGAGAGTTGTGATATTCAACCCCTTCACCCCTAAAAATCACCCTTTGTAGTGAAAAACGTGAAATAAAGTTATATTATTTTTGGTCTGGACATCTTACCTCAATATTAATGTTGATTTGTTCTTGGACATGTTTCAAAACAATTCTCTGTTTTATCTTCAGCTTTCCCAGACTGTGAAATAAAGTCCCTATTTTGACGCTTAAATGGCTTACGCTGCCTAAACCATAACAGATACACCAAATTAATGTATATAGAGAATTGAATATCTCAAAAAGCTCTACAAAAAAAGTCCATGACAACATATGTTTATCTTCTATGGATAACTCACAATAACCATTTTTGTCTTTCATTGATGCCAAGAAGATCGGGATAAGTAGATTCCTGAACAGCGCACGGCTGGTGGTAAAAACATATTAACATTTATTTATGAGTAGCAGTGCATGCTGGGTATTAGCTAGTTCCGAAATAAAAATAAGCTCACTGGCTATAAATGTTCCAATTAAAGTCTTTCTGTTAAAGAAGCTGCTAGAGGCGTAGTGGAACGAAAGTTCATACCACAGCAATCAAGAATTCATATAATAAGAGTTTCAATCAGAATGCCTGGTAGCTTAGTGGATAGAGCGCTGATATACAGAACCAGTAACATTGGGTTCAAATCCCAATTCAGGCATATATTTTTTTTGGGAAAAAATATATATTCAAAAAAACCATACTAGAACTATGAACTTTGAGATTCCGGAAGAACCAAGCTTGATTACAAAATTCTTAAAAAATACAACAGATAGCAGTTTAGGAAATGATTCATTCAAAATAACACCAGATGGCAGTCTAGATAATTACCGGCAAAAAGGAGAAAAAATTGACAGTCGTGAAAACAGCTGACGATGACGACAAAGTGTCGCCGATACTGCAGTGCTGTGTTTAAAAAAAACATAGATGTATGAGGTAAGAAAAAATCACGATTCATTTAATTATTATTAATTGAACCTCATAATGTTAAAAATACCCAAATTTAATATATAAATATATTTTTCTCTTCAAATAAATTTTATCTATTCTATTCTATAATAATTGTGCCCCAAGGGCAGGTCTTTCACTGCAATCATAACATTTTCATGCTATGCTTTGCAGCTTTACTTAGGAATTACAGGTGTGGTAGCTTCCTATTGCTTTTCACACTGGTGAAGGATGATAATGATAATGATGGTCGCATGATTTTCGGGGACTGTTGGGCCCTAAGTTTTCTGAGATTTGTCTCTCAGGTGAGAAAAAACCCCCATCCTGGAACCTGTCTCGACTGGAAATCAAACCCGGGCCCACTGCCTCTAACGATGTTTAAAACTTTTGTATAGGAAAAAAATGAACTTACTAAACAAATGTATGTAATAATAGTATATACATGTTAATATATTTTCATAAATGTATGTAATGTTATGTTTCAGTTTAAAGATATTCTGAAGCTCGAAGAAGATATTCCACACGTCCGGGAAGCTGCTAAAGTCAAGTGAGTTCATCCGTTAAGTTATGTCGGTAGGAAATAACACTGTGAGGTTTATTTTAATTTTGTTTAGTTGTTTCTTGACTCACCTCATACTTCTTAACTCCCTTGCAGATCCAGATTTCGTCACTGTATTTGTGACATTCTCAATAAGTCTACAGGAGAAGAGACCATCGGATGTCATTGTGAACGTGAACAGCATTGAGAATTGACGATTTTATTATTAATTTAACACTTCTCATTGAAGGATAAATTATATTTGAAGAGAAAAATTTTCGCCTAGACCGGGACTCGAACCCGGGACCCTTGGCTTTCTGGGCCAAGTGCTCTACCAACTGAGCTACCGAGGCGAGTTACGATCTAGACGCAATTTTTTCTCTTATGTACGTGGTAATTCCCTCGCGCCAAATGCTTGAAACCATAGCTTTATCTTTGCAAATGGCGGCTTCTTAGTTAAGAAGACATTTATTGGGAATTTAACACTACTTTATAGCCAGTCTAGATCGTAACTCGCCTCGGTAGCTCAGTTGGTAGAGCACTTGGCCCAGAAAGCCAAGGGTCCCGGGTTCGAGTCCCGGTCTAGGCGAAAATTTTTCTCTTCAAATATAAGCATTGAGAATGTCATAAATACAGTGACGAAATCTGGATCTGCGAGGGAGTTAAGAAATATCAGATGAGTCAAGAAACAACTCAACAAAATTAAAGTTGATCCATGTTGTTGTATGTCATAATAAGTGATAAAATAACAGATTGAGATTTAAGAATTAAATTAGTGTTTTTATTACCTCACCTCATATCCTTTTTCTTCTAGACTGCAGTTTCGGAGCTTATCTCCATCATCAGTAGCCTCTTGTCAACTGGTGTTATGTCATTTCTTGGCAGTTATCTTCTTCCTCTGGATCAAGTCAAAATATGCGGGAGTTTCGAAATTCGTGAGTTTATCTTTCTTGTTTTTTTGGGTGAAGTGGACTAGTCCATGCTTGGTCCGGAAAACATTTAATCGATACAAAAACTAGCCTAATCAAACACACAGTTAAACAGAAAGAACTCACGATCTGGAAAAAAGTCCACATCTGAAAAAAACAAGAAAGATAAACTTATGAATTTCGAAAATCCTGCAAATTTTGACTTGATCCAGAGGTTCATCGGTCCACCAATAGAAGGAAGAAGAAAACCACCAAGAAACAACATAACACCGGTTGACAAGAGGCTACTGATGATGGAGATAAGCTCTGAAACTGCAGTCTAGAAGAAAAAGGATATGAGGTGAGGTAATAAAAACATTAATGTAATTATTAAATTAAACCTCATAGTGTTTTTTTTCCCTGTTAAAATAAAATATATACATTGAGGTTTAATAATAAGTTTGGTCTGTTTAATTCTTACCTCATATTGATGTGAGGTAAGAATTAAAAAGACTAAACTTACATATTTTAGGAATTCTAAACTTATTATTAAGTAAAACCTCATGTTACTTCCTGTTGCATTTTCAAATTATGAGGTTTTATTAAGTTATGTAGGTAGGAAATAACACTATGAGGTTTATATTTAATTATGTTGGGAAGTAAACATTATGAGGTATAATCATTAAAATTCATCGGAGAACATATTGTTTAAACAACTCACCTCATAGAATTCATTTGAATTTTAATAACTATGAGGTTTATTTGAATTTGTTGAGTTGTTTCTTGACTCACCTCATACTTGTGAACGTGACCAACATTGAAAATGTCACAAATACAGTGATGAAATCTAGATCTGTGAGGGAGTTAAGACGTATATGAGGTGAGTCAAGAAACAACTAAACAAAATTATGAGGATTTATTTGACTATCACTAAATTAATTAGATTTCAACTTCACCTCATATTTAGTAATTTCAGGACCAGTTTCAAAGAGTTGTTTCATTCATTTTCAACTAGCATCTGACTGTTGATTTGACAGTTGGCAATCCTGTACGCCTATTGAACTATTGTATGAAGTATGACGTTTAATTTAAAATTTAAAATAATATAATTTTCATTTCATCTCATATCCTGTTTTGTAACCTTAGTGGTTGCATCTTGAATAGTTACATAACCAATGTTGTGCATGTTGTCCGGCACACTGCTTGCTACTCCATCTGATGGTAGACTGATGAAACTCCAAATCAACTTCCTGGGAATTTCAGGTTTCCTATAAAGACCATGTAGCTCACTGTTATGTAGTCTTCTCCATTTACCTGTCTTTTCATCTCTCTTTGGTCCAAAAATTTTCCTAAGAACTTTATTCTCAAATACTCGTAATATATTCTCCTCTATTAAAGAAAGAGTACATATTTTGAATCCATATAATATAACTAACTGGCAGATTAAAAGTTTTATATATTTTCAGTTTAATGTTTTTCTTTTAGAGAAATAGGGACGAAAAGAGCCCTTTTAATGCATAATAGCACGCATTCCCAGAATTGAGCCTATGTTTAATTTCTTTGTGCATCTCATTCCTGTTTGTGATTACTGTTCATAGATATTTGAATTCAGCCACTTCCTCAAAACTTCCCTCATTTGTCATTAACTGCCCATTTCCATTATATAATGTATTTGAATGTGTGATCATATTATATTTTTTTTATGTTTACTTCCTGCCCCAATTTCTTAGTATTACTCAAGAGTGAATAATAAAATAATATAACACCCCTGAGGGGTCCTCATCTAGGGGATATGTGGATGGCGACCACAAGGTGCCCAAGCTGTGCAAAACATTTCTTCCACTTACTTGTGTTTTGCACTCTTTTAACTTTACTATCTAACCTCTCTTGGTTAACTCTTGTTTTTTCGACCCCGACGCTATTAGGGCATCCGAGGGCTAGGGAGTCCTTCCTTTTTTCCATTTCTTCTTTCCTTTAATTTCTTTTCTTCTCCAGAAAAGCCTGACCAGAGGCTATAAGATGGCAGCCCCATCACTGGTCTTGCCTTCCTTTGGCCAGCAACCAATCGAAGGGACTATTATTATGCTTTCAAGTCTTATACGAGAATTTCCCATAAGGGAAAATTTTCTATAGGATCGTAACAGGCCTCGGCCTAATACTTGGAAGGAAGAAGAAGAAGAAGAAGAACATTTTACACACTTATTACAGTTTTAAAGGTTATTAAAATATAGATTAAAAAATGCACAACATGAAAGTGCTATAATATTAGCTAACACTAACAACAAATTCCATGGCACGACAAGCCTTTAAGGCCCTTGGCCTACAGCTGGCTGCTGGCCTCACATCCGCGTGAGTTAATTACAGAGGTAGATGATCATCCAGCCAGTATAGGGGTGACATGTGGTCAGCATGTCGGGTCCCCCCCCCCCCGTTATAGCTGGTCTTCTCAACTTGGAGCTGCTACTTATTGTAGCCTGATGATGCTGGGTGGGCGCTGGTTGAAATTCCGTGAGATAATTGTTTGCTTGATGGGGACTGAAACCAGGACATGTTTCATAGCATCTTGTTTGTGGCACACGACAGCTGACACTAACAAAACATAGAATAAAATAAATCTGGTCACAATGAAGTTGAGATTATGACAATTATTTCAAGATAAAATACGAATAAAACTAATATGTGTCAACAAAATAAGATTGTGCATGTTGTTTTCAGTATGGGAGAGCTGGAGAAAGACATGGGGATGTTACGTAACGGTCTGAAGGAAGTAGAACGTGAGATAGAGTTCCACCGCTCACAGCCGGTAGCTGTGGGTGACAGGTTCCTGCCCGTCATGAAGGAGTTCCTGTCCTCTGCCACGTGTAGATTCTCTGAACTTGAGGACCTGTTCCAGGACATGAAGACCAGGGTAAGAGACATCAAGTGGTACAGTGGTTCTCAATCTTTCTAATAAGTCATGCATGTCACCATAAGTTTGGTGGTTATGTTACTTTCCTCTGGTTCTGAAGGTCACGGGTTCATAAAGAGAGGAGCAGAACACCTCCATTGATGATTTTTTAGAGTTACAGAAGGATTAAGATGAAATAATTGTTTTATTCTTATAAAAAATTGTTCCATTAATATTAATCTCATATACAATTAAGTTTAATGGGTTTTTTATGTTAATCATCCTTACCTCGGTATTTGGCCGAGGTTGATGGATTTTTTTAGGATGGAAAAATACAAGGAGCAAGTTCTCCACGAAGGACTTATTATTGTTATCATTGTCGATATTATTGTTATTATTATTATTATTGCCATTATTATTATCATCGTTGCTATTATTATTATTATTATTCATCTGGTATCATGGCAGCTGCTGCCGTCTTCCGGAAACCAAACGCTATTCTTTTCTGTCCATCCATTGATCTTCCGCCAATCCTCTGATTTTCATAGCTGCTTGTACCCCTTCTATCCAAGTTTTTTCGGTCTTCCTCTCTTCCTCCTTTCCATTGGGATCCATTCCATAACTATTTTAGGCAATCTTTGCTCTGGTATTCTTTTGACATGGCCACCATACCACTGTCATTTTTTCTTTTCTATAATGTCTATGATGTCCAGCTCCTTAATATTATTATTATTATTATTATTGCTATTACTATTATTGTTATTATTATTATTTTATTATTATTATTATTATTATTATTATTATTATTATTATTATTATTATTATTATTATTATTATTATTATTATTATTATTATTATTATTATTCATCTGGTATCAAACATGTTTGATAAAACATGAAATATGAGGTAAGATGTTAAAATGACTCATTAATTTATTATTATTATTATTGTTGTTATTATTATTATTATTATTATTATTATTATTATTATATTGCTATTACTATTATTGTTATTAATATTATTATTATTTTATTGTTATTATTATTCATATTATTGGGGAAATATAATGTGATTATGTTGGCAGTTTGATCGAGCGGTGAGATTGTTTGGAGAAGATAACTCTACGATTCAACCTGATGATTTCTTTGGAATCTTTGATGCTTTTCTGACAGCGTTCAACGAGGCTCGGCAGGACAATGAGAACATGAAGAGACGTAGGGAGGAAGAAGAGAAGCGAGCCGTGCAGGAGGCAGAGGTTTGTGCTTTATAAAACATTCTGCTATCACACACTTTTTGTCTGAGGAAATCTAACCTTCAGTCAACAGATCTTCTGACAGTTCAGTAACTGAGAATTGTGGGTCTGTGTTGTCATAGCAACACATTCTACTCTAACTTTATTAACGTTTAAACCAGTTTTTATCCAGCACTGTGGTAAATGTATTTTGAAGCCATTTACTTAATTAAATTTTGTTTTGAAACTAGTGTTCCTTCTTAGGATGATATGTAACTTCCTGAATTATTTCAGCTGATAGTTTGCTAGAGGATCATAAAATTGAAAAAGAAACTAAACTTTTGAAACATATGGCAAAGTCTTTTGAATTAACAGTTTGGGAAAATATATACATTCGGAACAAATTTAGATACATGAATTTTGAAATTTCTGGCAAACAAGATTTAATCTCAAAGTTCATCAAATCAACACTAGATGGCAGTTTAGAAGACGATAGTGAAGGCAAAAATTCAACAGTTGAAAATATGGCTGAAGACAGGAACAACTGTGGTCCTGTGCTATGAAGAACACAGAGTGTATGATGTGAGATGATGTAGAACTTATTTTAATTTTATTAAACTTCCTGAATTTAATATTTTCTTCTTTTTTTCTTTTTTTAATGTGCTTTCATTGATTACTTTTTGACTTTTTAATTTATTCATTTTCTTTGTATCATGCTTCCTTCAAACCCTTCTCTGTTACTACATTAATTAGAAGAAAATTAGTTGAAGCCATGATGTACTTAAAAAGAAACATTTCAAAAGACAAAAAAATATATCAGTAATAGCACACTTAAAAAACAAAAGAAGAAAATATAAAATTCAGGAAGTTTACATATGAAGAATCACAAGTTTCAAAAAAATTTTCAAAATTTCAGCATAAGATTGACTATACTGTATTTTTATTTCAGTTGAAGAAAAGGACGATGGAAAGAAAGAACAGTCGAGATGGAATCCTGGCAAAGGTTGGTAACAGCCTGAAGAATGGCCTGACGAACGGCCTGTCTACCGGAGTAGGTACGGGCGGGCGTCGGGAGAGCAGCGGAGATGCTAAAGGAGAATTTGATGATCTGATCTCCGCTCTGCGAACTGGAGACGTGTTTGGAGAAGACATGGCAAAATTCAAACGTAGTCGCAAATCTCGTCTCTCGAGTAACGGCAATTCCCCACCGAGAATGAACAGCTTGAATCGTGAAGACAGTCGAGAGAGAGTTCTCAATAATGCCAGGAGAGGGCAGTAGTATCCAGGACATGTAAAGTGCAGTTCACGATGCCTGAATTTCATTGGAGGACAATTTTTCCTCTGAAATTGACTGATATTTGGTTAGTTTTTTGTCTTTATTGCAAAATTTTTTATTGTTTTTGATATAACATATATATTATTAATAATAATAGTAAAATAATAATAATGATAATGATGATATTTGTGATAAATGTTGCACTTTACATGCTGACTGGCTTATTTGTGTTTATGTGATATTTTCCCCCCCTCCCCCATCTTTTATTTATAGTTCCTTTCCTTCAAAATTATTTTCCTTATCTGAAATGTAATGCAATTTTATTTTCATTAAAAAAATACTGGATATTTTTAATTTAACCTACAGGTCAAAGGTAGTGTTTCTGCACAGTTAAATATGGGAGAATACATTATGAGGTTCTTAATTCAATGAATGAATGAGTCATTTGTTATCTTACCTCATAGTTTATGTTTTCTTAAACACGGGAACTGCAATTTTCAAGAGGAAATCCCTTCCATTTTCAATCAATTTATGTAAGTAATGCCAGGAGTGATTTCCAAATTATCAATAAATTCACGACTCATGAAGTGAGGAGTGAATTTATCTAGAGAATTTGGAAATCAAGAGTGGCATTTGTTAGGACTATTTAACGAATAAAATTAAGCTATTTACTCCCAAATCATTATTTAAATATAGTTACTTTAAAATATTTATTTATTTAATGTAAACGGCGATGTTTGAAAACAAATGAGAAACGTTATGTTTCGTTTCTCCATCCACTGCAACAAGATCATATAATGTTTGTTATATATTGCCATCTGGCGTGGGAAACTTGAAATATCATCGCAATATTATAAAAATGCATCCTAGTGGAGAAAAAATTAAACACATCAAACTGTATATTATAACCAAAATTATAGGTTAATTTATTTTTTAGTAAACAACTCGGTAAAATCATTATTTAAAAACACAATTATTGAACACAGAATTATCAAAAAGAACTCGGTAATATCATTATTTAAAAACACAATTGTCAAATTTGTATTTCGTCTATATCTTCATTTGAAGCACAGCCAAATCTTGTTTCTGCCATTTTGAACATTTAAATATGGCGGCTTTACTGTTCCCTCAGTCACTGCAAAATAATGGTCTGACCTGTTCAGAATATTAAAAAGGAGGAGTTTTCTTTAATATGGTAATCATAACACTGAAAAATATTTCGTGAAACACGACTCTGATTGGTTGTAAAACAGAAATCATTGAAACGTGATTCGTCATTGATTCCCATTTGGGGCATGAGTTAAATAGTCAGGAATAACGTGTAAACTCTTCTCATTTTACATCTGTCTTGGGAAATATACAACACATCATGACGGTGCAATACTTACAACCCTACAACATATCAATTCCTTCCAAAATGCTGTAATACTTTCTGACTCTAGCTCAGCCATAATGACACAACCAGACCATCCAAGACCATAGAATAATAGAAGCCAAAAATTGCATCAGGATGTTGAAAAATCTAAACAGAAACGTTGTTCTACAATGGATTCCAGCACATTGTGGCGTGGAAGGTAATGAGAAGGCCGATATGCTTGCACTCATCCAACAGAGTAAGATCAATTACCTATCTTACAAATCAGTACAACTCTACACCAAAATGAAAATAAAATCCCATATAGCCAAACAAAACAAAATCCAATGTGAAACCAAGATATGGAAGACATTAATAGAACCAGATACAATACCAAACAGCCCCAGATCAATTGCAGTTGCATCATTTCATCTTGAAACTGGTCATGATTGCTTGGCAGCACATCTACATAGAATTAAGCTACTAGACTCTCCACACTGCATAGTATGCAAGGACACAAATACAATAATGAACAAGGATCACTTGATGTTCTGCACTGATGTTCAGAAAATAGTTGCAACACCATCCAAATTGCTGAATATTACTGGGAAGCTGATGACAAATCAAGAGCTTCACAACATTTGAATACTACTATGTCAGTTGAAAATGGGAAGGATTTCCTCTTGAAAACTGCAGTTCCCGTGTTTAAGAAAACATAAACTATGAGGTAGGATAAGAAATTACTAATTCATTCATTGAATAGTATGCCTTGTTGCAGTCTGATAACTAATCAAGATTTAAAATAAAATTCTTTATATTTATATATTAAATTTGGGAATTTTAACATTATGAGGTTCAATTAATAAGAATTAAATGAATCGTGATTTCTTCTTACCTCATAATTCTATGTTTTTTTTAAACACAGCACTGCAGTATCAGCGACCCATTGTCACCATCGTCAGCTGATGAAAACAGCTGAGGATGGTGACAATGGTCGCTGATACTGCAGTGCTGTGTTTAAAAAAAACATAGAAGTATGAGGTAAGAAGAAATCATGATTCATTTAATTCTTAAAATTCTTTATACCTCGCCTCATATCCTGTTTCAAAACCTAGGCAGCTTCATCTTCAGTAATATCTCGTTGACTGATGTTATGTCATTCAGGAGAACTACTGCTTACTCCATCTGTTAGTGGACTGATGAATCTCCCAATCAAATCATATTCTCTGGGAATTAAAAAAATTCATTATTTTTTATTTCTTCTTCAAAAAACAAGAAAGAAAAACTAATAAATTTTGAAAGTGCCATGGAAATTTATTTGATTTAGAGGTTCATCAATCCACCAATTAATCAAGTTATGAAACCATCCCTTGTACAAAATAACACCAGATTACGTTTATATAACACTTTGGCTACACCAGTGTTGACCTATGGTAGTGAAGCATGGACACTAAAAAGACAACTTGAAAGCAGAATAACGGCTTGTGAAATGAGATTCATGCGCAGAACAGCGGGTTACACCAGATGGGATTGGAAAAAGAACACCGATATCTTAAAAGAATTGAAGACTACGCCAATTTTGGAATACATTAAACAGTACCAACTAAATTGGAAACACCATCTTGAAAGAATGAGTTCAAATTGGATCCCCAAAGCTCTTTATAATTATATACCAAGAGGACGAAGATCACTGAGCCGTTCTATGAAACGCTGGAGGGAAAATTTTCTATAGGATCATAACAGGCCTTGGCCTAATACTTGAAAGGGAGAAGAAGAAGATCAATCCACCAACAGATGGAATAAGAAGCAGTTATTTTTTGTTCAATAAACAAGAAAGAAAAACTAATGAATTTAGGAAGTGCCAGGGAAGTTTATTTGATTCAGAGATTCATCAGTTCATCAACAGATGGAGTAAGAAGCAGTTATCCTGGATGACAGCACATTGGTTGTGGAATTACTGATGATGAAACTGCCTAGGAATTGAAACTGGTTTAATTAAAATACTGTTTTTTGAGGTGAGTTGTAAAGAATTTTATTTTAAATTTTAAATTAAAACCTCATAGTGATACTTCCTTCAGTAAACCCCAGAAAATATGTACAGTACTGATCTCCTCTCTCTTTCAGATGGAATTCTTCTGAAACTAGTTCGAAAAGAAGAAGAATATGAGGTGATAAAATTTTACCTAAAAATATTTTCTAATAGTTAAATATGGGAAATAGCATTATGAGGGTCTTTTTCTTCTTCACTTCCTGGTTTAGGCAAGAGTTGCCTGTTCCGTCTTCACTAATAGATCTAAGACCATCTCTTCCGAGGACGTCCGACATCTCTTCTTCCTCTTGGAAAATAATGGAAGATTTTATTTGGTAATATTCTTTTTCCATTGTGAAGAATACGAGTAATATGTTTTCCTCTGATCGCGGTACCAACGCTATGCAGAGTAGACCATTGGTGGGGCTGCCACCTCAAAGCTTTAGGTCCAGCTTCTGGATGTACTAACCCCATCTAGAGGGTTGCCTCTTCCGCCAGATCCGCCGTGATGAAGGACTCCTTCTGCGCCGACTCTGCCGTTGAGGTCTTCACCATAACCCTGGCTTACAGAGTACTATCAGTCGGAGCCAACTGAACCCTGGTTTTTTAACGAGGTTGTTACTCCTCCCCCTCCTCCTTTCTCATCCGGGCTTGGGACCGGCCATGGCGGAGTTCATTATGAGGATCTTAATTCATAAATTAATGAGTCATTTTTATATCTTACCTCTTTAAACACGGGAACTAGTTTTCAGGAAAAGGATCTCTCTCATTTTCAACCGACATTATAACGAAAAGCCGGTAGTCATATTATTTTAGAACTTACTCTTTTTTTTTTGAGAGAAGGGGGAAGGCAGGAAAGAATAATAATTTATAAATGAGAAGATGGTGAGTATAATAATAAAAAATATAAAAAGGGTTAATCAGCTTAAGGGTATTATTGGTTCTCATGAAAACTAGTTCCCGTGTTTAAAGAAACATGAAATATGAGGTAAGATGTAAAAATTACTCATTAATTTTTGAAAAAAATATTTTTGTTTCTTTTTTATTTATAATCAGTTCTTATGCCTTGGATTTTTAAAGTTAAATTTTGTTTATTTTGTGTTTTGAAAATGATTGTTGCTCTCTTTTTTTGCTCAACATAGCTGCCATTTAATATCCAACATTGGCAACATGGGCAAGGATCCATCACAGGACAATCCATGTAGTCTTAAGTGTAAGAAGTTTGAACAGTGCTATGATCTCGTATGCAGTGCAGGAGGTTGTTGTATGGAGATTGAATTGTGGCTTTGGAATCTGTTAGTGTGACTAATTAACAAATGTCATGAATATAAGATAACAAATGAATAAAGTTGCATTACATTTTGTTAGTAGTTAATTAAACAAATGAAAGTATACTGTAATGTGAATAAGGCATGCACTTGCTGGCACATGATCACATGGGCAGTTTCAAAAATTTTGTATAGTACATCTAGAACTTGTATTTGAAGAGAAAAATTTTTACACGCAGACTGGGGTTCAAACACCAGTGTAGGCATAAATTTCTCTCCTCAAATATAATTTGTTTTTCAGTGAAAAATATTAAATTTAAAATAAAAACATCAAAATAAGCTTTTACTGGTATTATAAATTCCCACTAAAAACCTTCTAAAGAAGAAGCTACCAGATGGTGTGTTGAACAACGGTTCACAGCATTTGGCACTCTTGGAAATTATGTAAATAAGAGAAAAATTTGTGTTTAGATTGAGACCTAGGTAGCTCAGTGGCAGAGCATTAGCATATAAAGCTAAAGGTTCTGGATTGAAACACTAGTCTAGGCATATATTTTTCTTTTAAATTCATCGGAAATAATTTTTTTTGAAAACTCGCCTCATAAATTTTGTGCTTTTTGTGAAAAAACATGATATTTATGAGGTGAGTTTTCAAAAAAATGTTCTCCGATGAATACCGCATAATGTTTACTTCCCAACATTGATTTAATGTATATTTTTGTCTTCAAATATAATTTGACCTTCAATGAGAAATGTTGAAAATTTATAATAAAAACATGTACAATTTCCTGCTGTACAGAACAGAAGCTGACCTCACATCCACATGTGTTAACACTTTCAACATGACACACATATCTATTATGTTACGTAAAAAATGGCTGTCTGAACAAAGCCCGCAAAGTTTTGTTGCATCTGTGTGACATTGTTGATGCATTCTAACTGTTGTATTTGTGGATGTCATCCTGTAGGTTGATTTCTACTCCCTCTGTTGGCTGACTAATGAACTTCCAAATTATTTTTTTCCTTTTCTCTGGGAATTTCAAAATTCATAGTTTTCTTCTTATTTTACATCCACAATAATAAGGAAATTCCCAGAGAAAAGGAAAAAATTAATTTGAAAGTTCATTAGTCAACCGACAGAGCGAGCAGAAATCAACTTACAAGGTGACAACCACAAACACAACAGTTAGAATGCATCAACAATGTCGGATAGATGTGATGAAACTATACTGCAGCCACAGATTCTCGGGCCTTGACGTTTTCATGACAGTGTTGCCAATATGGATATTCAGCGGGAGTGGCTGCTTTATATATGCGGTTAGCAGACATACAGCTGACAACATCTCAGCAATTTCAAACCTTACTAGCACGCTATAGCTGCATCAAGAGCAGTGATTGATTGTGGCAGACATCTACACTCACTACAACCATATCCTTATTGGCAGTAGAGGGCAAATTATCCCTTTACCCCTCGTATAACCTAAACTTCAGAGCCAGAGATATGACGACTCTGGTATATAGTCTGCAGAATATCATAAAAATATGAGGTGAGTCAAAATAACTAACTCATAATAAAGACACTCATGGTATGATGCTTTCAGAGAGTCATTTGCCTACAACTATTGTACCTTAAACGAGACAGAATTTGCACTTCTGTGATGCACCAGACCTGCCTTCATTCATGCCAAGATCTATAGGACTGCAACTCCAGCAACACGATAAGGACCATTTTATGATCTCAAAATATTTTTGGACAAAAATAAATAGTTCCCATGAATTATCCTCCTAATAGAAGATAAAGTGTTGGAACACTTCCAGTATTTGGGCTGCGATATAATTTATGAAGAAGAACAAGATATAAATAACAAAATGCAGAAATTTCAACATATTTGTGGAACAATCAGATGAACACTGAAGAACAAAGTAAGAAAGGATACGCAACTAAGATTTTACTCAACGACGGCACTACCAGTGGCGATATATGAATGAGAGGCCTGGGTGCTGAAGGAAAAAGAAAAAAAGTAAAATTCAGGCAGCGGAAATGAGATTCCTATGGATTGTGAAAGGTTGTACAAGAGAAGAACATATTAGAAATGAGAATATTAGAGAGGAACTAAAAGTACAACCACTTCTTCAACAAATAGAAGAACACAGCAACAATTGGATAAAACATCTGCAAAGAATGACAGAGGATAGAATACCAAAGATGACACTGATGTATAATCCTGGAGGATGAAGATCGGTGGGAAGACCAAGAAAGCGGTGGGGTGAACAGATGTGAGATCAGAACAGGTGAACACCTAATCCATGAAGGATGATGATGAATTATCCTCCAATCCTCGTATATTAATAACTCGATAATTCCCACGTGTAGTATATCAATTTGTTGATTTCTAAAACAAATAACATTATTGCAGTGGCTTGTACCAGCAAGTGTAAAGCCATGTATTGTATAGTGAGTTAGGTAAATGTACATACCCTGTATGAGCACACCCTGTATACAGCTGCACCTGGTATTTATTGTGAGTGTCTAGTTGTTACAGCACCTGCTCCGGTAACAGTCCTACCAACACTCCTAGGAGTAACATTCCAGTCATTCGTGGAGTCGAAGTTGGCAGCAGTGTGACCAGCAGCAGGAGAGAGCGATGTGTTGTGTTGTTGGTAACAGGTTCCCGGTTATTCAAACATTTTATTAGTGATTATCGTATGGTGGATCCTTGCGAACTTACATTGATGCAATAAAAACAAAATCAGTTTGAGTTTGATGCTTTTATATGCAACCAGAACTTCTGCTCACATCAATAGCCTATCCTCCTGATTGATTAAAAATCAACAATTCAATTGATTAGTTCAAATGATCAGCCAGCACCCAAAACTATGAAAGAAGCAATGAAACTCTAAAACTTTTCAATAAACAGGTACAAAAAGTACCTATTCCAGCACATGTACAGAGTGATTCAGAAATATGGCTATACATTAGATTGCATTTTGTGACGAAAATATTATTATTAAAGGAAATATGATCTTATCATTGGAAAGGGAATCTTTCAAATTACAACAATAGAACAAAACAAAACAAATCATTGCTCATGTGCAGCTTGGTGGGTTGATTTTTGTGGGCTAGCGTCAAACGCCTCCACAATTCTGTTGGTTGTTTCTGCATCCGTGCTAATGTGAGGCCTTCCAGGAGGTTTGATTTTCTGCATCCTTTATGTTTCCAGCAGTCGTTTTCTCCACTTCCCCACAGTCGATGGCTGCAATGCTACGTTAAACTCACGTCTTGCCCGTCTTGCGGCCTCACGATCATTAGCATAATTTGTAATTTGTTGTAATTTGAATAATTGCCTTTCCAACGGTAATTTCATATTTCCTGTAATGGTAATATTTTCATCATGCAACGCTATCAAACATATAGCCATATTTATGATTCACCCTGTAGATATTTCTAGAAATGAAGCTGTAAATTTAGCCATAAGAATAAAATGAATCGTGAATTCTTCTTATCTCATACTTCTATGTTTTTTTAAAACACAGCACCACAGTATCGGCGACCATTGTCACCATCATCAGCTGTTTTCACGACTTTTATTAGTTTCCAAGAATTGTTCGAAGTTTTTGACGTTAGATGGCAGCACATTATCAGTGAAACTAATTCGACGATATATTTGACATTGTGTAAAGGAAAATGTAAATAAATTAAAACACATTAATTGTTTCGTACCTCCCCAATTAGGGAATCTCAATTAATTCTTATCCATACTCATTTCTTACACAATTAATCACTAGTTGATGTTTTATTTCTTACAAACTGCACGTAATATTGTTCTGACGTCATAATGAAGACGAATATGTGACATATTGTATATAATAGTTGTATTGTTATATAGCTCCGGTACAACATTTATTAGTAAGGAAATTATACATGATCTACATAAGGCTTATACAATGTATAACTAAACAACTGATGAAAGCCTGTATAAGAGATTTTTATTAGTAACACTATTATACTATAAGTTTCAATGAGGTTGCATTTGAACATGTAGCTTATGTGGGCACTCAAGGTGAGTGTCCACGAGGTTAAAAAAAGAGATATAGGAAAGACAGAAATGAACCCTTCGTCCTCAAATACTCTAATATCACCAGAGTTGAAGAAAACAAGAGGTCAGGCAAGGGAGACTGGATAGGAAAGTAAAAAGAGGGATCTGGTACTAGAAATGGAAAAGTATATAATTACTGTTTTAATACATTAAATAAACATTGTTTTATTCTTATGCTTGTGCAATTCAGAATACATTGTAATTTCAGTTGTTTCAAAATGGCTGCTTCTGTAGAATTTTTATAACATTGGGAAGGAAAACATTTGAAAAGTGGAGAGAAACAAATTATTTTCAATGTTTTTCAAACAGTTTAGTGGGAAATATTCCACATCCTGGGTTTGAACCCCAGTCTAGGCATATATTTTTCTCTTTAAATATAATTTGTCCTTCAGTAAAAAATGTTAACTTTAAAAATGCAAAAAACAAATAAGTAATTATGTACAAATAGTAAACCTTATAATTGCTGTATTTTTTTTCAAGTAAAATTTGGCTATGAAATGTTTTCATATTGAATAGTAAACAAGGATTTACCTTACGCTGTTTTGTTCATGGTGCTAAAAGTAAAAAATGCAACATATATTGTGTTTATAGATATAAATGTATAGTCTGTTTAAAATGAATTGACTCTATAGAGGTTGAATAGCTGTGGAACTTGTGTTAGATAAATGTGGATACATTCTGGGAACACAATTTATTTATCTTCAGGGAATGTATTTGTGCCAGTTGATTCCGTTCATTCGCTCAAACTGCCATTAAAAGTAGATTTAAGCCTGTTTTCTGTACATAACAAACAGTGTTCCCACACATCGCCATCAAAATTTCCATTTCTATTGTTACAAATTGTACCTTTACTTCTGTATTATAAATGTAGCAATTTATTTTTTTATATCGGTTAACAATTAGATATGCCTGGTGTTGCAACAATGTGCATTTGTTATTGTTAGCAGCATTGTTAACTTCAAAATATGATGAAGTTTTTAGCAATTAAAACTATGAGGTATTATTTATTTAAGAAAAATTGTGTTACCTCACCTCAAACCTTCTTCATGAACATTGTTTCATTGTCTTGAACAGCCACTTCCTGCTCCATCTGTTGGTAGGCACATGAACCTTCAAATCAAATCACTTTCCCCAGGAATTTCAAAATTTATTAATTTCTCCATTTTGATTTTTTTTAATGTAGATTTTTTCCCATAAACTGTGAGCTCTTTAGCCTTTTCCATTTATTTGATTAATTTGGCCTTTCTTTTAATTTGATTTTTTTTCCCCCAGAAAAACTGCTACTTCTGATTTTTCTACTTTCCAATTTGCAACATTTGTGAGATGTTCTTTTACTCTAGCTTTTAAATTTATCTTTTTTTTTCCCTATTCCATTCCATAGTAATTCTGCCTGAGGGCAGGTCTTTCACTGCAATCATAGCACTTTCATACTGTGCTTTGCAGCTTTACTAGGGAATTATAGGTGTAGTAGCTTCCCGTTGCTTTCCACACCGGTGAAGGATGATTTTCGGGGACTGTTGGACCTTAAGCTTCCTGACATTTGTCTTACAGGTGAGGAAAAAGTCAGAAAAAACCTCATCCAGGAGCATGTTCCGACCGGGATCGAATCCGGGCCTGCTGCGTGACAAGACTGCACGCTACCTTGAGATCACACCAGTGGACATGTTTTCCCTGTCTTCTTCTTCTTCTTCCTTCCAAGTATTAGGCCAAGGCCTGTTACGATCCTATAGAAAATTTTCCCTCCACCGTTTCCGGGAAATTCTCGTGTAAGACTTGAAAGCATAATAATAGTCCCTTCGATTGGTTGCTGTCCAAAGGAAGGCAAGACCAGTGATGGGGCTGCCATCTTATAGCCTCTGGTCAGGCTTTTCTGGAGAAGAAAAGAAAATAAAGGAAAGAAGAAATGGAAGAAAGAAAAGACTCCCTAGCCCTCGGATGCACTAATAGTGTCGGGGTCGAAAGAACAAGAGTTAACCAAGAGAGATTAGATAGTAAAGTTAAAAGAGTCTGGTATAAGTAAGTGGAAGAAAGGAAGAAATACCATATCGGTTAAAGATAAAAGTTTCCCTGTAAGTGATTTAATTTGGAGGTTCTTCAGTCTGCCAACAGATGGAGCAGGTGGCAGTTATTCAAGACGATATAACAATGGTTGTAAAACTACTGAAGATGGAACCTATTTAGGTACCAAACCGGTTTAATAAGAAGATGGATATGAAGTGAGACGATAAATTTTTTCTTAAATAATTCAAAATATGAACTAAATCCTTACCATTTTTTATTATTATTAACTTTGTAATGGGCTAAAACTCCATCAGAATGGCTTTTTGCAGTTGAAGTACCTTCATTACATCTTGTAAACATGGTTTTACTGTCACTCGGTGCATCGGCTGTGGAGACGGATAAAAATTAACTTCATATTAATGAAAAATCACCTCATCTCATATTTTGTCTTATTTTTCAACTGGTTTTGTAATTATTAATTCTCATTCTTCACTATTTTCTGGAGCATTGTTTTCTTCACAACTATAACCTCTTAATAGTTAACATGTAAGAGATTCGTAAATTAATGAGTCATTTTTTAACATCTTACCTCATGTTTTATGTTTCTTCAAACACGGGAACTAGTTTTCGAGAGAAGGATCTCTCTCATTTTCAACCGACATTTAGTCATAATGTTGGTTGAAAATGAGAAAGATCCTTCTCCTGAAAACTAGTTCCCGTGTTTGAAGAAACATAAAACATGAGGTAAGATGTAAAAAAATGACTCATTAATTTACGAATTAAGAACCTCATAATGTTATTTCCCATATTTAACTATGAATGTAAGAGATTGTGCAAAATTTTCAATATTTTTTATTGCTGAATTTTAGATTAATTATGAATACAGATTATTGCAAAAAAACAATTTGACAATTTATTTAATTAAATAAAAATAAAACTTAGAGTTGGAGTTTTATGTGATTTTCATATTTATTAAAATATAAATTAGTTACAGCTGTTCTGTACCTTCTTCAGACATGATAACAATGTACTGAAACAGCTGTAACTAATTTATATTTTAATAAATATGAAAATCACATAATACTTTTAAGTTATATTTTTATTTAATTACATAAGTTATGGATTTTCATTAAGTAAATGCCAATTCAATTGATTAATTTGACAATTTTTCACTTAATGGGTAATTAGAGAATGTTTAGAAAACATTATATTAAAATCCCAGGTATATTCGCTTTTGTTAAAAAATGAATTACACAGAATAAAATATCAATATTTGGGAATTTTTACTTTATGAGGTTTTCTTAATTCATTTGATTCTTATTAAGAATACAATTTTGGTTGCAGGTGACAATTTTGAGATCATGTTCACTTACAAAAATTGTTTGCATTTTTTTGGTAAACAATAAAAAATGAAAACACACAAAATGGTAATATTAAAGCCTCAAGTGTACTCTTTGCTTTTAAAAAATAACTCCACACGACTGCAAATAGTTATTAGAACACTTCAAGTAGCTGTGAAACCGATAAAAGTGCTCTCTTGTGCCCATATTTGTAACTAACAAATCACAACAAATTTATTCTAGGTTTATGTTTATGTAAAAATCAAAATTCTTTGTATTCTCAGGCTTTTGAGTTTAGATGTTGAAGAGAGAGGAATTTGTGCTTGGTTCTGTAAAATTGCAGATCAGGTGCAGATGTTTCTCCTTATTTACTTTAACCACAACCAACATATGGCTCGATTAATTTCAATATAAAATTTAAAACAGTTGAATAACATGTTGGTTACAAAGAAACAATGTCACATTATCTAGTAGGCTGTGATGGAGTATTGTAGCTTGTAATAATTGCTAACAATAACATAATGAAGATTGTTGACAAAATATGACAGTAGGCTTTTAGTATTACAGTTTCTGTTAGCAATGTCGTCCTATCCCATTGTCAATTAGGTATTAATTGTTAAAAATGATCCGTCAACATTATCATAGAGTGATATATGTAATCTTTAGCATTTTTAAAAAATACATTATTTTTAAAATCATTTGTTATTTGTGGTCAGAATTGTGCAACAATAGATCTTTCAGATGATTATAAATTACTAGCTAATATTTGTATTTTGTATTTTTGTCTTATTGGGTTAATTAATTGAGTGGTATAGATTGTGGAGAACCAAACTGACGGTTTTGATTTTGAATTTCATGTAAACCCTCATCATTTCTAAAAGTCGGATTTTGCTGATTTTTTTGGATAATCGCTGCTTTCTTGATGAACAGTATAAAAGCTGGGGATTAAGAGTGTTCTTTTACTATACTAAGCTTATCAAATACGATTTTAGCAAAACCGTAATATTATTTCTCAAGGCCCATGGTTATTCCCCTCTTCTACAGATGTAAATATACATGTTACGCTTATATCCAACAGATTGCAGAGACTTTATTAATTAAAAAAAATATTAATAAATAATTAATTAATTACTAGTATTTAGCTGAAAGGAAAATTGTAATTTAATACCACATTTAGGAGTAAAATATGCATTTATGCATTAAAAATCTAAAATAAGCATTTTCCCCCCGGAATATACAGGGCTTCCAATATAAAACCGGACCGGCCTTACGGAGTTTCACCCGGCATGCAGTGCTGTCTCTTCCTCCCGCAATTCAGCCTGCCTGCCTCCCATCCTTGAACTGTTTCTTACCTTATAGAAAATGCTGGAAATGTTGTTCTCCCGCAGTTAAACAGGCATTATACCGAGTAAACACATTTAGATTGACACGCTGTAGTTCGGGCACTGTCAAGTTTCTGATTTCATTTCTTATGTTGTTCTTCAGTTCTTCCAATGTGTGCGGATTTGTTTTGTACACTTTGTCTTTTCAGGCTACCCCACAAATAAAAATCACACACTGTTAGATCTGGGGAGCGAGGGAGCCATACACCAGCATAATCACTCTATCTTCAAACACTTCCCTAATTTTTCTTCGGTGAGAACTGCACGCCTTCGCGTGTGTTTCTTATTTTGTACTGAACCAGTGGTCTCAAATTTAGTCACAAGATCGTGGATTGTCGATCTGGAAGAAGGTAATTGTCCAGGGAAGTTCCGAATAAATTCCTCGCGAACGCGACGAGCTGATTCGTATTTATAATAACATTTACACACACAAATGCGCTGCTCTAATGTCAGCTGACGTCTCATCTTGTCGAACGATAGTAAACTGACTAGTTCAAGGACGAGCGGCTGGCAGAGTGAAATGCGGACGAGGAGAGAGCGCTGCCTGATGGGTGAAACCCCGTGAGGCAAGTCCGGGGAAGCCCGTTACATTTCTATGCATTATCAAATACCACTCAAATTATAAGAATTAAATGAATCATGAATTCTTCTTACCTCATACTTCTATTTTTTTTAAACACAGCACTGCAGTATCAGCGACCATTGTCACCATCTTCAGCTGTTTTCACAACTGTCAAATTTTTCTTTTGCCGGTAATTATCCAAACTGCCATCTGGTGTTCTTTTGAAGGAATTATTTTCTAAACTGCCATCTGTTGTATTTTTGAAGAACTTTGTAATCAAGCTCGGTTCGTCTGGAATCTCGAAGTTCATAGTTCTAGTACGGTTCCGAGCTTGATTACAAAGTTCTTAAAAAATACAACAGATGGCAGTTTAGAAAATGATTCATTCAAAAGAACACCAGATGGCAGTTTAGAAAATAATTCCTTCAAAAGAACACCAGATGGCAGTTTTGATAATTACCGGCAATAAAAAAAATTGACAGTCATGAAAACAGCTGAGGATGGTGACAATGGTCACTGATACTGCAGTGCTGTGTTTAAAAAAACATAAAAGTATGAGGTAAGAAGAATTCACGATTCATTTAATTCTTATGAATTGAACCTCATAATGTTAAAAATTTATTATATAAACCACTCAAATTGTCTGTGAAGGTACCACTTAACATGTAAATCATTTCTGCATACTTTTTAATGGGTAAAACAAAACATGCATTTTGCACACAAATCCGGGTTCTAGTTATCAGATTAGCCAACATGATGCTAGCAGTCACTTGTGCTCTGATCACAGGTGGCTTAGACTAGCCACATATTTTACTGGAGGCAGTAGCAATGAGCCCTATAGACTTTTCTTATGTTAACAATGAATGTAATTGAATGATCTATTATTGCATAATTCTGTACATATTTAAAAATAATATCTATTGTTAAGTACCTTTTTTTCCCTGTCTTAGTTCTGATAATGTAACCATTGAACCTCTGTATAGCAGAACTAGTGTATTGTTGTATAGAGTAACATAAGTTTATATTTTGTAAATACTAGTGGCTTCTTTTGTTATGCTTACGTATGTTTGTGTGTGTCATTCCATTGTCATCAGTATTGTATTTCATTACACGCTTTATATTAGCTTGACCTGTATCTATCTATCAATCTATCTATCTATCTATGTAACGGAGTCTTTCAACGCGATTTTCACCCACTTAAAATCATTGGATCGACTTGAAACTTTGTATACTTGTAGAGGACCCATTACAATACAATAATTAAATATTTATTTTTTAAAATCCTGGCCATAATCATCAGAAAATCAAAAAAAGTATTTTTGTATCAATGTAACGGAATCTTTCAACGCGATTTTCACCCACTTAAAATCATTGGATCGACTTGAAACTTTGTATACTTGTAGAGGACCCGTGACAATACAATAATTTCATATTTATTTTCTAAAATCCTGGCCACAATCATCAGAAAATAAAAAAAAGTGATTTTGTATCTATGTAACGGAATCTTTCAACGCGATTTTCATCCACTTAGAAACATTGGATCGACTTGAAACTTTGTATACGTGTAGAGGACCCGTGACAATACAATAATTTCATATTTTGTTTCTAAAATCCTGGCCAGAATCATCCGAAAATCAAAAAAGTGAAAACTGGTATAATAAGTTGCAGACTTGTCGAGTTTTTAGTCAATCGTTGTAAGAGCTCAGTTGGTAGAGCAGTGAACTCTTAGTGGTATATAATTTCAGTAATCCATACGTCGCTGGTTCAAATCCGGCTGGGAGGGTTTTTTTTATAGAAGAGTATTACTTTTAGGTCATACTACAATAGTATCGAATTTAAAGATATTTACATTTTTATCTTATTCTGTAAAATATTAAAACTAAAAATAAAAAATAAATAATAGTTTTAAAAAACTAAAAGAACACGCTTTATTGGAAAACTAAAAAATGAAAACTAATTTTAATTTCCAATACGCTTGGGATAGAATAAAGTGGTCAACAAAAAAATCATCTCCAACACATATAGAATAAAACTAGAGGTATCAACAAAAAGAAAATAATTTTACCATCAAAAGCGTGGGGTGCTTTTTATGATTTTTACATGTTCTTCTTAGAGAGCTTACTTTTACCAATATCTGTTTATTATAAAATATATTAATTGATATAGAGCACCCCACGCTTTTGATGGTAAAATTATTTTCTTTTTGTTGATAACTCTAATTTTATTCTATATGTGTTGGAGATGATTTTTTTGTTGACCACTTTATTTTATCCCAAGCGTATTGGAAATTAAAATTATTTTTCATTTTTTAGTTTTCTAATAAAGCGTGTTCTTTTAGTTTTTTAAAAGTATTATTTATTTCTATTCACTAACTGTCTCTTCACTAAGGGCCACATGCAAATACATTAGTCTCTATTCAAATTACTTCCAATCACCAGTGAGCTGACTTTCCGTGAGCAAGTGCAAAGATCGAATTAGCGACCAACTGGTCACGCATGAAAGTCATCATTTTCGTAATATTGGCAAGAAACTACACAGAATTCTCAGCGATAAAACCACTTCCGTTATTTTCGACTGCTAGAGGAATGCATTTATGCTTGCATCCGCAAATAATACTGTATACGACGACATGTGCATCGCGCAATATTACGCCGATTCTCCTGTTCTTCCAGTTGAATTCTTTGGTAGACTCTATCAAATTCCTCTTCTCCGCATATACTGAAAACATGATCGAAGTCTTCAAGGTCCGACATCTTGGATAAAGCAGCAAGGTTTCAAACTACATCGGTTCCCATCGGGTTGCTCATGATTCGTTCTCTGCAAAGTCTCCTCGCCAGGTATCTTAGGAATTTTGATAATTATTATCGCATGAACAGATTTTTGAGTACGCAAAAACCTATTTAGATGCAACTTTCTCAGCAGAGAACGACTTTTGCGGTCTAATGCGTTCATAGATACGACCCTAAGTCCGTAGTTTATGGGACCAATAGGTTCAATGCATGCTCTCCACAGCGCGACAGACCTAGAAGGTCCTTTACCTACCAGTCAGCTGCTGGCCTCACATCCACATGTGTTAATTAAGGAGGTAGACAATCATGCAGCCAGTGTAGGGGTGACATGTGGTCAGCATGTTGGGTCCTCCAGCCGTTGTAGCTGGTTTTCTCAACCTGGAGCCATTATTTGTTGTAGCTATTCAAATTCCTCATGATTTTGGGTGGGCGTTGTTCCCATACTGGCCAAAATTTCACAAGAAAATTTCTTTCTCCCTGGAGATTCGAACCAGCACTGTGCCAAGGCATCTTGCCTTAACAACTTGGCTATAACATGGGACAGATCCATCTAAACATTATTTATTCTTTAATCAAAATCGAAGTGTGAGGTAACACTATGAGGTTTTTACAATTTATGAATGAGTTGGAGAAAATGTTTTTTATATCTCAAGTCATAAAGTTGCATATTATCACGGTACCGGTTTGAAAAGTAAATTTTACTTCCATCTTCAATCAAACTCAAACTGTCAAAATTTTGCAGTTAACACTATATTGTGAACTGCAATCTGGTGTTAATTTTACGAACTTGGAGATCAAATTATTCTCGTCGGGAATTTCAAAATTCATTGCTTTATATTTGTTCTTCTGAATGTATATCTTTTCCCAAACTGTTAATTCCACAGGCTTCTCTAAATGTTTCAAAAGTTTAGTTTCTCTTCCACTACACCAATTTTGGAATATATTAAACAGTGCCAACTAAATTTGAAACACCATCTTGAAAGAATGAGTTCAAATCGGATCCCCAAAGCTGTTTATAATTATATACCAAGAGGACGAAGATCTCTGGGCCGTCCTATGAAACACTGGAAGGAAAATTTTCTATAGGATCGTAACAGGCCTTGGCTTAATACTTGGAAGGGAGCAGAAGATATTTCTCTTCCAATTTTGTGATTCTGTAGCATATTATGAGCCGCAATTGCCAATTTTTCAATTTCATAATTTTTAATATTTCTGAAGTGTTCTTTTGTATGAGTTTCTAAATTACTTTTCATTTTTTGCATGTACTTTCTTGCGGTCATTTGTAAATAATTTGATCAAGTTAGTGATTGTAAGAACACAATTCTCACTGCTCACCTGCAAAATTAAAATCCTGCTCTATGACGCTTTGCAATATCATCATAATCCTGTAGCTCCATAGGACATCAGTAAGAGCTTTCCACTGGACACAATTACCTGGTAACAGTATTAAATTAATGTTGGGAAGTAAACATTATGAGGTATAATCATTAAAATTAATCGGAGAACATTTTATTTAAACAACTCACCTCATAGGATTCATGCTTCCATGATACCATGGTTTCAAACACAGTCATGTTCATCTTCAGCCATAACTCCGACCGACGAAATTCTTCAGTCGTCAACTGTTCTATTGTCACCATTTTCAGTGCTGTCATCTATGGTTGAATTTATGAACCTCGAAATCAAAGTAATTTCGTTAGGGATATCAAAATTCATTGATCTATCTTTATTTTTCTGAATGTATATTTTCTCCCAAACTGCCAATTCCAAAGGCTTCTCTACTTGTTTTAAAAGTTTAGCTTCTCTTCCAATTTTATGATGTTCTAATAAACTATGTGCAGCAATTGAGGATGAACACGACTGTGTTTGAAACCGCGGTATCATGGAAGCATGAATCCTATGAGGTGAGTTGTTTAAACAAAATGTTCTCCGATGAATTTTACTGGTAACAGACTTCACTTCATTCCAGGATTTTCCTATCCTCTTCACCTCATCATTGACAGTTCATTTCCAGGTACCATGTGGATGTCCTCTATTTCTGGCTCCCGGAGGTTTTCAATCAAGTGCACGTCTTTCCTAAGAGTGTGGCCTATCCAGCACCATTTCCTCCAGATTTAACTTCAACGTATTCATTTATAAAGTAATTCTTCTTCTACTTCTTCTTCTGCTTCTTCCTTTCCAGGATTAGGTCAATGCGACCTGTTCCGGTCTCAAGTCCATCGTTTCGCATTTGAGACTTCTGAGTGATAGTTTTTTTACTTGGGTGGGTTACCAGCCCAACCACAAAACCTCCAACCTGGAGGACCAGAGTTTAATTTCGGAGTTGTCTTTCTCCTAGACAGACTACCTTACAAGGCTACAGAGCTCTGTCTGGTTTTATGGCGCCAGAAACTTGCCATTCATCCTCCATCTTCAGTAAAAACAGTCCCACCATGTGAAGGTAGATGGAAGGGTTTGTTAGAGAGAGGCTATATTTTGCGCTGACTATTTGGAGCCTTTTGTAGAGTCTGAGAGCTCATCCTCAGATCTGCCCCAGCCATTCTCTACCCTTTAAGGACCTTATAAAGTAATTAGATGAGAAAGTGTAAGTAAAATATAGAGTGGAATGACACACATGTTGTTTTCCTTACAGTATGTAGTTTTGTTTAAGAACTAAATTAATACATATTGTTATTGTAGCTCTTGAGCTCTCCTTGAAATAATCATTTCTATTTAAAAAAAAGCTTCTTAAATTTACAATTAGATTCTGTAGATTGTAAGACGTATATCTCTAAAGTTTGTGTGGAAATCCTCTACAGTAAATTGAACATGGAACGTCTCAAGGCTGTATTTACTGGAAGTAGTCTGACTCTTACTTTAAGGGAGGAAATGAGATTACGAGTATTTGAGAATAAAGTTCTTAGGAAAATTTTTGGACCAAAGAGATATGAACACACAGGTGAATGGAGAAGACTACATAACAATGAACTACATGGTCTTTATAGGAAGTTAAGTCTCGTAGACTGCGATGGACAGGACATGTTGCACGTATGGGGAATGAAAGACTTGCATGGAAGCTTCTTGTAGGAAAGCCAGAGGGAAAGTGCCCAGTTGGTAGACCAAGAATGAGGTGGGAGAACAACATTAACTATGATTTGAGGGAAGTAGATTATACAGGGAATGATTGGAAAGCATTAGCTTAGGACAGTGATCTATGGAGAGCTTATGTCCGCGCGGCCATGAACCTACGGGTTTGATAGTGCCAGTGAGTAAGTAAGACCTGGTCACTCCACTGGGAAACATAGGGCCTTGACAGAAGCTCGCCAATGCACTCTGTTGTTTGCCAATGCCTTAATTTGTTTCCAACTCATCCCTGTCTGTTCAGCTTCATCCCTGATGGTATTACTGCATGTTGCTCTAGGTCTTCCTCTTCGCCTTCTCAATCCTTGTGGGTTCCAATCAAATTACATTTTTGTGATTTTATCATTCTCTCTCCTTAACACATGACCAACCCATTTCCATTTTCTAAATTTAATTTCATTACAAATTTTATTTTGATTTGTTCTTTTCCGATTCCGATTCCGATTGAGGGTCTTTCCACTTTTCAGCGGTTGTTCTTTTCCAAAGTTCTTTATTTGTTATAATCTCTGACCACCCAAGTTATTTCTCAGGCAACGATTTAGAAACATTTGCAATTTCTTTCCAATTTGATTTTACTGGAATAGTACAATTTTCCCCACTGTCATCACAATTGACACGACAGTTCTTTGTGGGCCCTTGACCTTCCTAAGAAGCTCTCGTCAAACCTTTCTGTCTTTTATTTAGCTCTTTCCAGTTTTTTTCTTTTTTTTTTTTCCTCCCAGCATCACTTAGACCTTCCCACTTTTCTAGTTACCAAAGTTTGTGCATGATAAAATTTTTTGGTAATTCTCTTATCATTCATGTGTATAAAATATCTGCCCCCAAGCCAATTTCCTTAGAGGCCTCTTTATTCAGGCTTAAGGATCTTTTACAAGCCTGCAAATCTTCAGACTCGGGACCCACGGCTCAAAGTCCCTGCCAGAGCACTTGCCCCTGGATTTTTCCATCCTAAAAATTCATCGGTCCCGGCCAGGTTTGAACCTGTGACCCTCGGGATCACAGGCAAGTAACATGAGCAGTAGAACAACGTGGCCGACTGTTTCTGTTAATATATTTAGTTTTAGTCTCGTTCTAGGAATATTTTGGCATTTATTAATGGCCTGAGGGGGTGGGAAAGATGTTAAATATGGCCTTGAGACACCTGTACTTGTTGTTTGCATGTGTGGATGGTGGTGTGTTGGATCACACAGTAGTGATTGTTGTAACACAACAGTATGTATATAGTGAACATGTATACCTAGTTTTTTCATCTTTACCTCTATTTATCAATTCCTTGTATTTTCTCTTTATTCTTAACCAGTTTTGTGTTAATTTCAATTTCTTCCTTCCTTACACTAACTAACTAACTCGCTAGCACTGTCAAACCCATAGGACATAATACCTCCATAAGTCCCTATCCTGATGGTCTAAGACCCGGCTGCAAGATTACTACCTTCATCGAGTGTATGAACAAAATATATTTTTTTCATAAAATTGTGAATGACTGAATACATTTTTGCCGAGTTGCCTATTAAAATTCGGCCGCCAGTATGTTTAATTAAAATATAATTTATTAATTTATTCGAAATAATTTGATTCACTTGTTATTAAAATAAATTATAATCCAGTTCACAGAAATCGATGTATAGAGCTTGAAAAGTTTTGGTTGCCATTACACACTTGGCCGTAAACCTCCTCGCGGCTACAGCAGGCTGTGACACCAATCAGTAATAAAATGTAATAAAATGGCGGTAAGTATGTATTTATTGTTTTATATTGTTCCCTTGAAGCAGGAAGTAAAACCACTGCCCTCTATGTATACTAGGTACAATGTATATACAAAAATATATCCAAAAGGTAGTGTTAATATACATTATACAAAACAAATCACTGCATTTTAAATGAACTGAACTTTATTTTAAACAATATAAAACAATAAATACGTACTTGCCACCATTTTATTACTGATTAGTGTCACAGCCTGCTGTAGCCGCGAGCAGCTTTACGGCCAAGTGTGCAATGGCAACCAAAACTTTTCAAGCTCTATACATCGATTTCTGCGAACTGGATTATAATTTATTTTAATAACAAGTGAATCAAATTATTTTGAATAAATAAATTAATAATAGGCACGCCGTAGCGTAGTGGTTAAGGCACTGGGCTACAAGCCGGAGGGTCGAGGGTTCAAGTCCCGTTGGGGGTCAGGATTTTTAAACTGACCAAAACCCTCTGGCGGCACTATGGCCCTGGGGTCGACTCAGCCTCTAACGGAAACGAGTACCAGATGCTTGTTCTGGGGGTAAAGGCGGCCGTCATGCAGGGCTGACAACCCGGCTGACATAAAGTGCCGATTGTCTAGAAAAAGTGGGAGCCTCAACCTCCTACTACCCCAAGGGCCTCCGGGCCTGTTGTGGGATCACTTTACTTTACTAAATAAATAATATTTTAATGAAACATACTGCCGGCCGAATTTTAACAGGCAACTCGGCAAAAATGTATTCAGTCATTCACAATGTTATGAAAAAAATAGATTTTGTTCATCCACTCGATGAACGTAGTAATCTTGCAGCCGGATCTTGAACTATGAGCTAATGTTTTCCAATCTTCCCTTGTATAATGTACTTCTCTCAAATCATGCTTTCATGAAAGTTAGAATTGTTAAAATTGTTCAGACCATCTTCTGTGTGGGCGTCCAACTTTTTTTCTTCCGTGTGGTTTATAATTTAGCAATAATTTTGGAAATATTTCTTCTGGCATTCTATCAATATGTAATTTAATTAATTCATTAATTTATCCTTCATATTAATTTTTTTGGCTGAACTGCACTTCTACTAGCGCTTGATTTTTCAGTTATATTGTTGTAAACTATAGCTCTTCTTCTGTATTTACTAACATTATTTAATATTTTAAACTTTTTTTCAAACAATTTTTATAACATTATTAGACAATTTTGAAGTATTTATTTAAATATGCAAATCACAATATTATGACACTGTTAGACAATATTGTGATGCTAACTGCTATTTTCTCCACAGAGTATATTACTTAGTCTATGATTTTTCTATCACTGTTTTGGGTTATCACTGGTTGGATCAGCGTTAGGGAGTGATAAGTAAATGTACACCCATTTTTAATAAACGTTTGGTAATTTTAATATTATTAATATATTTTTTAACATAGATTTGGGGATTTATTGCAAATATTGGTCATTTAAATTTCATAGCGACCGGATAGTAATCGAGGATGATAATCAATATGTGGTTCGATTGTGGGTTATCGCTGGCTCTATAAACTCTAGCACATGAGCACTGTTGTACTATAGGACTTTTGAAAAATATTTCACACTAGTTTAAGTGCAGTTTTTCCATTTATTTTAATGTAGATTTTTCCAAAACCGTGAACTTTTTAATTTAGCCATTCTTTCATTTCAGTGTTTTTAGAACCTAGTGTGAGTGGCTACGCAGATTTTTCTACTTTTCCATATGAATTTCCTTCACTCTAAGTTTTCAAATTCCTTTTTGTTTTTCCTTATGTATATTTTATCACAATCCCTGCATTTTATCTGATAAATCCCTGCTTTGTTTTCTTATTCCCTTTTCCCATTTTTGTTGGATTAGACTATTCTTCTGAGGTAAAGTCATTTTTTGGTGCTAATCTTATGTTGAACTTTTTGAGATTTTTTTTAAACTTATGGTGCTTCAATGGATCGTATGTAAGCTTCTAGAATTTTATATTTTCTTCTTGAATTTATTATTAATACATTCCTATTCCCCTCCAGTTTTTCAATTCATTTCCTTTGTTTGTATTTGGTTTGTCCGTAGTGTCTGGATGTTGAGTCCGTATTTCACTTATTGATTGTATCAAAGAATCCATCGCACAACTGATGTCACATAGATTTGTGTAGAATTTGTGAACATTTTTTAATGTTATATTTTGTTTTGAAATTTTTTGGCAATTTGTATTGACGAGCTTTTTTGTATTTTTGTACATATTCTGTAGTTACATAGAGTGACAGTAAATATATATATATATAACATAAACTTGTCACTTCTTCCTTGGTCTTCTTTTATATGTGTTTCCACACTCTCTGTTATCCTGTAGAAGTTCTAATTTCCATTTGTTCTTCTTTTTCTACCAATCAATGCCTTCGGTCCCTTCCTAACCTGTACAACACGAGAGAAGTTTGATTTTTCTTCACTCTGTAAACAACTGAAGATCACTGTGTTTGATTTTATAATAATGTACTTGATGCTCATATTTTTATTTTATTTCTAAGTGTTGAGGTTAGATGGCAGCACTAAAACAAATCTTGTGTTTACCATTAATAAATGAGTTGGAGAAAATGTTTTAACATCTCACCTCACAAAGTTGTGTGTCTTCACGATACCGGTTTCAAAAGTAGTATTACTTCCATCTTCAGTCAAATTCCAACTGTTGGAATTTCGTCGTTAACATCATTTTCTGAACTGCCATCTGGTGTAGATTTTATGAACATGGAGATTAAATTATTCTCGTTGGGGATATCGAAATTCATTGCTTTATATTTATTCTTCTGAATGTATATCTTTTCCCAATTTGTTAATTCCACAGGTTTCTCCACATGTTTAAAAAGTTTATGATTTTATGATTTTCTAGCAAACTATGAGCTGCAATTGCCGATTTTTCAATTTCACCATTTTTAATGTTTCTAAGGTGTTCTTTTGTACGAATTTCTAAATTCCTTTTAGTTTTTCCTATATATACTTTACTGCAGTCATTGCAACTGATTTCGTAAATTCCAGATTTTTTACTATCTGGAACATTAACTTTCTTATTGGTTACTAGTAGATTATCCAGGCTAAATTTGTTAATCGGTGCTAATGTAATATCAAATTTGTTAAATAATAATACTATACTTTTGAAACCGGTATCGTGAAGACACACAACTTTGTGAGGTGAGATGTTAAAACATTTTCTCCAACTCATTTATTAATATAAATACCTCATAGTGTTTCCTGCCACTGTAAATTTAATTAAACTTGTATTTACCAGTTGGTACCCCTGCTTTATGCTGATAGAGAGTTTAAAGGAATTAGTGTTTTCAGAACTAAAAGTGTAGGTACCTGTGAGAGAGATGTACAGACTAAAATTGCAATGGCAAAAAATGCAACTAAGACAATACATTGAATAATTTAGACCAAAATATTACAAAGGAAACTAAAATTCAAATTTATAAGAGCATAATACAGAATATTTTGTCATATGGAAGTAAAACTTGGTTTTTGACATAAAATTCACTAATTAAGGCATAATTAGATGTTATTAAATAAGTTCGCAAGAAAATTCCTCACTGCCATCTGTTGTGGCTCAAGAAGTGAGCATGATGACATCACATTGTTGTCGTGTGGAATATGTCAATAATGCAGATGACTACAGATCTGACATAAAAATATTCCTATAACCTGATGGCAGCTCCACCTACCGAGTCCAATTGTGAATTTAAACCATACAGAGACCCGCTCAAACACACACAAACAATTTTCATAAAAATCGGTCCAGTCGTTCAGGCAGTTTTTAATTTGGGGTTTCAAATAAACCTCCAGTTCTAATTGTCGGATTTCGCTCTTTTTTAGACAATATCTTCCTCTGTTTATTTTAATAGGATATACTGAGTTTCGTTGTGAAAAATCGAAAAATGTGACTGCTAGAGCGATTTTTAAATTTTCACTTCAGGTTAACTGCTACACCTAATGGTTTTAGAGGATCGAATTGTGAATCTAAACCATCGAGGGACCCTATAAGACATACACAAAAAAAATTGCATCAAAATTGGTGCAGTCGTTTACCAGAAGTTCAGTGACAAACACACGTACAGAAGAATTATTATATATATATATATATATATATATATATATATATATATATATATATATCCATCTTCGCTAGGTTTACCGTACAGGCCACATGGCCTAAAACGAATTTGTTCATGATGATGATGATGATGATGATATATATATATATATATATATATATATATATATACTAGCCTTCTCCACTTGTGGCGGTTCTGAACTTCCTCATACTTCTTCTTATTCCGTCCATCCAACCTTCTTTAGGTCTTCCCTTTCTTAACACACGCACGCACACACACACACACATATTATATATAAACACACTAGAAGTCCCGGCCACGCGTTGCTGTGGCTAAGGTATACGTTAAAAATTTAAATTAAGTTGCTGTCTTTCAGCCAGATTACTTAAAACTAATACTTACACACGAAATTAATAATATTGAAAATAAAATAAACGCTGAACACACTTAAATTATGAAATAATCAATATTTGTAATTCAATTGAAATTCGCGGTTGCAACAAAAAAGCACAGCCACCTGGATCTCTCTTTGTTAAATAATAAACCAATTATATTTAAATTAATATCGGGAAGTAAACATTATGAGGTTATATCATTAATAATGAATGGAGAACATATTTTAATCGACTCACCTCATACATTTTCAAACTTCTTTGATACCTACGGTTTCAGACAATATCATGTCCTTCATCAGTCATGGACGCCATGTTCACGCCAGTTAATTATAACTCTTTGTTAAATAATAAACAAATAATTTGCAATAAAAATAATGCGACTATAAATTTAGTTATATACTACCCTAAGTCTGAAGTTGGATCAAACTGCACACAGTGTGTGAAATTTTATTAAAATCGGTTCAGTAGTTTAGGATTCCATCGCGGACAAACAACGCGACACGAAATTTTTATATAGGCCTATAGCCTATATATATTCCACCGTCCACCGCTGTGGGTCTCGAGGTAGCATGCTGCCTTGTCATGCAGCGGGCCCGGTTTCGATCCCCGGTCGGGGCAGTTTTTCTGGGTGATGTTTTTATCGGGGTTTTTCCTCACCTGTAAGACAAATGTCAGGAAAACTTTAAGGCCCAAACGGTCCCCGAAATCATATGGCCATCATCAATCATTATCCGGCCATCATCATCATCATCATCATCCTTCACCGGTGTGGAAAGCAACGGGAAGCTACCACACCTACAATTCCCTAGTAAAGCTGCAAACATAGCATGAAAATGCTATGATTGCAGTGAAGGACCTGCCTTCGGGCAGAATTACTATGGATGGATATTATTATTTACAAAATGGATGCTTTACATCACATTTACACATATTTGTGAAAATTTCATGCAGCGACAGGCCTAAAAGTATATTGGTCTACCAGCCAATTGCTCTGCCCTCACATCCTACCAATATAGCGGTGAAATATGGTCAGCATATCGGGTCTCCCAGCCGTTAAAACTGGTTTTCACAAACTGGAGCCGGTACTTGTTATAGCTAGATTAATTCCTCACAGTTCTGGGTGGCCACTGGTCCCATACTGCCTGAAATTCCGTGAGAAATTGTACAAGTCCTGTAGCTATGCACCAAGGCATGATGCCTTAAACTGCTCGTTTACTGTGCGGAACAAATTTAAAAAGCTAACCCAAAATAATTTACACTAATCTTATGTTTGTACTTTTTGTCTGGCATTACAGAACCCGTAGGTTCATGGCCGAGCGGACATAAGCTCTCCATACATTCCTATCCTGAGCTAATGTTTTCCCCGTATAATCTATTTCCCTTAAATCATAGTTAATATTATTCTCCCGCCTCATTGTTCGCCTGCATACTGAACGATTTCCCTCTGGTTTTCCTACAAAGGATTTCCAGCTCCTCTTTTATTCCCCATTTGTGCCACATGTCCTGCCCATCGCAGTCTACGAGACTTAACTGTTCTTATTATATCTGGTTTCCTATAATGATTATGTAGCTCACTGTTATGTAGTCTTCTCCAATCGCTTGTCTGTTCATCTCTCTTTGGTTAAACAACATTCCTAAGAACTTTTTTTTTTAATTCTCATAATCTATTCTCCTCCATTAAAGTAAGAGTCCATGTTTCACATCCATATAATATAACTGGAAGAATAAGTGTTTAATATATTTTCAGTTTTTTTTTAAATTTTTTGTCTAACGTATGTTATTAATTAGCTCATATTTCGGTTAATTTTAAATGACATATTGGTGTTAAACATTGTAACTTGAACGATTGTAAATCGTTCATTAAAGTGAGGCATACAAAATTAGGACTAGTTCTGTATGGATTCTCGGAAATTAGTAATACCAAATTACAATTTAAATTCCATCTGACTCTATTTCCAATCTTTTTTTGTTAAATGTTTGTGTTGTCTTTAGGTGGCGTCTTTTGTATGGTGCTGACAAGCACATCTCTCCATGACATTGTCTATAGATCATACACATTACGATTTCTTCCCCACGGGCACTTCCTTATAACTCTCAAGTATGGACATTATACAATGAAAATAAATATCTTAATGGTTTATAAATATTTAATTACTTTTTATAAACAATAGCCTATATGCATTATTACAGATTGTGGGTTGAATTTTGATATCTCGGGTTGGAAATTTCTTTAGAACGATGGATTTTATGCCTTAAAAATCCAAAATTTCATTAAAATTATGATTGCTAATGTATTACGGCCATTAGCTATAATAAATGTCTATTAAAAGTATAAAAAAAACAATTTGAAACAAGATGGCGGATAACATCCAATACGAGCGTGCTATCTGTTTATACTATTGCTAGGAGGACCATGCGGTTGCGTTTATGAGGGTGAGTTTTTATCGGTCCGAATAAAACCTTTTATATCCGCGTTTGTAAATTGAATCGCTCGAAAATTATAAGTGAAATTAAATTTGAAGTGACCGTAATTTGTGATGAATAATAATTTATAGTGATATCTAGTGAATTAACAGTGTTTTCAAGATTAGAAAAAGTTGCTGTGATGCGGCATTCAACAATCAGTAAGTTTCATTTGTCTTCATCTTGATTTATTACGTAATCTAGGCCTACGTATGTTTAATTTCATGTTATGTTCTATTTGCGATACATTTCTAATATGCAATTATTGTAACTATTGCTGTGGTTGTGAAATCACCTTAAATGAGTATAGCGTCATGAAAGACGAAGCCAGAATGGGCCATAATTAGATGATTTACATTTAATTGGAACTAGTTGATATACGCAATGTCCGCGATCTAAAATATTATGTCATATTATTATTTTTAATGCTATATTATGTTACGGTAGAATAAATTAACTAACTAAAGATTACTCAATGCTGTTATGATGGTAGCTTTCATCTTTTCGCAAAATGTTGTCCTACAATATTTGTTTAATGTCTTCTTATGCTATGAATCTCATAGCGTCGCCTGGAGTTGAATTCCTATACATAAATACTGTTCTTTAACGAGCTCCAAATCCTTGGGACGTGTGGCCGATGATTTTTAAGTTTTTCTTATAAAGGAAGCCGCTTTATGGAATTTTACTGGTCTGAAATATTCCATTGACTTTAGCCGGTATCGAGCCCAAAATATTAAATTTCAAGATGGACGCGCTACTCTAAGAAAAGTGGAGTAAAAAACGTAAATAAAAGTCCATTCTTTTATTAGCGTAAGAGATGTAACTTGGAAAGCTTGACCTTGAGTTGTCATGCGAGATGGCGTCTCCTATCAAGACAAGTCCACTCAGCAGAGATAATGAAACATTTTGTGCAAGTAGATCACTTTTTCTACGTAGCCACGTCTTAAATGTTAGATCGATGGTTTTCCAGAAACTGTCTCTCTCAGTTGTTTACAACTTTAGACCCATATTGAAAGATAAACTTCACGCGATTCATACTTGGCTAACATAATCAAAGCATAAATAGTATAATGTGTTATTACAATAAAATAAATAATAGTTTTAAAAAACTAAAACAACACGCTTTATTACAAAAACCGAACTAAAAAATGAAACATAATTTTAATTTCCAACACGCTTGGGATAAAATTAAAGTGGTCAACAAAAAATCATCTCTAACACATCTAGAATAAAACTAGAGTTATCTACAAAAAATAATAATTTTACTATCAAAAGCGTGAGGTGGTTTTTTTATGGTTTTTACATTTTCTTCTTGGAGACTTTACTTTTACCGATATCTGTTTATTATCAAATATATTAATTGATATAGAGCAAGAGAAACTGTAAAAGATTTCGAATAATAGGTAGCGTGATGAGGAGGGATATAAAGGACAATGTGCTCAAGGGATCGGGTGTCTAATATGGTACCAACAATTAGTTCCTCCATTTATTATTTATTTATTTATGACAAAAAGTATATATAGGCCTACCTAATTACATGTTTACGCTTTTCCATGATGTTGATAGATATCCCTCATTTACAATTTCATTACGAGGAGAATTTATGCTCCATACTGACTCACCTGTAAATTTTGAGGTTATTTTGATCACATGCTCAACATTAATGTGGGAAATTTTTAACTAAACTGTTTACAAATATTCAAAACAATTCGTTTATCTCCGGTTTGCTTTCCAATGTTTAAGAAATTCTACAGAAATGTTGCCATTTTTATTCATTCATTTTGAGAACTTTTTCCTCATTATTGATGATTTTCTCCAACCAATCTTAGTAATTAACATGAATTTAAAAAAAACATACATAAATCACTGCGGACTTATAGACTATCAGTTTGTAATAAACATTCCTCACTCATCGTAAACAAATATAAAATGCTAAAAAACCGAATCTTAAGCCTCGAATGCCATTTTTAACAATTGAAATTCCAATGTATGCGGAAAAATAAGACAGTGGTTATTTAATTATTAAAATTATAATTTTTTTATTCAATGCCCCAGGTTGTCATTTCGACATTTCTGGTGTTGTCTCCTGCCATTGGCGTAATTGTAATCCCCTTGTGAGGTTGGGGCGCCTGGAAGGCGATGATATGATAGGTGATGATGATAATAGTGATGCGCCAGGAGAGACCTTAAATCTAAATTTAATTTAAGAAGAATATCAATGATGATCCTTTAAAAAAATGTTAAACTATTTAACTCATGCCCCAAATGGGAGTCAATGACCAATCACGTTTCAATGATTTCTGTTTTACAACCAATCAGAATCGTGTTTCACCAAATATTTATCAGTGTTATGATTACCATATTAAAGAAAGCTCCTCCTTACAATATTGCGTTCCTTTGGCAATAAATAGTATGATCTGGTTGCAGTGATAAACAAATGAAGCAGTAGAAGCGTACCTATCGTTTCTCATTTGTTTTCAAACATCGCCGTTTACATTAAATATATAAATATTTTAAAATAACTATAGTTAAATAATGATTTGTGAGTAAACAGCTTAATTTTATTCGTTAAATAGTCCTAACAAATGCCACTCTTGATTTCCAAATTCTCTAGATAAATTCACTCCTCACTTCGTGAGTCGTGAATTTATCGATAATTTGGAAATCACTCGTGGCATTACTTATGAAAAATATATAAAACTATTATTCTACCAGTTATATTATATGGATGCGAAACATGGACTCTTACTTTAAGGGAGGAAAGGAGATTACAAGTATTTGAGAATAAAGTACTTAGGACAATTTTTGGACCAAAGAGAGATGAACAGACAAGTGAATGGAGAAGACTACATAACAATGAACCACATGGTCTTTATAGGAAGCCAGATATAATGAGAACAGTTAAGTCTCGTAGACTGCGATGGAGTGGACATGTGGCACGAATGGGGAATGAAAGACGTGCATGGAAGCTTCTTGATGGAAAACGCCCAGTTGGTAGACCAAGAATGAGGTGGAAGAATAAATTAATTATGATTTGAGGGAAGTAGATTATACAGGAAACGATTTGAAAATATTAGCTCAGGATAAGTATGTATGGAGAGCTTATGTCCGCGCGGCCATGAACCTACGTGTTCGATAGTGCCGGTGAATTAGTTAGTTAGTTGAAGGATCGGAAATTGACCGGGATACCATTTACCTAGCGCCAGCTTCTTGATCCATAGCTAGGAAGGCTGATGGTCATTATTTGCTTCCTAATATTTCAAGTTATGACGTCATGATTATTGCAATCTGCTGCGATTGTCATTTGATGATGAATAATATTAAGTAAAAGGAAGTTAGTATAATATTGTTTATTTCCTGAGAGAAAGTTCATTATTACGTAATGTGTTACTCCATTTGCATAGAGTAACCATCTTCATGTCACCGTGACACTGGACAAAATTGCATCATTCACATCTCCATAACTTTCAACTATACACGTGTTTTTTTTACGTCATTCATTGATTTAATTTTTGTATGTTTCAACAATGGGACAATTAGTAGCCGAATTGGTTAAGACAATACGCAACAATCCGGGAAGTCGCGGATTACAGTCCCTATGAAATTAGGGTTTTTTAACTGGCCTAAGCGTTCTCTCAGTATAATGGTCCTGTGATCGAGCCAGCCTCTAAATGAGTCAATTACTTACTTACATACTTACTGGCACTATCGAACCCGTAGGTTCATGGCCGGACGGACATAAGCTCTCCATACATCCCTATCCTGAGCTAATGCATATTCTACTTCCCTCAAATCATAGTTAATGTTGTTCTTCCACCTCATTCTTGGTCTACCAACTGGGCGTTTTCCCTCTGGCTTTCCTACAAGAAGCTTCCATGCACGTCTTTCATTCCCCATACGTGAAACATGTTCTGCCATCGCAGTCTACGAGAATTGACTGTTCTTATTATATCTGGCTTCCTATAAAGACCATTTAGGTAATTATTATTATACAGTCTTCTCCATTCACTTGTCTGTTCATCTCTCATCTTGTTTAATAATTTCTAATTTTGCATTATGTGGTATACCTTTTTTTGGCAGGATTTTATTCTAAAGATTTAATTTTGGAAACAGTTTCATTTTGGTCCAAAATTTTTCTTAAGAACTTTATTCTCAAATACTCGTAATCTCATTTCCTCCCTTAAAGTAAGAGTCCATGAGTCAATGCTAATAAAATTCATACCAAATTCCGTTGAGGTGAATATTCCATTCCATAGCGTTCTGCCCTAGGGCAGGTCTTTCACTGCAATCATGGCATTTTCATTCTATGCTTTGCAGCTTTACTAGGGAATTGTAGGTGTGGTAGCTTCCCGTTGCTTTCCACGCCGGTGAAGGATGTTGATGATAATGATAAGGATGATGTTGATGGCCGGATGATTTTCGGGGACCGTTGGGCCCTAAGCTTCCTGATATTTGTCTTACAGGTGAGGAAAAACCTAAAAAAACCTCACCCAGGAGCCTGTCCCGACCGGGAATCGAACCCGAGTCCGCTGCGTGACAAGGCAGCACGCTACCTCGAGACCACAGCGGTCATAAGATAAAATTAAAAAAAAATGCACCTGTTGGCACGTGCGATCGTCCTTAACTCTCTTAAAATAATGTATTTAAAATATTATTTGGAGACATTTCGGAAGTTAACTTCCATCATTAGCATTATGAGTATGCGCTACTAGTTATTATATTTAAGGCGCAATAGACATTGATGGTGTTGATGCGTCGCCTGTAGCGTCTTAAATATAACAACTAGTAACTCATACTCATCCTGCTGATGATGGAAGTTAGCTCTCGAATTGCCTCCAAATAATAATATTTTAAATACATTATTTTAAGAAAGTTGAGAACGACGGCACCTGCCAACAGGTACTTTTCAATTTTTTTAGCTCTAAATGAGTACCAGACGTTTGTTCTGGGAGTAAATGTGGCCGGCATGCAGGGTTGGCATCTCGTGCCGATTATCAAGAAAGGTGGGAAGGGGTCTTGACCTTCTACTACCCTAAGGGCCTCATAAGGGCTGTAGTGGGATCATTTTACCTGCAGGCAGGGCTACTTTTACCTTTCAACATTAGTTCTCCATAATATTCTTTCATTTGCCTGAATACCGTATATTCTTAGATCTCTTAAACCAATATCCTTGAATTAATTTAAAAATAATTTTAGTTTGTCCATCTCATGTTGCATTGAAGTGCAATTTTATTGTCTTTTTTTTGTATATTTTTATTTTTTTTTATTGACGATATTCCACAATACAGTGTTTCTCCTTCTTTTTAATTACAAATATTTGTGTTAAACACAGGCTCAATTCTGGAAATGCGTGCTATTATGCATTACAGAGACTTTTGATGTCCCAACTCCTTTCAAAAAAACGTTAAACTGAAAATATATAAAACTATTATTCTACCAGTTATATTATATGGGTGCGAAACATGGACTCTTACTTTAAGGGAGGAAAGGAGATTACGAGCATTTGAGAATAAAGTTCTTAGGAAAATTTTTGGACCAAAGAGAGATGGACAGGTGAATGGAGAAGACTACATAACAATGAACTACATGGTCTTTATAGGAAGCCAGATATAATAAGAACAGTTAAGTCTCGTAGACTGCGATGGGCAGGGCATGTGGCAAGTATGGGGAATGAAAGACGTGCATGGAAGCTTCTTGTAGGAAAACCAGAGGGAAAACGCCCAGTTGGTAGACCAAGAATGAGATGGGAGAATAACATTAACTATGATTTGAGGGAAGTAGATTATACAGGGAAAGATTGGAAAGCATTAGCTCAAGATAGGGATGTATGGAGAGCTTATGTCATGTATGGACATGAACCTACGGGTTCGATAGTGCCAGTAAGTAAATGTACTTAACACTTCACCCACCTTAGATGTGCCGTCATCTGGATCATTACCATCCTGTTATAATTTTTTTCTTATAAATATTTGGAAATACTTTACACCATGCGCATGCGCCAACAAACGCGAAGCGCTTTACACTATGGAATCACGGGATGCAGCCAACATATAGGCCTACACGATATTTAACGAACCTAAATGCTAACCTAACGCATTTTAAGTACTCTAACCTGTGAAAGATCAACCTAAAAACTAACCTAACGCAATTTAAGCACTCTAACCTGTGAAAGAATGCAACTCCCAAAATTAACAATTTCTGAAATATGTGTATACAGATAATTAGTACATATTCTATGTTGGCTGCACTGGAATACGTCTTTGTTGTTGCATAGAATATTCGTTAAAATCAATATGGCTGCCATGTCTTGATGCTACGTTTGTAGTTAAATATCATAGAAAAATATATTGAAATAATCGTTTAAAATGTAAAAAAAAAAAAATACATGGTGGGAAAGAATTTGAAAAATGAATCCTTAAAATGAAATTTGACAACAGTTCATGAAGGAATTAAGAAAATTCGCGTCACTGGTTGTAAAGTTTAGCCAAACATTCTTTACTTTCATTTTCCCGGTTGTTTCAACCAAAGCGCCTCTCGTGTCAAAACATTTACAGTTATCGGAATCTTTTTATCGTGTTTTCTTATTTATCCGATTGTTCCCATGGAAGTGGGAAACACATGTATCTGTCTTTAACAATTTATATTTTGAAATGTCGCCCGCGGCGGACTAATGGTTATGCTCCTTGCCTCTGGTCCCGAGGGTCGCGGGTTCAAACCCGGCCGGGGTCGATGGATTTTTTAGGATGGAAAAATCCAAGGAGCAAGTCCTCCGGGAGGGACTTTAAGCCGTGGGTCCCGAGTCTGAAGGTTATCAGGCTCGTAAAAGATCCTTAAGCCTGAATGAAAAGCCTCTAAGCAGAATTTGCCGAATTTTCCCGTCCTAGTACTACCTTGGTTTCCTAGATGTCAGTATGAGGCGGAACGCAGACCACGGACCACTCTAATGACATCTGTACGAAAACAAGTGTTACTAAATTAGTATGGTTCAAATTCTTCCCTGTAGGGGGAGAGCGCCTAAATCTCTGTTAAGGAAAAACATGGGCTTACGTTACATTACATTACATTTTGAAATATCTCGCAAACTCTGCCGATAAGACATTGATGCTATTGTCTTTGTAACTGGAGTTCAGCTGCCTGCCCTTCCACCTGTGTTACCTCACCAGCTGTTGGTACTGGCATCCATTTAAATAATACAGTGTTATCATTCCAAGTCCACCGTTGTGTCTCTAGGTAGCGTGCTGCCTTGTTAAGCAGCGGGGCGAGATCGAGTCTCGATCGGAACAAGTTTTCTGGGCGAGTTTTTTTTTCCTATACCTGTAACATATAGGGCCAAAACTGTCCCTAAACACCATCTGGCCATCATCATTATTATTATTATTATTATTATTATTATTATTATTATAATAGGGTTCGAGTCCCGGTTGTTTCAGGTTTTTCTAAACTGACCCAAACCTTCTGGCGGCACTACGGCCCTGGGGTCGACTCAGCCTCTAACTGAAATGAGTACCAAGCGCTTGTTCTGGGGTAAAGGCGGCCGTCACGCAGGGTTGACAACCCGGCTGACATCAAGTGCCGATTGTCAAGCAAAAGTGGGAGCCTTAACCTCCCACTACTCCAAGGGCCTCCCGAGGCCTGTAGTGGGATCACATTACATTATTATTATTATTATTATTATTATTATTACTTTTATTATTATTATTATTATTATTATTATTATTATTATCATTATCATATTCACCTCGTTATGTTAAGTTTAGCATTTAGGCCCCTCCTGAAGGATCATTTCTATCATCACCACCTATCATATCGCGGCAGCGTAACTCCGCCTTCCAGGCACCCCAACCTCAGAAGTGGGTTACAATACGACGATGCCAGGAGAGAATACCAGACATGTCGAAATGACAAAATGGTGTAGGCCTAATTGAATATAAAATATGGTTTCATTCCTTATGTACAACTCAGATATCTTTATATATATATATATATATATATATATATATATATATATATATATATATATATAATTCTTCTATACTTGTGTATGTCATTAAACCCCTTCTAAACAACTGGTGTGATTTAATTTTACCCCCTTTAGATAAAAACTTAAATTATGTTATTAAATAATTAATTGTGTTTGTAGCGAATTCAGATGATGACTTACAACGTTCTGTCCACTCTTTTCACCAAACTGCAATAAACTACAACATGGAAATCTCAACAGAAAAATCTAAAGTCATGGCTTTCGTAGGAAAAGACCCAGTTCGCAGTATATTGTTAGCAAGAAATTATCAAGTAAGAGGAAGACGTGATGTTGGAAGACCTAGAAGACGTTGGGCTGATGCATTATGAAGTCGGAACCGGCAATTGCCTAATCCCTGGAGTGATGATGATGATGACTTTTCTTTTACAGAAAAAAAACTAGAGGTGTGCGGAATGAAACACGAAAAGTCGAAAATAAGGAGCATCTTGATATACATACAATCAGCCTTGGATAGGAAACTTCCGCAAGGAAGTGGGGATATATGAAGAGAGACACTAAATACAAAGTGGCCCCGAGGGTCTTACCTAATCCAAAGTGGCCCAAAGGGCCTAACCTAAACCGAAGTTGCCCCCGAGGGCCTAACCTAAACCAAAGTGGCCCCCGAGGGCCTAACCTAAACCAAAGTGGCCCCCGAGGGCCTAACCTAAATCAAAGTGGCCCCGAGGGCCTAACCTAAACCAAAGTGGCCCCCGAGGGCCTAGCCTAAACCAAAGTGGCCCCCGAGGGCCTAACCTAAACCAAAATGGCCCCCGAGGACCTAACCTAAACCAAAGTGGCCCCCGAGGGCCTAGCCTAAACCAAAGTGGCCCCTGAGGGCCTAACCTAAACCAAAGCGTCCCCGAGGGCCTAGCCAAAACCAAAGTGATCCCGAGGGCCTAACCTAAACCAAAGTGGCCCCCGAGGGCCTAACCTAAACCAAAGTGGTCCCCGAGGGCCTAGACTAAACCAAAGTGGCCCCGAGGGCCTAGCCTAAACCAAAGTGGCCCCGAGGGCCTAACCTAAACCAAAGTGTCCCCCGAAGACCTAACCTAAACCAAAGTGGCCCCCGAGGGCCTAACCTAAACCAAAGTGGCCCCCGAAGACCTAACCTAAACCAAAGTGGCCGCCGAGGGCATAACCTAAACCAAAGTGGCCCCCGAGGGCATAACCTAAACCAAAGTGGCCTACGAGAGCCTAACCTAAACCAAAGTGGCCCCCGAGGGCCTAACCTAAATCAAAGTGGCCCCCGAGGGCCTAACCTAAACCAAAGTGGCCTACGAGAGCCTAACCTAAACCAAAGTGGCCCCCGAGGGCCTAACCTAAACCAACGTGGCCCCCGAGGCCCTAACCAAAATCAAAGTGGCCCCGAGGTCCTAACCTAAACCAAAGTGGCCCCCGAGGGCCTAACCTAAATCAAAGTGGCCTACGAGAGCCTAACCTAAACCAAAGTGGCCCCCGAGTGCCTAACCTAAACCAAAGTGGCCTACGAGGGCCTAACCTAAACCAAAGTGGCCCACGAGGGCCTAACCTAAACCAAAGTGGCCCCCGAGGGCCTAACCTAAACCAAAGTGGCCCCGAGGGCCTAACCTAAACCAAATTGGCCCCCGAGGGCCTAACCTAAACCAAAGTGGCCTACGAGAGCCTAACCTAATTCAAAGTGGCCTACGAGGGCCTTACCTAAACCAAAGTGGCCTACGAGGGCCTTACCTAAACCAAAGTTTGCCTACGAGGGCCTAACCTAAACCAAAGTGGCCTACGAGGGCCTAACCTAAACCAAAGTGGCCTACGAGGGCCTAACCTAAACCAAAGTGGCCTACGAGGGCCTAACCTAAACCAAAGTGGCCCACGAGGGCCTAACCTAAACCAAAGTGGACCACGAGGGCATAACCTCAACCAAAGTGGCCCCCGAGGGCCTAACCTAAATCAAAGTGGCCCCGAGGGCCTAACCTAAACCAAAGTGGCCCCCGAGGGCCTAACCTAAACCAAAGTGGCCCACGAGGGCCTAACCTAAACCAAAGTGGCCCCGAGGGCCTAACCTAAACCAAAGTGGCCCCCGAGGGCTTAACTTAAACCAAAGTGGCCCCCGAGGGCCTAGCCTAAACCAAAGTGGCCGCCGAGGACCTAACCTAAACCAAAGTGGCCCCGAGGGCCTAACATTAACCAAAGTGGCCCCCGAGGGACTAACCTAAACCAAAGTGGCCGTCGAGGGCCTAACCTAAACCAAAGTTACCCCGAGGTCATAACCTAAACCAAAGAGGCCCCCGAGGGCCTAGCCTAAACCAAAGTGGCCCCGAGGTCCTAACCTAAACAAAAGTGGCCCCCGAGGGCCTAACCTAAACCAAAATGGCCGCCGAGGGCCTTACCTAAACCAAAGTGGCCCCCGAGGGCGTAACCTAAACCAAAGAGGCCCCCGAGGGTTTAACCTAAACCAAAGTGGCCCCGTGGGCCTAACCTAAACCAAAGTGGCCCCCGAGGGCCTAACCTAAACCGAAGTGGCCCCCGAACACCTAACCTAAACCAAAGTGGCCCCGAGGGCCTAACCTAAACCAAAGTTGTCCCTGAGTGCCTAACCTAAACCAAAGTGGCCCCCGAAGACCTAACCTAAACCAAAGTTGCCCACGAGGGCCTAACCTAAACCAAAGTTGTCCCTGAGTGCCTAACCTAAACCAAAGTTGCCCCCGAGTGCCTAACCTAAACCAAAGTTGCCCACGAGGGCCTAACCTAAACCAAAGTGGCCGCCGAGGGCCTAACCTAAATCAAAGAGGCCCCCGAGGGCCTAACCTAAACCAAAGTGGCCCCGAGGGCCTAACCTAAACCAAAGTGGGCCCCGAGGGCCTAACCTAAACCAAAGTGGCCCCCGAAGACCTAACCTAAACCAAAGTGCCCCCCGAGGGTCTAACCTAAACCAAAGTTGCCCCCGAGGGCCTAACCTAAACCCAAGTGGCCCCCGAAGACCTAACCTAAACCAAAGTGGCCGCCGAGGGCCTATCCTAAACCAATGTGGCTGCCGAGGGCCTATCCTAAACCAAAGTGGCCCCCGAGGACCTAACCTAAACAAAAGTGGCCCCCGAGAGTCTTACCTAATCCAAAGTGGCCCAAAGGGCCTAACTTAAACCAAAGTTGCCCACGAGGGCCTAACCTAAACCGAAGTGGCCCCCGAACACCTAACCTAAACCAAAGTGGCCCCGAGGGCCTAACCTAAACCAAAGTTGTCCCTGAGTGCCTAACCTAAACCAAAGTGGCCCCCGAAGACCTAACCTAAACCAAAGTTGCCCACGAGGGCCTAACCTAAACCAAAGTTGTCCCTGAGTGCCTAACCTAAACCAAAGTTGCCCCCGAGTGCCTAACCTAAACCAAAGTTGCCCACGCGGGCCTAACCTAAACCAAAGTGGCCGCCGAGGGCCTAACCTAAATGAAAGAGGCCCCCGAGGGCCTAACCTAAACCAAAGTGGCCCCGAGGGCCTAACCTAAACCAAAGTGGCCCCCGAGGGCCTAACCTAAACCAAAGTGGCCCCCGAAGACCTAACCTAAACCAAAGTGCCCCCCGAGGGTCTAACCTAAACCAAAGTTGCCCCCGAGGGCCTAACCTAAACCCAAGTGGCCCCCGAAGACCTAACCTAAACCAAAGTGGCCGCCGAGGGCCTATCCTAAACCAATGTGGCTGCCGAGGGCCTATCCTAAACCAAAGTGGCCCCCGAGGACCTAACCTAAACAAAAGTGGCCCCCGAGAGTCTTACCTAATCCAAAGTGGCCCAAAGGGCCTAACTTAAACCAAAGTTGCCCACGAGGGCCTAACCTAAACCAAAGTGGCCTCCGAGGGCCTAACCTAAATCAAAATGGCCTCCGATCATATTTAATTTATTTAGCTGTAGCAACGCACGCCGGGTATTTTATAACCTTGGTACGTATAAACATTGTGGTCTCGTGGTAGTGTCGCTGCCTCATAAAGTAGCGGACCCGGGTTCGATTCCGATTGGGACAAGTTTCCTGGATGATTTTTCTTTCAAATTTTTTCCTCGTCTATAAGACAAATTTCTGGAAACTTTAAAGCTTAAACAGTTCCCGAACATCATGTGACCATCATCATTATCACATTCACCTAGTGTGAATGTGTGTGTGTGTGTGATTGGATTGTTTCGTCTTAATGTTGTGTTGTCTCGGAGGTGGCCGTGACATTAAGCTCATCACTCATTCGGGGAGGACCTCCATGTCCTTGTGTGTGTGATCCACGTTTAAATCCCTCTCCCGACAGGTTGTGTCACTGTAATGACCGTGTGGCACGTAAAAGTACGTATAAGGTGAGAGGTTACACTACGTTAATGGAATGAACATTTTCCTACAATCACCAGCCTCATGGGCTAGTGGTCAGAGCTTCTGACTACTGTTCGTGGGGTCACAGGTTCGATCACAGGAATGTTTTCTTAAATGGAATTATTGCTGTGATCGTCAATGACCCGGATTTATGTTTAAGAACTCTCCTGGCGCTTCATTACCATCACATCATCTGGGTAACGTAACTCCGCCTTCCAGGTGCCCCAACTTAAGAAATGGATTACAATTCCGCCAATAGGAAGCCAGATATAATAAGAGCAGTTCAGTCTCGTAGACTGCGATGGGCAGGACATGAGGCACGAATGGGAATGAAAGATGTACATGGAAGCTTCTTGTAGGAAAACCAGAGGAAAAACGCCCAGTTGGTAGACCAAGAATGAGTTGGGAGAATAACATAAACTATGATTTGAGGGTAGTAGATTATACAGGGAATGATTGAAAAACATTAGCTCAGGATAGGGATGTATGGAGAGCATATGCCCGCGCGGCCATTAACATATGGGTTCGATAGTGCCAGTGAGTTAGTTAGATATACTAGCCTTTGTAATAATTTTGTTTAATGTAATTTAGATGTAATAGTCATTTTTGTATTTTTTACCCTGGTTGAGTTGTAGACAAGGCCTTTAAGGCCTAAACTCTGTCAGGTAAAATAAAGCTACTAATATTATTGTAAAAATGGTTTTATATTAGGACTCCAGTTTACTCACTATTAGCAACCAATGAAAACTACTCACCAGAACTCAAACCCTTAAGAATAATGACACATGATGATAAAATAGGGGAACAGGGTCTGGAAACAGGGTTGTAAAACCAAATAAGTAAGGAAATTTCTGAATAATAACAGACGAAATTGGTAACAATTTTTTATATTTATTTACAAAGCAGTACATTGTATAAAACTACCCTGAGAGGTTATCAGATTCAACAATTGCACTTTTTTATGAATAGTTGTATCACGTTTTTTTCTGAAATTCTCTCGCTTGTGTTTCTGAATGTTATAATCCCAAGAAATTACCTTCATTCCACAATGAGTAGAAATAACAACGTATTAATTTCAACAACATATTGTGTTAAAAGTTCTGTTATATCTTGATTCTTAACAATTATGCTAAATTTTAACAAATTTTATAGTATTTTCGATTCGCCTACAGGTTTTTCTGAATGTTGAGTTGGCATATTGTTAAATCTAGCGGGTGCCACAAACGTAACAAATTGACATGATGTTGGCGATTTCAACGCACTCTGATGCGATTTTTTGAAAATAAATAACAGTAATGGCAGCGCTATTTATTTTTTATGTTTCTCAAAATTGTGACGAATTCTCCAAATGCGGCTTTCTTTGACAAATATAATTATTATAGCTTGCATCAGAACGCATAATTAAAAAATAACATTTGTCGATCAAACATAAATTTTGTTTTGAGCAACAATTAGTTAAATGTTAACAATCACTGGTGCAACCGGGCATAACATGGTAGGCGATGCGAGATTTGGATTTATCAACAAACTATTTGCGGATCAGATAAAAATGAGAGAAGACAACGGATTTGGGTGTAAGATTTAATTCTGGATGAACAGCGACTTTATAATCATGGAAATGAACTTCGTGTAAAATTAGAAAAAAAATATTAATTTGAGAATAAATAAGTTTCATTCTTTCTCGTGTACAATATCGCATTATTACAATGAAAACAAAAGATTGAGGTATGATTGTTAAAACAGTTGACACACGTGTTTCGCATATTCTAATTAGAGAAATGAAGATTTTATTAATACATGGTTTGAAAATTGTATTCTGTGTTAGTGTTCGGTGAATCCAGTTATAAATTAATGTTTATTGTGTTTAATTTTTAGCCCAGGAATATTTTTGTGTCACAATTTAGTAATAAAATTGTTTTGGAATGTATTTAAACACGAAAACTTTTTTAACATTTCAAAGTGGCCTTCTCTAACTATAGAAAGTTCTGTATAAGTTTATGTTTCAAGAATATATTGTGTAAAGCTGCCAGATTTTATATTAAAAAAAAAAAAGGACAACACAGGTCATGATTGTTAAAAAAAGTTTTGGTAACCGAATCTTTTAACAAATCTTATTCCCATCTCTTTCCTGCGTGTCTACGACTGTTTCAGTTTTAGGGGGTAAATCCTACAGTTACGCGTTTTCATATGTGTTAAATACCATCTTCAGAAGAATGAAAGACTTCTATCAAAGAATAGCTTTCTTTCTCAATAGATTTAATATATGTGTTGCTTACTGTGGGGCCTTTAAAATCCTTCCAGCGATATTGTTGTATAAAAAACTAAACTCCATAATGAAGCAGGCCTAGATGATCGTTGGCCTACCAGCAGGCTGTGGCCTCACATCACAGAGTTGGACGATCATCCACCCACTATAGGTGGCCAGAATGTCTGATTTCCCAGCCGTTATAGCTTGTTTTTTCGACCTGGAGCCGCTACTTTCCTCATGATACTGGGTGGACATCGGTCCCATGCTGGTCGAAATTTCATGGGGAATTTTCTTCCCCGTTGGAACTCGAATCAGCGCAAGTCCCAAAGCTCTGCACCAAGGCATAATGCGTTCAACCGTTCGGCGGGATAAGATATATTTTAATATCTTGTTTTTAATCAAAATATATCGATATTGTATTTTGAATAATTATTCTAAATTGATTTATTAAAATATAAAAAAAGGCAGTAGGTTTTCTTTTTTAAAAAGAGGGAAAGAGAAGATTCATTTAAAAATATCCGTTCAAAAACTGGGCTTAAAAGAGGGGATGTGCGGGAAGAAGAAGATGTGTACCTGCCATAATTTTGTGAGGATAAGATAGATTATATTTTTATATTTTTTTTAAATTCCATTTTTAAGGAAGTAATTTTAGCACATTTTTTTAACTTGAGTGCAATATGTTACATTTAGATTGAAAAAAAATATAATTTTGGATTTGAAATTTTATTTAGTTTTCCTGCTACATTAACGTTATAAAATATAGCCAAGATTCTTTTGTTTATTCTAATGCAATGGTGTCAATTGAGGCGCGTAGGCGCGGCCGCGTGCTTGAGAACGTTCTACTTAGCCGTAGCCTTCGATAAGTCGTCTTTGAGCGCTTGATGTCCGTGTTTGCCTTCAAGGTCGTACAAATAATTTGACATCGCTCATCTAAGAAAACTGAACGCACTCCGATAAATAGTTCATGAAGAAAATAATAAAATATTACAACTTGTTTCTAAATATAGTTTAGTTTGGTCTAAATAATGCTGTGCGTATCCTGTCAGTACTGAATTAAAATCCAACGGAGTAAAAATTAATGTGCTTTAGTTAACGTCACGAGAAAGAGGTAATGTGGCTAGCCTTACAGTAACGTTTATCCCCAGAAAAGCTTTAAAAAAGGATTTAATCATTTCCAGGGCAAATTTTATTTCGTAGGTTACAAAAACTTTCATTCTTCCACGATCGAATCCGACCCGTCCAGTTCTTAAGGCTTTACCGCCGAGATCCATATTAGCTAGTCATAAACATTTCGGTACTTTTAAGAATATATCGATCAACTATTCGTTTACTTGAGAGTTCATTTTCCTGAACTATTGGTAATTTAACTATACTTTTTAAATGTACGAGACCAAAAAAGTTACCGGCATTTGTTTTAGACTTTTAAGACTAGACAATTTTAAAATTCAATCCAAATCTAATCAATCAGAATGACCGTTATCAGTCGTTCACTAAATGAACTATGAACTAAGTTAATATCACGAAATGAACTATAAACAAAATAAATAGCTCCCGAAATGAGCTATAAACTATATGGATAGTTCACGAAATTAAGTATAAACTAAATAAAATAATAGTTTAATAAGTGAACTATGAATCAATTAAATGAATAGTTCACTAAGTGGATTATAAATTAAATGAATGCTCAAGTTGTGAACTAAAGATAAACGAATAGTTCATTAAGTGAACTGTAAACGAATAGTTCAGTAAGTGAACTGTAAACTAAATGAGTAGTTCATGACTATTTTTATTGCATTTAACAAGATTTATATTATATTACGTACGTCCAAACGGAATTTTTTTATCCTTTTTAAATATGATTCGTTGTAAATGAGAAGTTGAACGTTATAGTTCTGAGTGGTAGTTTGGGTAGAGTTGAATCTTACACACGAATTAGACTCTGTTACACAAGTTTCTGTATTGGCTTCGCATCAGTGTCCTTCAAATCCGTGGACTTGGTAACCGCCAAGGTCATGACCTTCAAATCCACCCCCGATGTCGTGGTGATCCTCTACCTTGTGCACGATGACAGGCACCGGGTTGTGGCTCTCCAGATGCACGTTCTGGTAGGACGTAGCTACTCCGTGATGAAGTTCATGACCTCCCAGTTCTGCATGACCTCCCAGATCCCCGTGACCTCCCAGATCCCCGTGACCTCCCAAATCCCCGTGACCTCCCAGATCCGCGTGTCCTCCCAGATCCGCGAGACCTGCCAGCTCCACGTGGCCTCCAAAATCTCCATGGCCCCCGAGGTCTCCGTGGCCAAATTGTAGATGGCTCAAGTCACCTCCGAAGTCCAATTCGCCTCCTTGTGCGCATGCCAGCACGGCCATAACAGTGATGCCAATCTAAAAAAAAAAACTATATTAATATTTTTGTCGAATGCCACCAGGTTGTCTTATATGGCATTCTGGATTTCTCTCCTGGCATTGGCGGAATTGTATTACATTTCTTAGGTTGGGACACCTGGAAGGCGGAGTTATGTTACGCCCATGATATCCATCCATCCATAGTAATTCTGCCCGAAGGCAGGTCCTTCACTGCAATCATAGTATTTTCATGCTATGCTTGTAGCTTTACTAGGGAATTGTAGGTGTGATAGCTTCCCGTTGCTTTCCACACCGGTGAAGGACGATGATGTTGATAATGATAAGGATGATGATGCTGGTGATGATGGCAATATGATTTTGGGGACCGTTTGGGCCTCAGTTTTTGAGATTTGTCTTACAGGTGAGGAAAAACTGTCCCGACCGGGGATCGAACCCGCGCCCGCCGCGCCCGATGATATGATGGGTAATAAATGATAATGAAGCACCAGGAGAGTTCTTAACCTAAACTTAACATAAATTCCAGACCATGAGCAACCACAAGAATAATTCCCTTTAAGGGAAAATCCCTAAGGTCTGACCGGCATCGAACCCGATATCATATTTGAATTCAGGAGAAAAATTACTATCAGAATCACTTATTTTTCTTATCCAAAAACCAGTCTGAAATGCTTGGTTCCCGGCTAAAAGGATGGAATCTCTCGAAAACCTTGCGTGATGGAAAAAAACCGATATCATTAAGTTATGTAGATAGGAAATAACACTATGAGGTTCTTTAATATTGTTTATTTTTTATTATTTCACTCACCTCATACTTCATATCATATTTGAATTCAGGAGAAAAAATACTATCAGAATCACATATTTTTCTTTCTGAGACAAAAAAAAAGTTTATTTTTTGTTGCTCAGTGTTATTTTTTGGACACAGCCCCCTGATGCATCACAACGCTTTTCTGGGAAAATTTCAAGGTAGATTTCGGTATGCAATGGTGACAGTTCCGTTGTTAGTTTGGTGACCAAGTATAAGACCTGATGGTCTGTTAAGATCTTCAATCAATCGCTTCCTAGGACGGCCCAAACATGTCTTTCCATGGGGCAGTAGTGAAGCATGAGTTTTCCAATTGTATTGGTACTTGTTTATAAAATGTAACAAATTAACTCACTGGAGCCATCGGACCCGCGGACATAACTCTCCATACGTACGTATTCTGAGCTAATGTTTTCCAATCATCCCCTGTATAATTTATTTCTCTCAAATTATAGTGTTAATCTTCCATGCCATTCTTGGCCAATCGATTGGGCACATTCCTTCTGGTTTTCCTACAAGGAGATTCCAATTTTCTCTTTCATTCTCCATTCGTGCCGCATGTCCTGCCCATCACAGTCTACGAGACTTAACTCTTCTTATTATATCTGCTTTCCTATAAATATCACGTTGCTCACTGTTATGTAGTCTTCTCCATTCTCTTGTCTGTTTGTCTCTCTTTGATCAAAAGAAATCCTAAGAATTTTATTCTCAAATACTCGTAATCTTTTCTCCTCCCTTAAAGTAAAGAGTCCACATTTCACATCCATATAATATAACTGGGAGAATAACAGTATATTTTCATTTTATTGTTTTTTGAGAGCAGTTGGGACGACAAGACTCTCTGTAATGTATAATAGCACGCGTTTCCAGAATTGAGCCTATATTTAATTTCTTTGTGCATCTCATTCCTGTTTGTAATTGAATAGTTGCCCCGAAAACATATCTAACCCATAAACGCTACTGATGACTTTACAAACTTCTTCCGCCATTTTGTTACATATAGATCACTATTCGCTTGAATACCAACTTTTAAAAATAAATAAAACAAGTCTGGAAGAGAGCGGGGATAGTTTTACATGCACCATGTCGTGATATTCTTCGGATAGATCACTAAATCCACTGAAAACTCAACTTTCGAATTTCTGTGGATTGGATCTCTTTTCGGGGCAACTAATCAATTATTTCAAATTGTAGACTTTTACGGCAAGTGTCTTGTTTCATGTATTTTATGTGTTTCCATCTAAATGGCCGTGGTCTGGTTTTATTAACACTCAACGTTTCGTCTACTACTGCGGTAGACATCCTCAGAAGATTCTGAAACCGACATTTGAAGATTTAAGAGGCCAAAGAGCACGCAGAATCTCCTGAGGATGTCTACCGCAGTAGTAGACGAAACGTTGAGTGTTAATAAAACCAGACCACGGCCATTTAGCCCGAAAGATATAAAATACATATTCAATTATTGTTCCTAGTTTTAAGCCAGTTAGCAGTACCAATCCACCTCTTTTTCCCCCAAATACAGCAATGACGTCACACCCGCTAGTTTAGAGTGCGCGAGCTGTGCGTATTCGTTGAAAAAATATGCTTTCATCTACCGACTCGGTCATAAACATTTCAACTCATAGATAGTACAGAGTCTTCCATCCTGGTATAGCATTGTACTATTGTTATACTTCACTCACTCACTTACTGGCACTATCGAACCCATAGGTTCATGGCCGCGCGGACATAAACTCTCCATACATCCCTATCCCGAACTAATGTTCTCCAATCATTTCCTGTATAATCTACTTCCTTCAAATCATAGTTAATGCTATTCTCCCACCTCATTATTGGTCTTCCAGCTGGGCGTTTTCCCTCTGGCTTTCCTACAAGAAGCTTCCATGAATGTCTTTCATTCCCCATTAGTGTCACATGTCCTTCCCATTACAGCCTACGACATTTAACTGTTCTTACTATATCTAATTTCCATAAAGGTAGTGTAGCTGTTATGTAATCTTCTCCATGCGCCTGTCTGTTCATCTCTCTTTGATTCAAAAATTTTTCTCCGATTGAGGGTCTTTCCGCTTTTCAGCGGTTGCCCTTTTACCAGCCGGCTGCTGGCCCTTCACATCCACATGTGTCAATCACAGAGGTAGATGATCAACAGCCAGTGTAGGGGTGACATGTGGTTAGCATGTCGAGTCCCCCAGCCGTTATAGCTGGTTCCTCAACCTGGAGCCGCTACTTATTGTAGCTACCCAATTGCCTCACGATACTGAGCACCGGTCCCATACTGACCAAAATACCATGAGAAAATTTCTCCCCGCATGGAGACTCGAACCAGCGCAAGTCCCGTAGCTCTGCGCCAAGGCTTCCTACCTCGGCTACGGCGCGGGACCTTAAACAGCTCGCAATGCCTGTGCTACGGAGCGTCCATGGGAAATTAGAGGGGAAAAGTCTCCGCTCTAGCGGAATGACAACAAGCCCCTGAAACATCTGACCACCTAAGAACTTTATTCTGAAATACTCGTAATCTTTTCTCCTCTTTAAAGTAAAAATCCATATTTCACATCCATATAATATAACTGGTAGAATAATAGTTTTATGTTTTTATCATTTCACTCGTTTTTTGAGAGAAGTTGACACGTCAAGAGATTCTATAAAGCATAATAGCACGCTTTTCCAGAAATGAGCCAATGTTTGATTTCTTTGTGCATCTCATTCTTCTTTATAATTATTGTTCCTAGGATAAAGATAGTAGTAGTACCAATTCACCTCTTGTTTCTCCAAATACAGCAATGACGTCACAGACCCGCCAGTTTAGAGTGAGTGAGCTATACGAATTCGTTGAAAAATGATGGTTTCATCTACCGACCATCTTCCAACTCTTACGTAGTAGAGCATCTTCCATCATAGCGTTGTACTATTGTTATAGTTCCCTTTGTTTAATGGCAGTTTTAACACCCTGCATTGTAATAGTAAAACATTTGTCTCCTTTACATGTGAGATGAATGTATTTTTGGTTCCATCCATAGTAATTCTGCCCGAGGGCAGGCCCTTCACTGCAATCATAGCATTTTCATGCTATGCTTGCAGCTTTACTAGGGAATTGTAGGTGTGTTAGCTTCCCGTTTCTTTCTACACCGGTGAAGGATGATGATGATAATGATAAGGATGGCCATATGGTTTCGGGGACCGTTTGGACCTTAAAGTTTTCCTGACATTTGTCTTACAGGTGAGGAAAAACTCCGATAAAAACCTCACCCAGAAAAACTGTCCCGACCGGGGATCGAACCCGGGCCCGCTGCGTGACAAGGCAGCACGCTACCTCGAGACCACAGCGGTGGCTTTTTTTTTTTTGTTGGAGGGGAAATTTTCAAACACACTGTACTTTATCGGAACACTTGGAGATGAAATGCGTGTCTGTACATTATGAGGTCAGTGGTGCGTGTCTTACTTCTGTGTTTATCACCTTCTATTGTTTCTGATGAATATGCACTTTTTTCACACAGTTAACTTTCCACACACACACACGCTCTCTACTTTAATGGCCCGGGTTACAGTCCCCACACTTTCCCAAACAAGCACTTCTTCACAAACACGTTAGATTCTGTGTTGATATACACATAGTTAATGTTCTGCTCTCTTCTGTCACTTTGGAAGCTCACAATCTTTGCTTTGGACGCTCAGACAAGTATAGTCGGCTCAGGTATTTAGTTTACAGGCGGCATCAAAGACAAACTGTTTCCCTCTGGTTTAAACAAATACATTGTTACTCAACTTTTATAAGATTCATGATGTGTTCCGTTGAGGTTTATTCAAAATTAATATAAAATTATAGAATATTCACCTGAAAGGTCCGTCTCCTCAACTTAATTAATCATTTAACTGTAGCGCTTTCGGGACTTGTCCCATCATCGGCAGGATTCAAAACTGGTGTTTCACTGAAGATCTGGTAGAGGGAGTTGCATGTATTGGGTTCGTTTTCGTTTATCAGGCTGTCGTTGTGAGCTGCTTTCATGATTTCCATCTCTTCGAGTACGCTTATCTTCGCTGGATTATTTTCTCTGTGCATTACTGTTAGGGTGTTTTCAATATTTAACATGCGATGTCCTTCATGGATAACGTGTTTTGCATAGCTTGATTTCCCTTCTGCGTGAATGAAGTCTCGAAAACATCAGATTCAAAGAACATTTTCGAGACTTCATTCACGCAGAAGGGAAATCAAGCTATGCAAAACACGCTATCCATGAAGGACATCGCATGTTAAATATTGAAAACACCCTAACAGTAATGCACAGAGAAAATAATCCAGCGAAGATAAGCGTACTCGAAGAGATGGAAATCATGAAAGCAGCTCACAACAACGAGAGCCTGATAACGAAAACGAACCCAATACATGCAACCCCCTCTACCAGATCTTCAGTGAAACACCAGTTTTGAATCTTGTCGATGATGGGACAAGTCCCGAAAGCGCTACAGTTAAATGATTAATTAAGTTGAGGAGACGGACCTTTCAGGTGAATATTCCATAATTTTATACATTGTTACTGCCAGGTAGAGCCGGGAAGTTGTTAGAAGCTTCTAAGACGCCGCTCCAATCACCAAAAACTGCAAGCAGTTCTCTGCTAATAATGTCTTCGCATTTTTAAATGACATTTTCATGTCAACTCCACGTGGATATAATTATTGTAACAGCGTTGCAACTTTTGTCTTTTGCAGGATATTTAGTTGGTAAAAATGTATTCTAGTGAATAAAACGTGACAACGCCTTCTTCATCCTCTAAAGATTTGTTGGCATGCTCTAGTACAAAATTAAATAGTAGAAGAGATAGTGCGTCTCCTTGCTTCAACCCATTCTGGATTTCAAAAGTATCCGAAAACTGTTTGTTTACACACACCCTAATCTTTGTGCCATTTAGACATATTCGTATAAGTCTAACTTTTTAGGAATTCCGAACTCTAGCAGGATACTATATAACATTTCCCTCTTAATTTAGTCGTACGTCTTTTTTGAAGTCTAGTTATAGATGATGTACAGTACCATTATATTCCCATTTCTTTTCTAAAATCTGTCTTATACTAAAACTCTGATCTGTTGTAGACCTATTTCTTCTAAATCCACATTGATGATCTCCTAGAATGTTATAAATATAGGGAGTATGTCTGCTTACAAATATATTTGTGAGAATTTTGTACATATGTATATTTTTTGTATTTATTTATGTGACATTGTGGTACAGAATCCCTAATTTTAATTTGATTCCAACCCAAGTTTCTTAGTATTATTTTGTTTATGTTCTCACCTTGACCGTGAAATTTGAACGTGTTTATTACGCGCCTTCCGAAGGACCCGCGCCCCCAATATACAAATAACTAACTCACTGGCTCTATCGAACCGGTAGGTTAATGGCCGCGCGTACATAAGCTCTCCATACATCCCTATCCTGAACTAATGTTTTCCAATCATCCCCTGTATATTCTATTTTCGTAAAATCATGTATAATGTTATTCTCCCATCTCATTCTTGGTCTATCAACTGGGCGTTTTCCCTCTGGTTTTCCTACGAGAAGCTTCCATGCACGTCTTTCATTCCCCATTCATGCTACATGTCCTGCCCATGGCAGTTTACGAGACTTTACTGTTCTTATTATATCTGGTTTCCTATAAAGACCATGTAGCTCACTGTTATGTAGTCTTCTCCATTCACCTGTCCATCTCTATTTGGTCCAAAAATTTTCCTAAGAACTTTATTCTCAAATACTCGTAATCTCCTTTGCTCCCTTAAAGTAAGAGTCCATGTTTCACATCCACATAATATAACTGGTAGAATAACGTGTTTTATATATTTTGAGTTTAACGTTTTTTTTGTGAGAAGTTTGGACGAAAGGAGTGCCTGTAATGCATAATAGCACGCATTCCCAGAATTAAGCCTATGTTTAATTTCTTTGTGCATCTCATTCCTATTTGTAATTATTGTTCCTAGGTATTTGAATTCAGCCACTTCCTCAAAATTTCCCTTATTTTTCATCAGTTGCCCCTTTGCTAATATAATTTCTATGTGTAAACATATATTTTGTTTTATTAATGTTTACTTCCAGTCCCAATTTCTTTGTGTTTACTGAGTAGTGTGTGCGTGTTGTCCTTTAGTACCTCCTCGCTATTCAGGTCTTGCAATATATACTCCAATACTTAAAATGTGAGCAGCACCCTGTATGATAAATAAGCACGTTACTCACCAGGAAGTTCATGTTGTTGAGATTAGGTTGTCTGCGGAGAGTGGTGCTCCAGTCGTGTCTCCCGCTATATATACTGTACGTCCCCTGCAAGCTCCACTGCGCCAACTTTCTCGCCAGGAAGTTCCCTCTAACAATATGATTTAGTTCACATGATTAGATAGTACACACGCAACTACCATTGTTGTTACAACACCGATCGATTGTTGCGCATATTGTACAGTTTTAGAGCTGAAAGGCCAGTGGGTGCCCTACTTACCTTCCTCTGTCAGCGAACTCCTCATGAAATCGAATTTGTGTTGCGACTTAGGGAATTCCAATAAAATAACACTTGAAATTCTACCTATCAGAATATTAAAAGAAAAAGATAAATGATCATCGAACCAAACTAATATACCAATAAAAGACGCCAACTATATATATATATATATATATATATATATATATATATATATGTATTTTTATTTAATTGTAACGTCGAAATAAAGAAGCGTCACTGCTATAAATTAAACGTTCACTTTAATTTGCTTACATGTTATAGGAGCTACTAGAGGGCAGTGAGACCGAGTTCCTGTTACCTCTCGTAATAGAGAATATATGTAAAGAAAACTAAATGTTTGTGAGATGATTGCTTGGATGGCGTAAGTGACAGCGCATTGAAGTATCAATTCAGAGGTCCGGGTTCAAATCTCCGTCCAAGCATTTATTTTTCTTTTCATGTAATATATATATCCATCCATAATAATCCTGTCCGAGGGCAGCTCTCACTGCAATCATGGCATTTTTATGTTATGCTTTGCAGCTTTACTAGGGAATTATAGGTGTGGTAGCTTCCCGTTGCTTTTCACACCAGTGAAGGATGATAATGATAAGGATGATGATGATGGCCGGATGGTTTTCGGGGACCGTTGGGCCCTAAGCTTCCTGACATTTGTCTTACAGGTGAGGAAAATCCCGACAAAACTTCACCCAGGAGCCTGTCTCGACCGGGAATCTAACCCGGGCCCGCTGCGTGACAAGGCAGCACATATTAATATATACACTAGCTAACTCCACCGCTGTGGTCTCGAGGTAGCGTGCTGCCTTGTCACGCAGCGGGCCCGGTTCGATTCCCGTTCGGGGCAGTTTTTCTGGGTGAGGTTTTTATCGGGGTTTTTCCTCACCTGTAAGACAAATGTCAGGACAACATTAAGGTCCAAACGGTCCCCGAAATCATATGGTCATCATCATCATCGTTATCATTATCATCATCATCATCATCATCCTTCACCGGTGTGGAAAGCAACGGGAAGCTACCACACCTACAATTCCCTAGTATAGCTGCAAGCATAGCATGAAAATGCTATGATTGCAGTGAAAGACCTGCCCTCGAGCAGAATTACTATGGATGGATGGATGGGTGAAAATCAGACAACGGCTGTCGCTTATGAGAGGAATAAACGCTAAAGATGATTCTGAAAAATTCGATTTAAAAAACTTGAAAAAAGATGAAATGCGATAAGAATACCAAATCAAAATTGCTAATAGATTTGAAGTACTGGAATCTTCAGATGACAATGTGGCAAACGAAGAAGAAACTCATATAAATAAAGAATGGGAGGCTATAAGAGACATTATTAAATTTTCAGAATCACAAAGCATTGGTTGTTTAAAAAAGAGGCAAAACAAGAAATGGTTTGATGAGGAATATGCCGACATTATAAAGAAAAGAAAGCTAGCAAAAATGAAATGGTTACACGAGCCAAATGAGGTAAATTTAGAGCAATTGGGTAGTATTAGACGGGAAATCACGAGGTTACTAAAGAGTAAAAAGAGGGAATATTTGAGAGAAGATTAAAGATATTGAAATTAATGCAAAAAATAGGAACATTAGAGAATTATATCAGGGAATTAGTATAGAGAAGAAAGGGTTTCAGGCTAGAACAAACATAATTCGAAATGAAAATGGGGACATGATTGCAGATTCCAGGAGTATATTAAATAGATGGAAAAGTTACTTTAATCAGCCATTAAATGTACATAGAGAACAGGACATCGAGGAAGATAATTTACAGACAGCAGAAATGCTAGGCGCAGAACCAAGTGCATTAGAGGTTGAACTGGCGATAGGAAAATTGAAGATGTATAAAGCATCAGGTTCAGATGATATCCCAGCAGAACTGATAAAATCAGGGGGAGAAAAATTAATGGACAAGATGCGCCAGTTGCTTAATATGATTTGGGAAAAAGAAGCTCTTCCAGAAGAATGGAAAGAATCGATTATCGTATCAGTTTATAAGAAAGGAGATAAAACTGATTGCAACAACTATAGGGACATCTCATTACTTTCAATTTCGTATCAATTCTAACAAATATATTAGTAAGCAGGCTTACTCCTTATATTTATGACATTCTAGGATATTATCAATGTGGATTTAGAAGAAACAGGTCTACAACAGATCAGATTTTTAGTATAAGAGAGATTTTAGAAAAGAAATGGGAATATAATGGTACTGTACATCAACTGTATGTAGACTTCAAAAAAGCATATGATTCAATTAAGAGGGAGAAGTTATATAGTATCCTGCTGGAGTTCGGAATTCCTAAAAAGTTAATTAGACTTATACGAATGTGTCTAAATGGCACAAAGAGTAGAGTGCGTGTTGGCAAACTGTTTTCGGATACTTTTGAAATCCAGAATGGGTTGAAGCAAGGAGATGCACTATCTCCTCTACTATTTAACTTTCCCATCAAATCTTTAGATTATGAAGAAGGTCTACAACTCAATAGTATTAATAAGCTGTTAGTTTATGCTGATGATGTACTATTGGCCGATAGCGACGAGACACTAAAGGACAACACGCACACACTATTGAGTAACACTAAGAAATTAAGACTGGAAGTAAATATCAATAAAACGAAATATATGGTCACACATAGAAATCCATTATATAATGGAAATGGACAGTTAATGACAAATGAGGGAAATTTTGAGGAAGTGGCTGAATTCAAATACCTAGAAACAATAATCACAAATAGAAATTAGATGCACAAAGAAATTAAACATAGGCTCAATTCTGGAAATGCGTGCTATTATGCATTGCAGAGACTCTTGATATCCCAACTACTCTCAAAAAAACGTTAAACTGAAAATTTATAAAACTATTATTCTACCAGTTATATTATATGGATGCGAAACATGGACTCTTACTTTAAGGGAAGAAAGGAGATTACGAGTATTTGAGAATAAAGTTCTTAGGAAATTTTTTGGACTAAAGAGAGATGAACAGACAGGTGAATGGAGAAGACTTACTAACAGTGAACTACATGGTCCTTATAGGAAGCCAGATATAATGGGAACAGTTAAGTCTCGTAGACTGTGATGGGCAGGACATGTGGCACGAATGGTGGATGAAAGACGTGCACGAAAACGTCTTGTAGAAACACTAGAAGGAAAACAAGGCTATAAGTTTATTCCAAAAATTACTGTTACAGTTTGGCCACTTGCAAAAGATCAGTAGCTAAAGTATTTTAATATTTATTCATCATCATCATTAAGCTTCACGGATTAGGTCTTTGCCTGTTCCGATCTCACATCTGTTCAGCCCAGCGCTTTCTTGGTCTTCCTACCGACCTTCGTTTTCCATGATTATATGTCAATGACATCTTTGGTATCCTATCCTCTGTCATTCTCTGCAGATGTTCTATCCAATTGTTCCTGTGTTCTTCTATTTGTTGAAGAAGTGGTTGTATTTTTAGTTCCTCTCTAATATTCTCATTTCTAATATGTTCTTCTCTTGTACAACCTTTCACAGCCCGTAGGAATCTCAATTCCGCTGCCTGAATTTTACTTTTTTATTTTTCCTTCAGGACCCAGGCCTCACTTCCATACATCGCCACTGGTAGTATCATTGAGTAAAATCTTAGTTTGTTTTAATTGGTTTCATTGAGCATGCCTCATTACAGGTAATGCTGCATAGGTACCATTTTTTAATTTACATCTAATCAGTTTGTGATTATGGTTCTTAAATGCTTTCACCTAATCTGATATTCTGTGCCTATTTGCAAACATAATATATACAACATATAAAATTATTTATTACAAAACGGTAGTTCGACCAGTTATCGTATGGCGCAGAAACTAGGGCTGATACAACGAAAACTAAACAAATAATAAGCACATGTGAAATGAAGATCTTAAGAACTATTCAGGGGAAAACATTATTTGATGAAATACACAACACAGAAATTAGGGACAAATGTCACATTCAAGACATAACCAAATTTATTATAGATAGACGAAATTTTTAAGAAATATAGCAGGATATACTCTGCTAGATAAGAAAAGAAATGAAGATATAAGAAAAGAACTAAATATTTTCAAACTTACAGACCGAATAATTAAATACAGGAACGACCGGAAAAAAACATATTGGTAGAATGCCAGAAGGAAGATTTCCAAAATTATTGCTAAATTATAAACCGCACGGAAGGAGAAATATTGGACGCCCACACAGATGGTGGTCTGAACAATTTTAACAATTCTAGCTTTCATGAAACCGGAACGAGCCAAGAGGCTTAATCCCTGGATGATGATGATGATGATGATGATAGACGAAAATATTGGAAGGATCATATGGAAAGAATGGAAGACAACCGACTTGCAAAAAAGAGCTAAAGAAGATGGACAAATGGACGGGAGAAGAACAAGAGGAAGACCAGCCAAGAGATGTATAGACAGTGAATGCACATCTAATACGTCTTCCTCCGAGGAGTGATTTTGGAAATAAACAGGATGAAAATCCTACAAATTATGTTTAAGAAGAAGAAGGGGAAGATTTATCAGTGTCTATATCTATAACGTACCGAAGTTTATGTTTTAATACATTTTGAAAAATGCTGTAGGTGTCTTGATAGTAGTTGCTCCTCAGGTATTGGCCATTGTGCTTTTTGCAGTTCTATTGCCAGTTTCATTTCATCCCTTTGTTTTTGTAGTTTTGTACACCTGTAGAGTAGATACTGTTCCTCTAGCAGACAGGTACAAGTGGGGTCATCTATTGCACCAATATGCCTTCGTTTTGCCGCTTAAAATGACTGTCGTTGCGGGGTTAATAATAAGGATATTCAGTTTCATTCTTTAGATAACAGAAGGAAGGAATTGTTTGCATTGGGAGCCTTTGGTTGTATTGTCCCACTGCGTATCCCTTCTAACTTTGTTCTTCAGTGTTCATATTGTATTGTATTGTATTGTATTGTATTGTATTGTATTGTATTGTAAGCCCATGTTTTTCCTTTACAGAGATTTAGGCGCTCTCCCCCTACAGGAAAGAATTTGAACCATGTTATTTTAGTTACACTTGTTTTCGTATAGATGTCATTTTTGAGTGGTCCGTGGTCAGCGTTCCGCCTCATACTGACATCTAGAAAACCAGGATGGGAAAATTCGAAAAATTTTGCTTAGAGGCATTTTCATTTAGGCTTAAGGATTTTTTACGAGCCTGAAAATCTTCAGACTCGGGACCCACGACTTAAAGTCCCTCCCGGAGGACTTGCTCCTTGGAATTTTCCGTCCCAAATAATCCACTGTTCGTGTGATTGTTATTTTTGAAATAAAACACAAATTACGCCTCTGGGATGTTGCCAAAAAATATGTACTTAGGTTTTCAAGGACGGATTTCGTATCGCGATGGCTGATGAATCTCAACCCAACCGTTGAGGATGCCAGATGCAGTATCTGACGAAACATCGAGGAGTTGTAACCTTCAGCAATCCCGCAAGATTTCTACTGATGATCATTGCAAATGTTTTTTTTGTTATAATTTAATTTGTGCAAAAATAAATAAACAATTACCAAGCATCGGCTGTATAATTTACCTCCCTTAAATCATGCTTAATGTTATTCTTCCACCTTATTATTGTTCTACCTAATGGGGCAATTTCCATCTGGTTTTCCTAAAGGAATTTCCATACCAATCTTTCATACTCCATTCGTGCCACATGTCCTGCATACCACAGTCTACGGGACTTAACTGTTCTCATTATATCTGGTTTTCTATAAAGACCATGTAGTTCATTGTTACGTAGTCTTCTCCATTCACCTGTCTGTTCATCTCTCCTTGGTCCAAAAAATTCTTAAGGACTTTATTCTCAAATAGTAAAGTGATCCCACAACAGACCCGGAGGCCCTTGGGGTAGTAGGAGGTTAAGGCTCCCACTTTTTCTAGACAATCGGCACTTTATGTCAGCCCTGCGTGACGGCCGCCTTTACCACAGAACAAGCGTCTGGTACTCATTTCCGTTAGAGGCTGAGTCGACCCCAGGGCCATAGTGCCGCCAGAGGGTTTGGGTCAGTTTAAAAATCCTGACCCCAACGGGACTTGAACCCTCGACCCTCCGGCTTGTAGCTCAGTGCCTTAACCACTACACTACGGCGTGCCCCCCTTTATTCTCAAATACTCGTAGCAATTTCTGCTCCCTTAAAGTAAATATTATAAAGAAATCTTGTGTACGTGTGTTTGTCACTGACCTCCTCCTAAACGACTGGACCGACTTTGTTTTGTGAATGTCTGATTCGGTCCCATGATGGTTTAGATTTGCAATTGGACCCTCAAACCATTAGGTGTAGGAGTTCACCTGAACAGCGGTCACATGTTTTATGTTAACGAACCTCAGTATATCCCATTAAAATAAACCGAGGTGGGTATTATCCAAAAGCGAGAGAAATCCGACAAGTAGAACTGGAGGTTTAATTGAAACTCGAAATTAAAAACTGCCTGAACGACTGGACCGATTTTGATGACATTTTTCGTGAGTGAGTCCCTGGATGGTTTAGATTCACAATTAGATTCAGTAGGTGGCACTGCGATCGGGTTATAGGACTTTTTAAATGTCAGATGTGTTGTCATCTGCATTATCGACATATCCGTCATCATGCACGATTCTTGAGCCACAACAGATGTCAGTGAGGAGTTTTCTTGTGAACTTGTTTAATAATATCTAATTACGTCTTAATTAACCTTTTGAACGCCATGCCCGGCGTGCGCCGGTGAAAGTGTGTGTACAGCTGTACGCCACGCCCGGCAGGCTCCGGTTTTCAATCTTATTACTTTAAATATTTTTTTCCCGAAATTTTTACTTCAATAAACTAAAATTATTGTTCGTTCTATGTTTGTAAATCCTTTCTTAGCAATACTTTGCACATCCCTTACAGAATAACGGTACAGGCTGGTTGTAAATCGGTTTTCTAAAGGAGGGTGTACATTCATGTTTCAAGGTCTTTTTTTTGCTATGGAATATTGCAATTTCAGGATTTTCTCTTTATTTATTTTATTTTTAGTTGAAAAGATACCTGAGCAAGGGATAGGTCGTGCTGTGGAATACAGTGATTCATGTCTCGAAGTTGACGAAAATACAATACGTGAGTTTATTGTGACAGTTTTATCAGAAGATGAGAGTGACAGTAACAGTTCATCAAATGGTTATTCGTTTGACGAATGTGATAGTAGTCCTGTTTCTAAGAGAATATTATTACAATCTAAGCCTGTAAATAGTAAAGCAAGCGATGTAGACCTAAATGAACAGAGTGTGACTGACAGTGGTAGGCGTGTCGCGCCAGACGGAACACGTGGCATAGAACAGCTGTTTGACTGGAATTGATTCGAACCCAGGACCATAAAAAATGTCCAACAATATTTAATATCATAATTGTTTAGTGATAATGCCATCAAATTATTCAGTAGAATAAATGTTTTAGTGATAGTGATAACAAATTTCAATAAAGACACCGTGCTGAATTCGAACCTGGGATCTTTACAAGTGGAAGCAACACCGCCTAACCTTCAAGTAAATGTAAAATAGTGAGTTTAAATTAAATTTACCATGTCATGTAGATAGTTAAATATACTTTATGTAGGTTTATATTATATAGTATGGCGTAGTACTTTAAATTTAAAAAACCTGGCGCCCACAGCCCAGCTGGCAAAAGGAAAACTCGGCGGTCAAAAGGTTAATGGATTTTATAGTAAAAAAGTAACATATCTTTGTCATTCGGCTATGACACGAGCATTGAACGTTCGGGCAGCCATCGCCTCCCGGGTCCGCTAGTATATAGGGTACATCCGTGTAATTTGGGCCGACGTGTAACTTGGGCTTTTTAAAATTTTGATATTTACAAGTTTGTTTACCACTTGATTGTAACGGGATTAGCAAGGCTATTAGCGGTTCATCACCCCCTCAAACTTGTTTTATTGCATCCCTCAAGGTTTGGAGGCAACGAAGAAAGTATTATATTGTCCATTTTCACTAAAAGGTTTCAGTTCAAAGTGAAACAGTTTTTGGAAGCTAGTGGTTAAGTCAAGTGTGTGTATTTTTAGTTAAATATTTCAAAGTACGTTTTATTAATATTTCAGTATCGTGTTTACTATAATTTTTGTGGTACACATTTTTTTTAATTAAATGATACATGGTGTGTAATTTGGGCCTCATGAGAATTTGTAATTTGGATCTGAGATAGATCATTACTTTTTTTAGTTATATATATATTGTTAATAACTAAAATTATTAGCCTATGGTTATAATAATAATAATAATAATAATAAAAGTAAAGTGATCGCACAACAGGCCCGGAGGCCCTTGGAGTAGTAGGAGGTTAAGGCTCCCACTTTTTTCTGGACAATCGGCACTTTTATGCCAGCCGGGTTGTCAGCCCTGCGTGACGGCCGCCTTTACCCCAGAACAAGCGTCTGGTACTCATTTCCGTTAGAGGCTGAGTCGACCCAGGGCCATAGTGCCGCCAGAGGGTTTGGGTCAGTTTAAAAATCCTGACCCCAACGGGACTTGAACCCTCGACCCTCCGGCTTGTAGCCCAGTGCCTTAACCACTATGCTACGGCGTGCTCCCAATAATAATAATAATAATAATAATAATAATAATAATAATAATAATAATAATAATAATAATAATAATAATAATAATAATAATAATAATTATTATTATTAATCAAATTATTTCTACTATAATAATTAACATAACTGAAATCACTTTATTTTATTTATTCTTATTATTAAAATTACTTTACTACCAACTAAGTCAGTGGCTCTATAGAAACCGTGGGTTCATGGCCGCTCGGACATAAGCTTATTTTACTAATCTAATTATTATTTTAGTAGGCTATATATATATATATATATATATATTTATATATAGTCATGTCCATTTTAGATGAAGATATGAAAAAAATGAGAATAACCTCAACCGTTTCTTACTATCAGAATTCGCTGATATGCAGATAAATACTTTCCATTTTCAAATGATGAAATATGAAGTTTTCACATGAGGACAACTTGGGACTTGTTTTTAAGAAACAGGAACTCTGTTAATTATGACGTGAGCACGTGGAAACTTGCTTCATAAAGTGGAATAACCTAGCTTTTAATAATGTTACGTTGGTAATAATGGTATATTTTACATAAGGAAGTTGGCCCTGCTTTAATTTGATTCATATTTAAGAATAATGGAATTAATTCTGCTACTTAGAACTTCTTTTCTAAGAACAATTGAAAAAGTTCATTAACAACAGAAACACGTGTGAAACAAAATACTAACTTTCTTTCAAATAACATTCAATTGTTTATTTCTAGAACACTCGCGACTTCAAGGTTTCTCACTTCTCCGGAATTTGAAATGGAATTCCTTACATTTTTTAAAATTTCTTTCTTTGTCGTTTTCTTTCGTTTACACTGTTGTTCTTTTCTGTTTTACCTCTGTTAACCTTTTTATCTTATTCACACATAGACAGTACACACACCCAGACCCAAGGCGGAGATTTAAAATCCCCTACCCCGCCGGGAATCGAACCCGGGTCGCCGGAGTGGAAGGTAGGGACTCTACTGACTATGTCACGGCGACGGTCTACATAATAAATAATAGTTTTAAAAACTAAAAGAACACGCTTTATTAGAAAACTAAAAAATTAAAAATAATTTTAATTTCCAATACGCTTGGGATAAAATAAAGTGGTCAACAAAAAAATCATCTCCAACACATATAGAATAAAATTAGAGTTATCAACAAAAAGAAAATAATTTTACCATCAAAAGTGTGGGGTGCTCTATATCAATTGATATATTTGATAATAAACAGATATTGGTAAAAGTAAGCTCTCTAAGAAGAAAATGTAAAATTCATAAAAATCAACCCACGCTTTTGATGGTAAAATTATTTTCTTTTTGGTGATAACTCTAATTTTATTCTATATGTGTTGGAGATGATTTTTTTGTCGACCACTTTCATTGTATCCCAAGCTTGTTGGAAATTAAAATTATTTTTCATTTTTTTAGTTTTCTAATAAAGCGTGTTCTTTGTTTTTAAAAACTATTATTTATTTATACTTTTTAGTTTTAATATTTTACAGAATAATATAAAAATGTAAATATCTTTAAATTCGATACTATTGTAGTATGAGCTAAAAGTAATACTCTTCTATTAAAAAAAACCTTCCCGGCCGGATTTGAACCAGCGACGTATGGATTCTGAAATTACATACCACTAAGAGTTCACTGCTCTACCAACTGAGCTCTTACAACGATTGACTAAAAACTCGGCAAGTCCGCAACCTATACCAGTTTCATTTGTTTGATTTTCGGATGATTCTGGCCAGGATTTTAGAAACAAAATATGAAATTATTGTATTGTCACGGGTCCTCTACACGTATACAAAGTTTCAAGTCAATCCTATGTTTCTAAGTGGGTGAAAATCGCGTTGAAAGATTCCGTTACATTGATACAAAAACACTATTTTTGATTTTCTGATGATTATGCTCAGGATTTTAGAAAATAAATATGAAATTATTGTATTGTCACGGGTCCTCTACAAGTATACAAAGTTTCAAGTCGATCCAATGATTTTAAGTGGGTGAAAATCGCGTTGAAAGATTCCGTTACATAGATAGATAGATAGATACAGGTCAAGCTAATATAAAGCGTGTAAAAAGAAAATCTGTTGATAAACAGAGAAGAAAATGGAACTTAACTGTTTTGTCTTTGCCTACTTATAGATTAGATAAAACCCGGCGTGAGCTGTTACGCCTAAATAAAATAAACGTGTATTTGATTTAGTTGAATAAGTAAAATAAAATTGTGTGTTAATTAAATTATGTGGTACGGCCTACATTGCGACGATTTATTTCTCTACGATTTAGAAGATGGATAAATATTAAGAGATAGTTTAAATTGAAAGTGTAACGAGTAAAGTCAATGTTGGATATTAAAGCACTTAAAGCGAAATTTTGCCATCAGAATTGCAAATATTTGTTTAAGTAAGTGAACAAGTGAAAAGAGATATCTCATTGTTGCCGCAGCATAGAGCATACGCATTGCCGGAATGAGGAAGCCGCGCCGATAATGATCTGTGCGCATGGCGTGCTTCATACAGCTTCTTCCAGTAATACTCTTGTTTCCGGTAAAAAATCACACATTGTATTTATATTTTATTACATTTTCATGCTCAGATTTTTTTTCAGTCGGTGGAACCGGGTTCCAGGCTCAGTTGGATATTTCATAATAGTATCCTCATCATGACTAGTTAAGGTTTAAACATTTTATTAGCCTGTTCCTGTTTCCTCCAGATGACTCTGCAGTCAGTGGTCGTCCAATGTCTTGTTTACCTCTTGGTTTGTAGTTTAAAGCCTGCCAAGGGATTCTGTCCTTGGCCATTCTTCTTATTTGCTGTAACCAATTTTGTGGGTATTCCTTAATTTCCTGCACTGTATTTATTGCATTAAATGTTTGCCTGATTGATTTTTAATGTGATCCATAAGTGACTATTTAACTCATGCCCCATATGCGAGTCAATGACCAATCACGTTTCAATGATTTCTGTTTTACAACCAATCAGAGTCGTGTTTCACGAAATATTTATCAGTGTTATAATTGCCATATTAAAGAAGGCTCCTCCTTTTTAATATTCTGAACAGGTATGACCATTATTTTGCAGTGACTGACTATAAGAAATACGGCTACCAGATTGTATATATAGTGCATGAATGTCAACACATGCCGCATGCGGGAGTTAATATAAAACATTTGTAGCAATTGATTATACCACCAAAAAAAGAAACCACAGTTTGCACTTTCTTAAATGTATTTTTTTCCAGGCAATAACATTCCAGGAAAATATAATTGTCATATTTACATCATACGACATCAGAAATGAATTAATATACAGTTTGATGTGTTTCATTTTTTCTCCACTAGAGAGGATTCTTGCAATATTGCGTTCCTTTGGCAATAAATAGTATGATCTGGTTGCAGTGATAATCAAAAGAAGCAGATGAAGCGTACCTATCGCTTCTCATTTGTTTTTAAACATCGCCGTTTACATTAAATATATAAATATTTTAAAATAACTATAGTTAAATAATGATTTGTGAGTAAACAGATTAATTTTATTCGTTAAATAGTCCAAACAAATGCCACTCTTGATTTCCAAATTCTCTAGATAAATTGGAAATCACTCGTGGCGTTACTTATGATAATCCTATTATATGTCTGAGAAATGTCAGTTGTGATGGTTCAATCTCTGTGAATCTCTCTTTACCAGTATCCATATTTCACTTCCAAATTTTAAGGCTGCTTTTGTTGTGATATTGTGAATTCATAATTTTGTTAAATAATTCACATTCAAGATGAATAAAAATGGAATACTATTTGGGGATTACGTGCCACCATGCAACTGGCATAAACTTAAATAAAACAACGGAAAATACAGAATTTATTGCTGCGGTGTGTGAATAACACAGGTCAACATGATTTTTGTCTCATGAGTACCAATAGTTGTACTTAATGCAGTTTTTTATCGTGTTTTCAAATATGTATTCGGAATTTCTCCATCACCCACAGTTTTTTATTTCATTTCCAATTAATGGATTTAAATAATTATTTTTTAGTAAACGTTTTTTCGTCCATTTGTCCATTGTAAAATAAAACCAAATGAGCTAACTCAGGAGCTTTCAGCTATGGAAAAGAGATATCAAGGCAAATGGAATCCTAATATGCTGACCGATTATTGTTGGATCATCAAGAGGGATGTTCCACAGGCGAAATATAGCAGAAAATCGTAATTTCTTACTTTCTAGGCGAGTCCGAATGTTCGAATATTGTGTAGTTACGAATGTAGAAAATATTAAAGTGTTTGAAATTATAAATTCCTGTCTCTCGGAAACAGGGATGGAGAAAAACCGATATCATATTTGAATTTGGGAGAAAAAATACTATCACAATCACATATTTTTCTTTCTGAGGCAAAAAAGGTGTTTTTGTTTTGTTGCTCAGTACAATTATGTGAGAGGAAAATATACATGTTGATTTTTTCCCCCTAAAAATTTGAAAAAAAAACCATAAAATAATGTGAGAAGTTAACCTTAAAAAATCTAAAATCAGCACATGTACAATGTAAAAAATATAGGCCTATTAGTCAATGCTCAGAGTGTAGTCAATCTATCACAAGTAGTCACGAGTGATTTCTTAATCTATCAAAATTTTATCTAGAGAATTTGGAAATCAAGAGTGGCATTTGTTAGGACTATTTAACGAATAAAATTAAGCTGTTTACTCACAAATCACTATTTGAATATAGATATTTTAAAGTATTTATATATTTAATATCCACCGCTGTGGTCTCGAGGCAGCGTGTTGCCTTGTCACGCAGCGGGCCCGGGTTCGAGACAGGGTCGGGACAGGCTCCTGGGTGAAGTCTTTTTCGGGGTTTTTCATCACCTGTAAGACAAATGTCAGTAAGCCTAAGGCCCAACGGTCCCCGAAAATGATCCGGCCATCATCATCATCATCATTATCATTATCATCATCATCCTTCACCGGTGTGGAAATCAATGGGAGGCTACCACACCTACAATTCCCTAGCAAAGCTGCAAAGCGCAGCAAGAAAATGCTATGATTGCAGTGAAAGACCTGCTCGGGCAGAATTAATGTGGATGGATGGATATATTTCATGTAAACGGCGATGTTTCAAAACAAATCAGAATTGTGTGGTAATGTTTCATTTGTTTTTCCCATGCAACTTGATTATATTATTTGTTGTCAAATAATGATCGTAATATAGTAGAAATGCACCCTAGTGGAGAAAAAATGAAACACATCAAACTGTATATTATAACCAACATTACAGGTTATTAATTTATACTTTTAGTAAACAATAAAATCATTATTCAAAAACACAATTATTGAACGCACATTTGATAATTGTTTTGAAACATCGCCGTTCAATTAAATATATAAATATTTAAAAATAACTCTATTTAAATAATGATTTGTGAGTAAACAGCTTAATTTTATTCGTTAAATAGTCCTAACAAATGCCACTCTTGATTTCCAAATTCTCTAGGTCCCTGCCTGTTCCGTTCTCACATTTGTTCAGTCCAGCATAGCGTTTTCTTGGTCTTCGGCCACCAGGATTATATATCAATGCCATCTTTGATATTCTATCCTCTATCATTTTTTCAGATGTTGTTCCAAATTGTTGCTGTGTTCTTCTATTTGTTGAAGAAGTGGTTGTACTTTTAGTTCCTCTCTAATATTCTCATTTCTAATATGTTCTTCTCTTGTACAACCCTTCACAGCCCGTAGGAAGCTCATTTGCGCTGCCTCTTTCTCCTTCAGGACTCAGGCCTCACTTCCACTTGCAGTGTCATCGTTGTGTGTATCCTTTCTAACTTTGTTCCCCACTGTTCGCAAATGTAAGATATCAACCGAAATGTCGGGTATTAGAATTAGCCCATAATCATTCCATTTCGGGCAAGGGCCTCCTGCGACTGCAGGGTGGCTTATGTTACATCCCCGGGTTAGCCAATCCCTTGGGACTATCACTTAACTTTTTTATGGATTGCTTCCATCTTTGTCTGTCTTGTGGTATTCTAGTCCACAATATTCTTACATGTCACTCCAACTTTTTTTTTTGTCTTCCCACTTTTCTTTTCCCTAGTCTAGGTTCCCACATAGTCACTGTATAAGTCCACTTTTTAGGATCCATTCGGAGCACATGACCCCCCCCCTATTTCCATTTCAACCCCATTGCTCATGTTGGTACGTCTTTCAGCCTCGTTATCTTGCGGATGTCCTCGTTCCTGAAGCGGTACCTTCTTGTGATGTTTAATAGCTTCCGCTCCATTTTTCTTTGGCAAATCTCTAGCATGGATGTTCCTTTTCTTGTTAATGACCGTGTCTGCGAGCCGAAAGTTAATACGGGTAGTACACACATGTCCATAACTGTTTTTTATTTCATTTTTAGGCTTATGTCTTTTTCTAATAATATGAACTTTAGAGCCCAGAATTTTTTCCATGCTTGTGTGATTCTCCTTTCTATTTCGTTTGGAGTTTGGTTGGTGAATGATACGGCTTGGCCTAAGTAAACATTGATGCAGTCGATTTTGTGATTTTCGATCTGGATTATCTTTTTTGTATCGTTAGTCATTATCTTTGTTTTTGAGACATTTACTTGAAGTCCTGATTGTTTACTGTATTTGCAGTGCTCTCTTAGCATTTCTTCTGCTTCCTCGTATGAGTCTGTTATGAGAGCGATGTCGTCTGCAAAGCTGATATTGAATAATTTTCTTCCGTATTATTAACCCTTTAATTGGCAAAACACTAATTTCTCGTGCCAGTTATTTAAATGTTGCGGACCGCACTGAAAACATAATCACGAATGACTGTTATTACGTTTATTGTGTAATTCGACACATATTTAAATAATTGTTACTCGTTCGTTTTCCTCTGTTTTCATTAATAGTACTAAATAAATCAAACCAATTGATGCGTCGTATAGGGTACATTGCCAATTAAAGGGTAAAACTTGTATGCGGGCCATTTAGCTTTGAAGACGGTTTTAGGAAGCCTATAAAATTATATATGAATGTTGCTTTGATATGCTATAAACTTAATAATTAGGAGAAGTGGATGTGATGACGCGCATCACAGTGTGAGAAACTCGAAAGGAAATAATAAAACATTGTTTGATACAAGCTCTCATTTCCAGGAAAAGAAATTCATCCGTTAAATTGTTACACTTTCAACGTGTCGTGTATCATTTTATTGTGTGCGCGTATCTACACGCTAGAAGTGACAGCTTCCCTCCTCTCTATTTATTGTTATTGATTCCCGTTCGTTGAGCTCGGGGCATGAATGCTCCCCTAGTGGAAATTTATTTAGCTAGTTCCCGCATTGGTCGAAATTCGACCATAAATAAACTTCACCGCACTTATCTCAATTTATATTATATATAATAGACATTGTTAGTTTTAAATTCTATTAGACCTTATTAATGACAACTATAATAATAATAATAATAATAATAATAATAATTATAATAATAATAATAATAATAATAATAATAATAATAATAATAATAATAATAATAATAATAATAATAATTCATCTATCCATAGTAATTCTGCCCGAAGGCAGGTAATTCACTGCAATCATAGCATTTTCATGCTATGCTTGCAGCTTGCTTTACTAGGGAATTGTAGGTGTGGTAGCTTCCCGTTGCTTTCCATACCGGTGAAGGATGATGATGATGATGATGATAAGGACGATGATGATGATGGCCATATAATTTCAGGGACCGTTTGGGCCTTAAAGTTTTCCTGACATTTGTCTTACAGGTGAGGAAAAACCCCGATAAAAACCTCATCCAGAAAAACTGTCCCGACCGGGGGTCGAACCCGGGCCCGCTGCGTGACAAGGCAACACGCTACCTCGAGACCACAGAGGTGGACTATAGTAATAATAATAATAATAATAATAATAATAATAATAATAATAATAATAATAAAGTCCCTGGCTGTGGTCTCGAGGTAGCGTACTGCCTTGTCATGCAGCAGGCCCGGGTTCGATCCCTGGTCGGGACAGTTTTGCTGGGTGAGGTTTTTATCGGGGGTTTTCCTCACCTGTAAGACAAATGTGAGGAAAACTTTAAGGCACAAACGGTCCCCGAAATCATATGGCCATCATCATCATTCATATTCTTCTCAGATTAAAAGCCTAGCATTAAGGACTCTCCTGGCGCACCATCATCATCATCATCATATCATCGGGGCAATGTAACCCCGCCTTCCAGGCGCCCCAACCTCAGAAGTGGGTTACAAGTACGCCATGCCAGGAGAGAAGATCAGGAATGTCGAAAGACAACCTGGGGCATTTAGAAAAAAATTATAATAGCTTTATTTTATCTGGCAGAGTTAAGGCCTTGTCTGCACTCAACCGGATTTAAAACAAACTGTTAGTTTTAAATAGTGTATTATTTTATTTGACCTTGTACTGGACTTTTATTATTATCATATATGTATATAAAAAGAAAACCGATTGACAAACAAAGGAGAAAAATATACTAGACTGTTTTGTGTCGAAGGTAGGGGGGGGGAAAGAACTGTTTCCAACATTTTTATTGATAACACTAAAGCTCAAAAATAGCTACTAAAATCGCTATCGCTCGGTTTTTAAACATTTTCCTCGCTTCTGTAAATACTACTTCCGAACCTTGCATCGTAATATACTATTAAATTGGTGTCAAATTATACAAGAATTTACAAATAGATAACAACTGACGATTGTGATGACTTGTTTTTACTGCAGTCCGATACTTTTAAATAAATTTAATCGAACATTGATGTTATTCAATTTAAGAAAATAAATATAGTTCTACAAATTCCATAAAGCAGCTGATCTATCTACAATGACATAACAGCCCAATGCTGGGTCTTAACCTCTCCTTTGTTAAGAGTTACTGCATCAAATTAATTTAGTTATTATTTAAAAATTTCCAATACTGTTATTTTAACACAGTTCCAATAATGGATCATATTATAATGATATTGTGAAAGGAAAAATTAGTGTGTGAACCAGGAATCGAACCGTGGACCTCTAGTTCTCCAGACTGGTGTGCAGCCCACTACACCATTCAAGTTAATTTAGTCGTGCTTAATTCCCAAGGGAACTCGTTCAGATACCACATATAAGAAAGGACAGCAGAGGCCACGATAGCGATGTATAGAATAAAGAACATTGCATCCTTATCACTAACGTCAGCCACTACACTTTTCAACACGACAATATCCCCAATAATCACGTATGGGCTCGAATTAATATGGGAAAAATTAACAATCAGTGACTTAGAACGCATTGAGAAAGTCAAGGCACGGTTCCTAAAGTTTCCATGGGTATATACTTATTTATTTTTATTTATTTATTTATTTATTTATTTAGCCTGGTGGAGTTAAGGCCATGTGGCCTTCTCTTCCACTCACCAGAACAAGAATATGTTACATATGAATACAAAAAAAATACAATAATAGTCATATAAAACAGGACAAACATATGTTACACATGAATACAAAAAAATTACAATAGTAGTCATATTAAACAGGACAAACATGTTACATATGAATACAAAAAAAAAGTTACAATAATAGTTATTGAACAATTAATTATCTGTCATATTGAATAATAATGAAATTAATGTCTAATAATAGAATGAAATTAAATACAATTAAAATTAAATTAATGATACAATGAATAAAAAAAGGAATAAGAGCTCGAATCTACTATACGTAAAAAGAAGAGAAAAAAAAATACACTACAATGAATTAATCTACGCTTTTTATACAAGGCATTAGGTAAATATATTAACAAATCCTAAGTCTATTTTTATTAAATAATGCAAAAACGCATTATTAATTCTTAAAAAGTAGTATTAGTGAGTTGTTTCTGTTAGTGATTTTATTTTCAATTTATTTATGAAAGATGGTAAAGTTTGGCAGTCTCTGACATAGGGTGGAAGTGAATTCCATGTTCTAGCAAGAGAAACTGTAAAAGATTTCGAATAATAGGTAGTATGATGAGGAGGGATATAAAGGACACTGTGCTCAAGGGATCGGGTATCTAAGTTATGTGTATCAGAGAGTTTAGTGAAGCGGTTGTGATAAATAATAAGGTAAAGATGTGTGTAATATGTTATAGAGTAGGCATAGGGAATGGATGGTTCTACGATCTTGAAGACGAAGCCATGACAAATTGTTCCAGGGATGGTGTAACGTGATCAAATCTACGTATACCACAAATAAAACGTATGCAAGAATTGTGAACACGTTGAAGTCTTTGGGTAAGAACAGTATTTAGGTCAGTAAAAAGAGTATCACAATAATCAAAATGGGGCATTGCAAGTGTTTCTACTAACATTTTTCTTAGAGAAAATGGTAAACAATTTCTTATACGATTTAATGAGTGTATTATTGAGAAGATAGTTTTGCAAATGTTATTTATTTGTTTATTCCAAATTAAATGTTTATCCATAAACACTCCTAGATTTTTTACTGTCTCACTATAAGGGATCTGAACCCCATTAAGTGACACATGTAATACTGCATTTGTGTTAATTGAGGATAATAGTCTCTGATGGCCCATAATGATTGCTTGTGTCTTTCTAGGATTTAATTCAAGTCCATATTTCTCTGTCCACGCCGTTAGCGAGTCAAGGTCCTCGTTAATTTTGTGCCCTCAGAGTGGGAAAATATGCTCCATCAAGGCTTGGCACATGAGCTGGCCAAGGAAACTTTTTACATTGTAGATCTGAGACTCAGCCTACCATCTACCGGAGCCAGCAACAAGCTACTAGAACTGAGAAGAATGAAAAGAGCGGAGATAGATATCGGCTGCAATGATCGATCGCAACTGGACCAAAGAGAATCAGGAGCAGAGACACACTATTACAAGGCTAGCCATTCACGGCTTCCACCACAAATTATGCAACAACAAGACATCCCACACCCCGAATGACCAATGTGTGTGTGTGAATGTAACCAATATCATATCACCGAGTGCCATGAAAGAACAAAATCGATCTCAGAATATACCAAAGAATAATACCCATTCGGGTGAACCTTCCATATTTAATTCCCCAAGATGTCATGAAAAGTAAGCATTCAACATACCGACCCTATGAGACATCTAGTAGCCAACTATGGTATTAGTATAATAATGAAAGTCGATATCTTTTACTTAGAGGTGTCTTTATTCAGGCTTAAGCTTCTTTTATGATTGTGAATATCTGCAGATTCCGGGCCCACTGCTTAACCCATTCGCTTCTGGTTAAATGCTCGATGCGTTTTCCCAGAAACCGGATTTAAATTACTGTAAGTTATATCGTCTATTTTCAGACATTCAAAACAAGCAAAAGATAACGGTACTTGAGATCACAATAAGGGTGCAGGCAAAAACACATTCCTCTACTATTCATATATGTTAACAGAAGATTATGCTGCCAAGGGATGTACAAAATAATGCAAAATATATAACAGTACAGTTAAGCGAGTGTATCTCGTCTTCTGAGTTGAAGGTTTAACTGACGACGAGTCTACGTCGTCTTTTGAGGCGAATGGTTAAAGTCCTTCCCGGAGGACTTGCTCCTTCAATTTTTCCGTCCTAAAAAGAACTCCATGGATACCGGCCGGGTTTTAACAGGCGACCCTCAGGAACATAACCACTTGCCCATCGCGGCCGACATAAATCAGCAAAATGGGATCATAAATTCGACCTGCTGACGCAGTTGCTGCATTACGGACGTTTTGTCTCTATTAGACCTGTGAATATGAACCAGGAGGTCCCCGAACACGACTTTCAAACGATACGGCACGAGTGAGTTATTGCACAGTAGTGTGACGTAATAGGACAGGACATATGTTGTCATACACACTGTAACACGACCCACTTTACATTTTCCGCTATAAAATTATTTTATTTCAAAATTACTCCTTATTTCATACAACACTAAATATCAGTTACTTGGAGATCAATGTATTATTATTAACTACAGTCCGGATTGTTATGTACTGAAATGTACAATTGCAACATAGTACAATAGTCGGAGATTCAGCTGCAAGATTATTACGTTCATCGAGTGTATCAACAAAATCTATTTTTTTCATAAAATTTTGAATGACTGAATACATTTTTGCCGAGTTGCCTATTAAAATTCAGCCGCCAGTATATTTAATTAAATATAATTTATTTATTGATTCGAAATAATTTGATTCACTTGTTATGAAAATAAATTATAATCCAGTTCTCAGAAATCGATGTATAGAGCTTGAAAAGTTTTGGTTGCCATTGCACACTTGGCCGTAAACCTCCTCGCGGCAACAACAGGATGTGACACCAATCAGTAATACAATGGCGGTAAGTACGTATTTATTGTTTTATATTGTTGCCTCGCAGCGGGAAGTAAAACCACTACCCTTTATGTATACTACGTACAATGTATATACAAAAATATATCCAAAATGTATTGTTTTATGCCTATCAAAAATACAAAGAGACATACAAAAGTTTAATTAACTTATTTATTCTTACTTACTCACTGGCACTATCGAACCCGTAGCTTCATGCCGCGCGGACATAAGCCCTCCATATATCCCTATCCTGAGCTAATGCTTTCCAATCATTCCCTGTATAATCTACTTCCCTCAAATCATAGTTAATGTTATTCTCCCACCTCATTCTTGGTCTACCAACTGGGCGTTTTTCCTCTGGCTTTCCTACAAGAAGCTTCCATGCACGCCTTTCATTCCCCAAACGTGCAACATGTCCTGCTCATCGCAGTCTACGAGACTTAACTGTTCTTATTATATCTGGCTTCCTATAAAGATCATGTAGTTCATTGTTATGTAGTCTTCTCCATTCTCCTGTCTGTTCATCTCTCTTTGGTCCAAACATTTTCCTAAGTACTTTATTCTCAAATACTCGTAATCTCCTTTCCTCCCTTAAAGTAAGAGTCCATGTTTCGCATCCATCTATAACTGGTAGAATAATAGTTTTATATATTTTCAGTAGTCCACCGCTGTGGTCTCGAGGTAGCGTGCTGCCTTGTCACGCAGCGGGCCCGGGTTCGATCCCCGGTCGGGGCAGTTTTTCTGGGTGAGGTTTTTATCGGGTTTTTTCCTCACCTGTAAGACAAATGTCAGGAAAACTTCAAGGCCCAAACGGTCCCCGAAATCATATGGCCATCATCATCATCCTTATCATTATCATCATCATCACCACCATCATCATCCTTCACCGGTGTGGAAAGCACCTACAGTTCCCTAGTAAAGCTGCAAGCATAGCATGAAAATGCTATGATTGCAGTGAAGAACTGCCCTCAGGCAGAATTACTATGGATGGATATTTTGAGTTTAACGTTTTTTGAAAGGAGTTACGACATCAAGAGTCTCTGCAATGCATAATAGCACGCATTTCCAGAATTAAGCCTATGTTTAATTTACTTATTTATTCTAATGGCTGTAATATGAATTTAATTATTTTAGTAAGTGATTACAAGTTTCTAAAATGCTTTCATCCACCTGAAAAAAAAAAAAATACACAAATTGCGTACATAAATATGTACAATATGTTCCATGAGATTAGCTTCTTGAAACACAGGAAGTCTCGATATTTTCGGAAGTCAGTTTTTATCGATGAGCAAAAATTATTTTCTTATATCGTGAAAACGATCGGTCAGTAAAGCAGAACATCATTTTATACAAAATCATTCAAGACTAAACGTGTATAAAACACTGGCTCTTCCATCTAGCTTGTATGGTAGCGAAGTATGGACATTGAAACAGAAGAATGCACAGAGACTTAGATCTGCTGAAATGAGATACACATTACTAGATCACAAAAAAAAAAAAAATGAAGAGATCTTAGAAGAACCTTTAGAAACAAAATTCTGATTATAAGTCAAGATGGATGCAACATGTTCATCGAATGAAAGATCACAGGATACCCAAATAAATGTTAAGATATCAACCTGCAGGAAGAAGACCAGGACGCCCACTCAAAAGACTTTTGGATGGCGTTTCTGTTGTCGCCGAAACAGGCCAATAAATGGCCTAAATTCGTGAATGTACTATGATGATGATGATGATGATGATATTGATCTATCAGAATATCATTGGTGAATTTTATGAGATGAACGTGTACATTCAATTAAGCCTTAACACAATAGGCCTATGTAAAAATATGTTATAATGTTTTATAGCAGGATTTTAATATCATAATAAATATAAAAGTTAAAGTTAATAATTTTGTTTTTTAAAATTCTTGTAATATTTAAATATAACTTAAATAAATAAAAACATCTAAATAATTCATTGTTGAATAAAAATGTCTCAGTAACAATTAAATACATTGTATTACATAACAGTTTTGTAAATAATGCTTTTAAAAATTGTTTTAAGTCATTGTCAAAATTATAAATCCTTCTGTTATAACTGTAATAAGAACACCTGCTTAACTTCATGTTCTTAAATGAAAGTAAACTAAACTCTGATTGGATGTTAAAACAATTAACTTTCTTGTTTAACAAATCAATTTAAACCTTATATTTAAAGGACTATTAACCAATAGAATTTAAAATTACCATCATGTGATGTAATAATGGTCTTAAAATTATAAAAGAATTACACTAGTCATTCTGCATATAACTTTCAACAAAGATAGAAGCAATAAGAGAAGCTCTCCTGATAAAATGTAATATTTAATACAAGAAGAATAATTGATTCAAGAAAAGAAAATAATTTAATTTTAATTGACGCTGAAGAATAATACCACCTACATTTACTTAATCTGCTGGGAACTTTAAGAAGTGAATAAATTTGTAATTATTTCTACAAGAAACATTTTTTTTTATGATTTTGAAGTGTTTTTCTATCCAGTGTACCAACTTCCGACCCTAAGAAGAGAATCCGGCTCTACTGAAAACTAAACCCAACCTGAACCAGTAATTATTTTTTTTGGGACACCAATCCTTCTTCAAAATGTTATTACAACATCGGGCATGAAGAGAATTACTTGTTCAAAACGTCGTCACAACGTGTGACAAAGCAATTTACTTCTTCAGTTTAAAATATATAGTATTGACCGGATATAGTATTGACCGGATATAGTATTGACCGGATGTAGTATTGACCGGATTGTAAAAATGTTTAACATGAACATGACATACAGTAGCAAAATTCGTTAAAAATTTAAGTTTCTCTGACTGATGCGCACTGACAAGGGAACAGAAAACCATTGAATGTCGAAACCTACCTTCAAATTCTTCCACAGAAGCGTTTTAACGTACCAAGGCTGTGTCAAAAAAGATATATATATATATATCTGCCATTTTTAACTGAAAGAGACTAAAATCCAGCGCCAAAATCTCTCATTGAAACTGTAGGAAAGGAATACAACTGCTGTGCTGCAAGACTGAATAACAACCCTCATGACATGCAGTTGGTATCGTGCCTCGCCTTACTTCACTCCGCTCTTAACTCATGCGGGAAGTACATCTGCTCCGCACAGTGGGTTGCCATTGCTGGATTCTGGCTTCGATTTATATGCCTTGTAGTTAAAAACGGCAGATATTTTTCTTTGGACATGGCCTTGGTGCATCATGACGTTTCTCTGAGACAAATTTCAATGTAGATTTCGGCAAGCAATGGGTGACAGTTCCCTTGTGAAAAAAAAGTGATTACATAGAAATTCAGGCTCTAATAATAACTTGTTTCCAAAATCGAGCCTATGTTTAATTTGTTTCTGTATCTCATAACTATTGTTCCCAGGTTTTACTTTAAGGGAGGAAAGGGAATTACGAGTATTCGAGAATAAAGTTCTTAGGAAAATCTTCGGACCAAAGAGAGATGAACAGACAGGCGAATGGAGAAGACTACAATGAACTACATGGTCTTTATAGGAAGCCAGATATAATAAGAACAGTTAAGTCTCGTAGACTGTGATGGGCAGGACATGTGACACGAATGGGAAATGAAATACGTGCATGAAAGCTTCTTGTAGGAAAGCCAGAGGGAAAACGTCCAGTTGATAGACCAAGAATGAGGTGGGAGAATAACATTGACTAAGGTTTGACAGAAGTAGATTATATAGGGAAGGATTGAAAAAAATAGCTCAGTATAGGGATGTATGGAGAGCTTATGTCCGCGCGGTCATGAACCTACGGGTTCGATAGTGCCAGTGAGTAAGTAGGGTATTTTAATTCAGCCATCTCTTCAAAATTTCCCCCATCTTTCGTTAAACAGAGGTAGTTTTTTCCCCAACTTCTTTCAAAAAACATTAAACTTAAAATATATAAAACTATTATTCTACCAGTTATATTATATGGATATGAAACATGGACTCTTACTTTAAGGGAGGAAAGGAGATTACAAGTATTTGAGAATACATTTCTGAGGACAATTTTTGGATTAAAAAGAGTTCGACAGACAAGTGAATGAAGGAAACTACATAATAGTGAGCTACATGGTCTTTATAGGAACCAGATATGAGAACAATTAAGTCTCGTAGACTGCGATGGGCAGGACATGTTATACGAATGGGAAATGAAAGATGTGCATGGAAGTTTCTTGTAGGAAAACCAGAGGGAAAACTCCCAGTTGATAGACCAAGAATGAGGTGGGAGAATAACATTAACTATGATTTGAGGGAAGTAGATTATACAGGAAGGATTGGAAAAAATTAGCTCAGGATAGGGATGTATGGAGAGCTTATGTCCGCGCGGCCATGAACCTACGGGTTGGATAGTGCCAGTGAGTTAGTAAATAAGTAAGGAATTTGAATTCATTCACTTATTCAAAATTTACCCCATTTCTCATTAAACAGAGTTGGAATGGAAACATCCGTTGCTGTGAGCAGAGGAATGTATTACTCTGGGAAAAGAGATGAAAAAATTGATTAGGTTTTATTTAAGACAGGAATGGAATTTAGAAAAATCAATCAAAATTTGAATACGTTAATAAAACGTTTATTGAAAACATAATTAAAATTAATTAAAATTCAACAACATAACAGTGAAATTATATTATACACTATGTACAGTTGTCCAAGATTGCACTTATCTGCCATCTGTTGACAGTCATTGAAACCATTTGTACTTATTCAACTATTTTTTTTGCGATTTCTGTTCTTTTTTAATCCAAATTACTATTTCGTATACTTTGTGCTGTAAAATCGTAGATCGTATACAAACAAATGTCACAAAAGTTCTAAAATATTGCAGTTTAATCTTCAATTACAGCCTCTTTTAGTATCTTGTATTCATTAATATTGTTATTCGTATTTGAGCAAAAATATTTAATTGATAACAATTTTACAGGAGAAATCTAACACCAAAGTCTTGCTGTCCATTTATTTGAATATTTCTATTTAATTGTTGTACAATTGTTGAGGTATATGTCATCCATTTCTCCCTCTTTTTTTTCCCCCAGTTATTTTTTTTATTCAATGCCCCATATTGTCATTTCGACATTTCTGGTTACGTTACCCCGATGATATGATGGGTGACAAATGATAAAGTTTAATATTCCTAATTTATTCCAAACACGAAAAAGTAAAAAGCAAATTCGAATAAAATAAATTAAGAAATTACGCATAAAACAGATCGACAGATTTTTATTTTTACGTAGCCTTCAGGCGTTGCCATAGACATTAAAATGGCACTTACGTGATATTTGTTTTTTATACACTGCAATTACCTTTGATACAAATATTTCTGTTAACAATTTAATTCCAAAATAGCAACAATTGTATGTATTCCCTCTTTGTCATTGTTTTTATTCAATATTCAGTATTCCAATCGAATTTATAAATTTAGGCGGGAAACATTTTTTAAAATTAATTCAATGTACTAGTCAGAATATTTTGTATTTATAATATATATATATATATATATATATATATATATATATATATATATATATATATTTTAGTCCAGTGCCACCAGGTTGCCTTTTATGACATCCCTAGCCTTCTCTTCTGGCTCTGGCAGAATTGTAATCTATTACTTAAGTTCGGGCACCTGGATGGTGGATTAAACCCCCGATGATATGATGGGTGATGAATGATAATGAAGCGCCAGGGGAGTTCTTAACCTAAACTTGACCTAAATTTCAGACCCTGGGCAACCACAGGAATAATTCCCTTTAAGGGGGGGGGGAAATCGTATGGTGTTTTTAGAATATTGTTGAGGAATACCTGAATTGATGCATACACCATCTTGTGGTAAAACTTGATACTAGAAGCTTGTTATTTAGCAAACAGAGTATCATAGCTTTGAACGAGATAATATTCGGGGACTGCACTGACAAGGGAACTGTCACCAATACATGTCGAAACATACCTTGAAATTTCTTACAGAGAAAGCGTTGTGATGTACCAAGGCCGTGTCCAAAAACGTCTGCCATTTTTAACACAAGACGTTAAAATCCAGCGCCAAATCTCTCATTTAAACTATAGGGAAGTAATATAGCTGCCGAATTGGTAGATAACCGTCACTACCTGCCGTCCGCGTCGCATCTCTCCTCACTCCACTCCGCTCTTACTCATGCAGGGAATCCACCTGCTCTGTACAGTGGGTTGCCATTGTTGGGCTCCAGCTACGATTTCTGTGACTTGCAGTTAAAAACGGCGGATGTTTTCTTTTGAATACGGCCTTGGTACATCACAACGCTTATCTGAGAGAAATATCAAGACAGGTTTTGGCAGTTCCCCGTTAGAATGTTAGTGTTAACTAAACATTTTCGCTAATTGTTGTAGCTATTTTTTTTTTCAAAGCTCATTTTCCATGGAAAAAATGTCCTATGTGTTAATAACAGTTTTCCACATAAAACTCAACTAAAAAAAAATAACCTTGTTCTGGATAACTGTGAAATTATATAGTTGTAAAAAAATAATATTTATACTGTAGTGTGCAATATTTAGGTAATTTGTGAAAAAAAATTGTTCCTGACCTGGGATCTGAACCGAAGATCTATCTGTGTAAAAGTAAAGACCTCTGATTCAAATCCTTGCTGAGGAACTTATTTTTCTATGTATTTGTGTTAACTGTTGTCAACGGACAGCTAGTCTGGAAGCGATAATTTCCAGTGTTTAAAATTGAATGGAGACGGCGAGGATAAGCATTGACGTCATCAGAATCTCGCGACTGTTGGCGGACGATTCCAAGTGAAAGTAACAATAAATTACTTGACAGGTGTCGCCATCTCTCGGACGATACTCAAGGTACTTGAACTACCAAATATTTGGCACTTTCATAGTCTTGTTTTCATTGCGTCCTGAAACAGACAAAACATGTCAAAATGTTAACTGCATCTTTACTTTGCTTTTACTAACTAAATCAGTTCTAAAACATCTTTTTTTATTATTTTCCGCTTAATTAATCAGATCTACAACACGTGTTTGTGTTTAAGTCTCGGGACCATACACTGCCACACTCCAAAGAAATATTTTCTGCCTAACGGATCTGTGCCTCCGTAAGATATGCGAACTAAAGGTCAGTTACTTTTCTGCTTCGGCAAATCATTTCTCTCCCTGCATTCCTATATATATATATATATATATATATATATATATATTTTAGGATTTAAGATTGTTTTACGAGCCTGAAAATCTTCTGATTGAGGGATCCACGCTTTAAATTCCCTCCCGGAGGACTTGTTCCTTGTATTTGTTCCATCCTAAAAAAAACTATTGACCTCGGCCGGGTTTGAAACCGCGACCCTCGGGATTAATAGTAACTCCCTTCAGTACCAGACCGTGTTTCACTTCCATATAACTGGGAAAATAACAGTTTTATATATATTTAGTTTAATGTTTTTGTAGAGAAGTTGGGACGTCAAGAGTCCGTGTAATGCATAATAGCACGCGTTTCCAGAATTGAGCCTATGTTTAATTTCTTTGTGCATCTCATTCCTATTTGTAATTATTGTTCCTAGGTAGGTCTATTTGAATTCAGCCACTTCTTCAAAATTTCCCTCATTTGTCATTAACTGTCCATTTACAGAATTACTGTATATATATATATATATATATATATATATGATATGAAAAGAAAAATGAATGCTTGAGTCGGGATTCGAACTCGAATCTCTAAAGTCTGTACCTTTAGCGCTCTAACCAACTGAGCTACTCAAGAATTCCAATACAAGCATACAATTTTCTTATACATGTAGTATTCTCAATTCACACAATATATGGTCTTTTTTTAATATATACATGGTCGTCAGGTATCATCATGATAGTACATTAATGAATTTAGGCCATTTGTTGACCTGTTTCAGCCTCAAGAGAAACACCATCCAGAAGTCTTTTGAGTTGATGTCCTGGTCTTCTTCTTCCTGCAGGTTGATATCTTAACATTTGTTTGGGTATTCTGTGATCTTCCATTCGATGAACATGTTGCATCCATCTTGACTTATAATCAGAAATTTTGTTTTTTAAAGGTTCCACGTGTAATTCTTCTAAGATGTCTTCATTTTTTTGTGATCTAGTAGTGTGTATCCTGCAGTCCTCCGAAGGTATCTCATTTCAGCAGATCTAAGTCTCTGTACATCCTTCTGTTTCAACGTCCATACTTCGCTACCATACAAAAGAGTTGGAAGAGCCAGTGTTTTATACACTTTCAGTCTTGAATGCTTTTGGATTAACTGTGGCTTGAAGATAGAATTTATTAAACCTAAAATCCTTTAAAAAAATTTATATTTTTGCATTTACATGCTTTTCTTCTTCATATGAGATATTGCATCCTAGATATGTGGTCTTCTAGAAAGTAGGATGAATTAAGATACATAATGTATTTCTACGTGTGACCATGTATTTAGTTTTATTGATATTTACTTCCAGTCCCAATTTCTAAGTGTTACTCAATAGTGTGTGCGTGTTGGCCGTTAGTATCTCCTCGCTATCGCCTAATAGTACGTCATCAGCATTAGTTAACAGCTTATTAATATCATTGAGTTCTGAGCCTTTGTCACTCTCTAAATATTTGATGACTTGCTCTGGAACAAAATTGAATAGTAGAGGAGATAGTGTATCTCCTTGCTTTAATCTAATATGAATTTGAAAGTATCTGAAAACTGTTTGCCTACACGCACCATACTCTTGGTGCCATTTAGCATCCCACCTATCGGCCGCGGTGGACTAGTGGTTATGCTCCTTGCCTCTGGTCCCGAGGGTAGCTGGTTCAAACCCGGCCGGGTCGATGGATTTTTTCGGACGGAAAAATCCAAGGAGCAAGTCCTCCGGGAGGGACTTTAAGTCGTGGGTCCCGAGTCTGAAGATTTTCAGGCTCGTAAAACATCCTTAATCCTGAATGAAAAGGCCTCTAAGCAAAATTTACCGAATTTTCCCGTCCTAGTACTACCTTGGTTTCCTAGATGTCAGTATGAGGCGGAACGCTGACCACGGACCACTCAAATGACATCTATACGAAAACAAGTGTAACTAAATTAGTATGGTTCAAATTCTTCCCTGTAGGGGGAGAGCGCTTAAATCTCTGTTAAGGGAAACATGGGCTTACAAGAAAACATGTCCTATTGAATTTTTGTACTCTCAGAATCATTCTGTCCATCGTTCTATCTGTATTTGGTATATCGCTGATTTCCTCTCATTTAGCCAATTGCAATCCTATGTTTATACGCCCTCACTACTGTTAGATTCGTCGTCGTCCTTACATTGTGCGCCTGGTGACCTTGACTAACTTCAAGGTCATAGAATTACTTTATTTTTACATCGCTGATTAAGGGCCGTATTCACCAACAGAGGTAACTGCATTACTCCAGTTTAAGCTATGCTTTATACAGGGAGAAACTAGCGTAATACAGTTACCTCTGTTGGTGAAACCGACCCTAAGTTGAAAGAATCATCATTTTCTTTCACGGATTAGGTCTTTGCCTGTTCCGATCTCACATCTGTTCAGCCCAGCGCTTCTTGGTCTTCTCACTGATCTTTGTCCTCCAGGACATATTTGGTATTATATCCTCTGTCTTTCTTTGCAGATGTTGTTCTCAATTCTTCCTGTGTTCTTCTAATTGTTGAAGAAGTGGTTGTACGTTTAGTTCCTCTCTAATATTCTCATTTCTAATATGTTCTTCTCTTGTACAACCTTTCACAGCCCGTAGGAATCTCATTTCCGTTGCCTGAATTTTACTTTTTTTCTTTTTCCTTCAGGACCCAGGCCTCACTTCCACTGGTAGTGCCATCGTTGAGTAAAATCTTAGCTGCGTATCCTTTCTTACTTTGTTCCTTAGTGTTCGTCTGATTGTTCCACAAACATGTTGAAATGTCTGTATTTTCTTATTTATATCTTGTTCTTCATAAGTTATATCGCAGCCCAAATACTGGAAGTGTGAAACCTGTTCCAACACTTTATCTTCTATTACTATTTTTGTTCTTACTGGCTACTTTCCATGGAACGCCATTACTTTAGTTTTTAATTTTGGAATTATAATATATTTCTTAAATATATTATTTATTTGATAGACTGCTTTTTGTAGCCTGTCTTTTCTGTCAAAAATGAATACAATATCATCTGCAAAACATTATGCACTCAATGTTTTATTTTGTCCAATTTTTAATCCCTTATGAACTAATTGTTTCCATGCATCAATAATGTCGTGTAAATGTATATTAAAAAGCGTTGGGGAAAGGCTACACCCCTGTTTTAACCACAGTTCTAAATTCTTCTGTTAATTTTCCATTTATTTCAATTAATATTTTTGTAGAAAAGAAACTATTTTGAAGTTTTACAAAGTATTGGCAGTTCCATCTCTTATCTATGGATCTGAAACCTGGACATTAACAAAGGCAGATAGTAAACAAATAGAGGCTGCAGAAATGAAGATGTTGAGAGCAATAGCAGGATACCAAAGGACCGATAAAAAGAAAAACGAAGATATAAGAACAGAACTTAATATATTTAATCTCTGTGAAAGAATAAAATATTATCAAAATGCTTATCTTCAGCACTTATTACGAATGAATGAACAGCGCATACCAAGAAGAATGTATAATTATAAACCAAAAGGGAGAATAATGTTGGGCAGACCATTGAAGAGATGGAAGGACCAATTCGACCTATAATGAGATCGGAACAGGCCATTGGGCTTAATCCTTGTTGTTGATGATGACGATTTTTGTATCTACATTTAAGCTTTGAATAGTTTTTAATGTTGAAAGAATAAGGTGGTCATTTTGAGCAACTGCTTACCTGAGAGAGTGTCAGTGCCAGCCGTGATGGACGCGGTATATCTTGGCAGGATAGTGATGTATGTGCTTGTAGACAGGGACGTGCACCGGGTAGGGCTTCTCCACAGGGACGGGGATGTGCTTCTCCAGGTAGACAGGCACGTGTTTCTCCACAGGGATGGGCACGGGCCTCTCGACTGGAACAGCGACTGTCTTGATGACTGGAACAGGCACGGGCTGTGGCACCTGCACATGGACTGGCACGGGTTGTGGCACTGGTACGGCGACAGGATGTGGCACAGCTACTGGTACTTGTATACCCACGTACTTGATGACCGGTACAGGCACCTGTTTGGTTACTTCAACTGTCTGCGCTATTGGGATGCCGTGGTGTGCGTACTCGTTGGCCGAGTAGGATTCTACTATCCCGCGCTTCTCCTGGTGATGCGTGACTTCTTCACTCCTTGCCAGGGTCAGGGTGGCCAATACCAGTGCTACCTGTAATCAAATTTACCTCACTATTTCTCTAACATCTTAAGAGCAGTAGTTTTTCAAGTAACACGCATTCAAAACAATATAAATGAAATTATTAAAATTGTTTGTATCATCATCATCACCACTCCACGGATTAGGCAATTGCCCGTTCCGACTTCATAATGCATCAGCCCAACGTCTTCTAGGTCTTCCAACATCACGTCTTCCTCTTGCTTGATAATTTCTTGTTAACAATGGATATCTCTCCTTACTCATTCCATCCATATGATCAATCCATTTCTGTCTATAATTCGTGACTTTATCCAATAAAGGCTGTACTTTCAATTCTTCTCTTATATCCTCATTTCTTATTCTATCAAGTCTTGTACATCCTTTTACTTGTCTTAGGAACCTCATCTCCGCCGTCTGTATTCTATCCTTCTGCCTTTTCACTGGAGCCCAAGTTTCACATCCATACAATATTGTGGCAACCGCCATAACATTATACATTTTTATCTTGGTTTCTTTTCTAATTTTATTTTTGAATGTTCTCTGTATTGTTCCACACACCGTCTGAAATTTATTTATTTTGGAGTCAATATCTCTTTCCACATTGTAGCCAACATCACAGCCCAAATATTTGAAACTAGACACCTGTTCTATACTTTGATTTTCTAAAATAATTTTGGATCTCACTGGATCTCTTCCTCTAAAAGCCATGGTCTTCGTTTTCCTTACAGAAATCTTTAGTTCGTATAATTTACATATTTCATTTAATGCAGGCATTGATTTCTGTAAGTCGTCTTCATTTTTCTGTATTATGATTACATCGTCAGCAAATAGAAGATTATTTATGCACACTTTATTATCCATTCTTATTCCTGGATTTACTAAAACTTTCTATTTATTTAAAATATCGTATATATATATATATATATATATATATATATATATATATTAAACAAAGTGGGTGATAAACTACATACTTGTCGTAATCCAGTATTTGTTTTGATTGCATCTGTTCTTTTGAATCCGGTATAAAATAAAATAATTAAAAAGTGTCAGCAAATCAATCTAGGATGGAAATCTATTCAATTAAAACCATAAAAAGTAATAAAACAGGACAAGTGTTTCGCCCTTGAACCCCGATGATTCACTCTTCAAGGGTGAAGAACATGTCAGAATAAATTTGTATTTGTTTCTTGTCTTGTTTTATCACTTTTACTGATATCTGTGGTTTTAATTCTACAGATTTTTTTCATCCCAGATTGATTGTTCACTCTTTTAGCAGAATTACTACTAAGGTAAATTCTTTAATTATATATATATATATATATATACTAGCTAATATCCGGCCTGCGCTGCTACGCCCAAATAAATGAAAATTAATGTGATTTTATGTTTAGTTGAATAAGTGAAAGGAAAAATAATTATAAATTAATATTTTTAGATATCCCGTGCTGATTACCCAGTGTTGCCCGGGAATCTACTTATCCCGATCTTGTTGACATAAATAAGCTGAAATACGAAAATTAATGTGTTTTATGTTTAGTTAAATAAGTAACAGGAACATTTTATATCGTAATTATTTTTAGATACCCCGTGCTGTTTGCCCGGCGTTATCCGGGAATCTACTCATCCCGATCTTCTTGGCATAAATGAGTTGAAAGATAAAAATTAATGTACTTCATGATTAGTTGAATAAGTAAAATGAAAAATAATTATAAATATATATGGTAATTATTTTAAGATTTCCCGTGCTGATTACCCAGTGTTGCCCGGGAATCTACTTATCCCGACCTTCTTGACATAAATGAGCTAAAAGAACAAAATTTGTTATTGTGAGTTATCCGTAAAAGAATACCCGCCATGTGGTGCTATGCTTGCACAGGAATCTACGTACTTGTCTCGATCTTCTTGGCATCAATGAAAGACAAAAATTGTTATTGTGAGTTATTCGCAAGAGATAAATATATGCTGTCGCGGACTTTTTTGTAGAGCTTTTTGAGGTATTCAATTCTGTGTACATTAATTTTGTGTATTTGTTATGGTTTAGGCAGCGTAAGCCATTTAAGCGTCCAAATAGCTACTTTTTTCACGTTTTCCACTACAAATGGCGATTTTTAAGGGTGTAGGAGTTGAGTATCACAACTCTACTATAGCCTATGTTCATCCCGGGAATATCCTGAACATTTTACAAAAAGCCCCATCACAATCGGATCAACGGTTTGGCAGCGCATAAAATACGAACAATCAAACATTCATTTTTATATGTTGTTAAACATAGCGTATCTTAAACCATTGATTCTGAATTAATTTATGTTGGTCCATGTGGAATAATGATTACCATTCTAGACTCTGGTACCGAGGGTCACGGGTTCATACCGGGCTGATATCGATAGATTTTTTAAGGACGTGAAACTCCTGAGCATTTAATGGATTATTTACTTATTTTATCTGTTGGAGTTAAGACAGTAAGGTGTTCTCTTCCACTTCATCAGGTTATATTATACATATAATAACAATTATGAATTATCTACACGTTGATTAATGATTTATATAGGCTACAAAATATAGAGTTAGCAAGGGAAAGAACAAAATACAATGTAACGATGATAATAATAATAATCATAATAATAATAATAATAATAATAATAATAATAATAATAATAATAATAATAATATAATATTAAAATAATAAGAAAGGTTACCCAGAAAAAACATTGGAATGGTGTCCACTTGGAAGAAGAAGGAAAGCAAGACCTCGAAACTCGTGCATACAAGAAAAAAGAACTGGATTGAGAAGAAGAGGACTGGAGCGTATTGGGTGGATGGATAGAGAAGAGTGGAGAAGGAAAATAAAACTTGTGGCACAGAAATATGTGTAAATGTTGAAAATCTGTATATAAATAAATAAATAAATAAATAAATAAATAAATAATATTAATAATAATATCATCCATCCATCCATAGTATCTTAATAAATATGAAAATCAAATAAAACTAAGTTTTATTTTCATTTAATTAATAAATATGGATTTTCATCAAGTAAACACCAAAATCAATTGATTATGTATTATATTGTTTAACCCTTAAATTCGTAATGTATCCTTTTGGATACATCAGTTGGTTTAATTAATTTAATATTTTAAATAAATCAGAAGAAAACGAACAAAAAGAAACCACTTAAATGCGTGTCTAATTATACAATACACCTAATAATAACAGTTACACAAGATTCCGTCTTCACTGCGGTCCGCAACATTCAAATAACTAACAGAAAAAAATTGTGTTTTGCCAATTATATTGTTTAAGGACATATTTAGTGAGCTTTAAAAATACTTTTGAGTCGGGAAGTCCTTGATATATGAGGGGAGGGAATGGATTTCTTCGCAAGGGACTAAAGATGTGGGTTCAGTATTATATATTCACAGCACGTAGGACATCAAGCTTGAAATAAGAACGCTATGAGCAAAATTTTACGCTCTTTGAAGTCCAGATTCGAATTACAACGCTAAAGCGCTGAGTTTTAAATAACGTCATTGCATTAAATAATACAAACTATATAAAGTGGAGAAATGGTTTAATGAAGGCATTGGCAGGAGAAACGGGAGGACCCGTAGAAAAATCTTAACTGGTTTCACTACGAAACCTACATCGAGTTATTGAGACACGAATTCGCGACCAAAAATGTGGAAAGCGTATTTATTTCTACCTACCTAACCAACTAAAATTAATAATATTAATTGGTTTTGAAAACTTTAACTACGTGTTCATCTACTACATACTCCATATACAATAAACGAGATTTGAACTCTGGACAGAGAGTGGAAGGCGTATTTGTAACTACTTGCACTATGGAACCGCCCTGATCAACTAACAATAGTAATCGATACTTTTTCAAAATGTTAACTATCTGGGCCCATGCCTCCACCCCTTGGGATACTTCTGTCAAAGACCATACTCCCAAGTCCCAGATACTTGTCCTCCCTTAACTATCGCGTCCACGTTCAAGGTTCTCGGCAATAAAACCAACACCTCAGGGAGAAGGTGCTGGGGTCGCAACTTCAGGAAAATTGCTGAGCTATATAGTACGTCAGGTCGCTCATTCCTGACGACCCCACAGTTGGTCCACGGGCTCCTCGAGCCTAGCCGGGAGGACTGCTGTCGCAGATCCACCGAGCGTTCCCCTGTTCTACCTCCAGGGACGCATCCTGCAGCCGTTGTGAGACCGGCTAGGGCTTGAATCCTCAAGCCCCACAGTGTGAGATTGTAGTACATCCAGGTGCTCATCTCCTGGTGACCCCACAGTTGGTCCACGAGCCCGTAGGCTTAGCCGGGAACCAGTACAGTTGCTCCCCTCTGCACTGGTCCGAGCCGTGCCCTGGTCTGCCCCCAGGGACGTGTTCTGTTGCAGTTGTGGGCCAGCATGGAGCTCGCAAGCTCCAACAGGTGAGCAATAGTACGACAAGGCGCTCTACTCCTGCCGACCCCACTAATGGTTCACGAGTCCCTTGGACTTAGCCGGGAGGACTGTCTCCATCAGAGACCCCACTTGGAGTAATCGAGATTCGAACTCGAGACCAGAAATGTAAGGATCTTTTGTAATTAGTTAACCCAAAGAACCGCCATAACTAACTGACAATATTAATAGATATATTTTCTAAGTGTTGACTGTGTTTTCATGCACCACAGATTCCACATGGAGTAAATGAGATTCGAACTCGAGACTCGGGAATGAAAGACGTGTTTCTAACTAGTTAAGCCATGGGACCGCACTAACTAACTAACAATATTAATCGATAGGCGATGACTAGATTTTCTTCTACCATACCCTACATGGGGTTGGCAATACGAGATACGAATTTGAGACCCAGAGCTAGAAGGCACATTTCTTTGTATTTGAACCATGGAGATGCAACTCTTAGATTCGTAATGTATCCTTTTGGATACATCAGTTGGTTTTGTTAATTTAATATTCTTAATAAACCAGAAGAAAACTATCAAAAAGAAACCACTCAAATATATATCGAATTATCTAATAACAGTTGCACAAGATTCCGTTTTCACTGCGGTCCGCCACATTCAAATAATTAACATAAGAAATTTGTGTTTTGCCAATTTAAGGGTTAACTAAATCACTAGGATAACCGGTTTCGTATGTTCTTGGTCCCGCATACATAAGCTCTCCATACATCCCTATCCCCTCTATAATCTACTTCCCTCCATTAATGATTAATGTTATCCTTCCACCTCAGTCTTGTCTACCAACTGACCGTTTTCATTCCGATTTTTCTGCAAGGAGCTGCAATGTCTCTCTGTCATTCCCCATTCGTGCCACATGTCCTGCCCATCTCAGTCTGCCCTCCAGTATTAATACCATTTATAGTGGGCATTGAATGGAAGTAAATATCAATAAAACTAAATATATGGTCACACGTAGAAATACATTATATAATGGAAATGGACAGCTAATGACAAATGAGGGAAATTTTGAGGAAGTGACTGAATTCAAATACCTAGGAACCATAATCACAAATAGGAATGAGATGCACAAAGAAATTAAACATAGGCTCAATTCTGGAAATGCGTGCTATTATGCATTGCAGAGACTTTTGACGTCCCAACTCCTTTAAAAAACGTTAAACTGAAAATATATAAAACTATTATTCTACCTGTTATATTATATGGGTGCGAAACATGGACTGTTACTTTAAGGGAGGAGAGGAGATTACGAGTTTTTGAGAATAAAGTTCTTAGGAACATTTTTGGACCAAAGAGAGATGAACAGACAGGCGAATGGAGAACACTACATAACAATGAACTACATGGTCTTTATAGGAAGCCAGATATAATAAGAACAATTAAGTCTCGTAGACTGCGATGGGCAGGACATGTTGCACGTATGGGGAATGAAAGACTTGCATGGAAGCTTCTTGTAGCAAAGCCAGAGGGAAAACACCCAGTTGGTAGACCAAGAATGAGCTGGGAGAACAACATTAACTACGATTTGAGGGAAGTAGATTATACAGAGAATGATTGGAAAGCATTAGCTCAGGATAGGGATGTATGGAGAGCTTATGTCCGTGTGGCCATGAACCTACGTGTTCGATAGTGTCAGTAAGTAAGTAAGTAAGTAAGTGTGTATTGAAACAATTAGAAATGCAATTCGACCAGGAACTTTAGCGGTCCTACTTGCAGCCAATATGATTGCAGGGCATTTGTTATTGACCCTTCTAGCAATACTGGTCCTTCCCGACACATATGTGCTTTTATAACGTCAGGTTTCCCATAAAGACTATGTAGCTCACTGTTGTGCAATATTCTCCATTCACACGTCTGTTTTTCAAACTCCTAAGAACTTTATTCTCAAGTACATGTTAACTTAAGTAATTGATTGATGGTGACCACTCACTTACCGTGAACTTCATGTTGTTCGCTTGAGGACAGTCGACAAATGGATTGACTGGACGGGACAAGTGCGCGGATTTATACAAGCGCTACTTTCACCCGCCGACCCCTCCAGATCGTCTCATTGATACATCTTCAGCGCGGAAGTGATCTATAATTACATATCACACCATTTATCATATTCTTGTTTTTCTAGGTTTCCCCTTGTTTTCTATATGTGGCTCTTCCAGTTGTAATGTAAACAAACCAGATTTATGACTGCGTTTTCTTTGATCGAATAATGGTTTTTACCATTGAGCTTGTAAGTTTGCTCTCTTAACACTAGAAATCAAGGAAATATAAATTTATAGTATCTATGGGTTGAAGCAAGGAGATGCACTATCTCCTCTACTATTTAATTTTGTACTACAGCATGCCATTAAATCTTTAGAGAATGAGGAAGGCTTACAACTGAATGGTATTAATAAGCTGTTAGTTTATGCTGATGATGTAGTACTACTGGCCGATAGCGAGGAGATACTAAAGGCCAACACGCACACACTATTGAGTAACACTAAGAAATTAGGACTGGAAGTAAATATCAGTAAAAGTAAATATATGGTCTCACGTAGAAATACATTATATAATGGAAATGGACAGCTAATGACAAATGAGGGAAATTTTGAGGAATTGGCTGAATTCAAATACCTAGGAACAATAATCACAAATAGGAATGAGATGCACAAAGAAATTAAACATAGGCTCAATTCTGGAAATGCTTGCTATTATGCATTGCAGAGACTTTTGATGTCCCAACTCCTTTCAAAAAACGTTAAGCTGAAAATATATAAAACTATTATTCTACCAGTTATATTATATGGGTGCGAAACATGGACTCTTACTTTAAGGAGGAAAGGAGATTACGAGTATTTGAGAATAAAGTTCTTAGGAAAATTTTTGGACCAAAGAGAGATGAACAGACAGGTGAATGGAGAAGACTACATAACAATGAACTACATGGTCTTTATAGGAAGCCAGATATAATAAGAACAGTTAAGTCCCGTAGACTGCGATGGGCAGGACATGTTGCACGTATGGGGAATGAAAGACGTGCATGGAAACTTCTTGTAGGAAAACCAGAAGGAAAACGCCCAGTTGGTAGACCAAGAATGAGGTGGGAGAACAACATTAACTATGATTTGAGGGAAGTAGATTATACAGGGAATGATTGGAAAGCATTAGCTCAGGATAGGGATGTATGGAGAGCTTATCTCCGTGCGGCCATGAACCTACGGGTTCGATAGTGCCAGTGAGTAAGTAAGTAAGTAAGCACATATGTACTTAAATAATATAGGAGATTCTTAAAACATATAATTACAATTTTAATATATTAAGCCCCCTCAGGGGTCCTCATCTAGGGGATATGTGGATGGCGACCACAAGGTGCCCAAGCTGTGCAAAACATTTCTTCCACTCACTTATGTTTTGCAATCTTTTAACTTTACTATCTAACCTCTCTTGGTTAACTCTTGTTTTTTCGACCCCGACGCTATTAGGGCATCCGAGGGCTAGGGAGTCTTTCCTTTCTTCCATTTCTTCTTTCCTTTATTTTCTTTTCTTCTCCAGAAAAGCCTGACCAGAGGCTATAAGATGGCAGCCCCATCACTGGTCTTGCCTTCCTTTGGCCAGCAACCAATCGAAGGGACTATTATTATGCTTTCAAAACTTATACGAAAATTTCCCGGTAGGCCGTCCTATGAAACGCTGGAGGGAAAATTTTCTATAGGATCGTAACAGGCCTTGGCCTAATACTTGGAAGGAAGAAGAAGAAGATATATTAAGTAATACCTTAGAATTTCAGTTGTTTCAAAATAAGCGGTTTCTGTGGACTTTCTTAAAACAATGGAAAGGAAAGTGTTTGAAAAGCAGAGAGAAACAAATTATTTTGAATGTTTTAAAACAGTTTAGTGAAAAAAATATCCTACATTAGTCATTGAGGATGTGGAGAAAATAACAGAAGAATTTACAGGTGAGTTGGCATGGACCATAAATTCTGTTCGTAATGAAATTACAAATAAAGGATGTCTATCGACATGATAGAAAAAGCCTAAACGTCTGATTAGGTAGGCCCATATATATATATATCATCATAGTACAATCACGAAGTTAGGCCATTTGTTGACCTGTTTCGGCCTCAAGAGAAACACCATCCAGAAGCCATATATCCATAGTAATTCTGCCCGAGGGCAGATCTTTCACTGCAATCCTAGCATTTTCATGCTATGCTTTGCAGCTTAGTAGGGAATTATAGGTGTGGTAGCTACCCGCTGCTTTCCACAACGGTGAAGGATGATGGTGATGATAATGATGATGGCCATATGATTTATATGATTTTGGGGACCGTTTGGACCTTAAAATTTTCCTGACATTTGTCTTACAGGTGAGGAAAACCCCCGATAAAAACCTCACCCAGAAAAACTGTCCCGACCGGGGATCGAACCCGGGCCCCATCCGGCTGCTGACCTCACATCCACATTTGTTAATCACAGAGGTAGATGATAATCCAACCAGTGTAGGGGTGACATGTGGTCAGCATGTCGAGTCCCCCAGCCGTTATAGCTGGTTTTCTCAACCTGGAACCGCTACTTATTGTAGCTACCCAATTGCCTCACGATGCTGGATGGACACCGGTCCCATACTGGCCGAAATACTATGAGAAAATTTCTTCCCCCATGGAGACTCGAACCAGCGCAAGTCCTGTAGCTCTGCGCCAAGGATTCCTACCTTAACCACTCGGCTACGGCGCCAGACATAATTATATATATATATATATATATATATATATATATATATTATCAATAAATAAGAAATGGAGGAAGTTCCTAAATTTGGTACCTTCATACTTTGTATTCAGTTTTATTTCCCGTAAAATACGGTGTTACCTAGAACAATGTTTGTATCGATCACAGTTCCGAATAGAATTCAGTCATATGGCGGGTAAATGTATCACCACGTTTCATTATTGTTCTGCCGGAGATATTCTTTGGTCTACCACGTCGACTTATTCCATTCATTTATTAACTTTATGAATCTTTTTTCACTTCATTTTCTGTACATTTCCGTACATTCTTTCTCGACTTTTTAAAATATATTTTAGCAAATTCTGAAGGAATGAAGCTATTGAGGTAGTTCTCATGAACAGTTTTTAGAAACATTTTTACAGATCGCAGGCTTTCACGGCCGGTAATCATAATATTAAAAGATTCCGTGCTACGTGGCAGTGGTCGATAACTGGTGTTCCTTGCGGACGTCGAGTCTACGACAAAGGAACACCTCCTAGAAGTACTCCCAACTGAAGATGGCCTCCGCAGTTGAAGGAGAAACTTCTGGTAGGAACACCATGACCACGTAGCCCAGAATCTTTTAATATTATTTTTACAGATATCCACTGATCCTAATGTTATTGATCAAAATTATATACATATGTATGTCTCTTAATATTCTAGACGCCGCCATTTTTATTATATCAAAACCAAACTTGATATATAGGCTAACAATCAATTAAAAAAAATATAACAGTGAGTTTATTAACCAGCAAAATTAGACAATTAGGTGTAGGAGTTCATCTGAAATGAAAATTTAGGAATCACCTTACCGGTTGCAATTTTCGTTGTTTTTCTACGAAACTCAGTATATATACTATTAATCTAAACCGATTAAGGATTCTTAAAAAAACAAAAGAGAAATTCGACCATTATAAGAGGGAGTTTACCTCAAACCCGAAACAAAAGTTGTCTTTAGTAACAACCATTCACAATATATACGATATAGTTTCATTAACCGTACTAGAAACATTAGTTCAATTTATTTAATATTTTAATAAAGTAATAAAAATTAGTCAGTGAGCATTATTTAAATATCTTTAAAATTATACAACACAATGCAAATAGATACTCGTACAGATATGTATCACATCTGTAGTCATAATGTTCCAAATGACTGGAATCAATTATCGTACCAATTTATAAGGAAGGAGATAAAACTGATTGCAACAACTACAGGGGCATAGTTACTTCTAACTTCGTACAAAATTCTAACAAATATATTAGTATGCAGACTTACTACTTATATTGATGACATTCTAGGAGATTGTCAATGTGGATTTAGAAGTAACATGTCTACAACAGATCAGATTTTTAGTATAAGACAAATTTTAAAAAATAAATGGGGATGTAATGTCATTTTTTAATACTGTACATCAACTCTACGTATCCTTAAAAAAAGCATACAATTCAATTAAGAGGGAGAAGTTATATAGTATCCTGCTGGAGTTTGGAATTCCTAAAAAGTTAGTTAGACTTATACGAATGTGTGTAATTGACACAAAGATTAAGGTGCGTGTAGGCAAACAATTTTCAGACATTTTTGAAGTTCGCAGTAGGTTAAAGAAAGACAATGCACTATCTCCTCTACTATTGAATTTTGTACTAGAACATGCTTACAACATCTTTAGAGGAACTAACCATATGATCATGCGGACGTAAACTCTCCATACTTCCCTAGTATGAGCTAATGTTTTCCACTCATCTCCAGTATACAAATCATGGTTAATGCTATTCTAGAAGCTCATTCTTGATGAACTCTCTTCCTGTTTAATTTCCAAGTTTCTTTTTCATTTCCCATTCGTATTCCAAGTCTTGACAATCGTTGATCGTACCTATTTTAGGATTTTCACTGCCTTCTTATGTAAGACTTCATAATCTCTTACGTTCCCTAAATCTATGACACGAAAAACACATAATTGCATTCTGTTATCATTTTTGAATATAGAACTTTTCTAGTAAAAGAGTTTTATCTCCTTAAAAGTTAATGAAAAAATATTTTCATTTTATAATTCAATAATTTCTAGAATAATCATATCAACCCCGTCTTTATTTCCTTGCGAGGAATGCCACACTCGAGATTTTTATTTATTCATTTATTTAACATAATAGAGTTATAGGAGAAGAAATGGAAAATATAAATTTCAACAATGGAGAACTAAAACCTAGTATTGAATGCACTTATTTAGGAACAAAATTAGACCATTCAGGTGATAACAAAGTGGAAATTAAAAATAGAATCACACAAAAAAACAAGCAATAAATGCTTTAAACTCTGTTTGGTGGAGCAAAAATATTACAAAAAATAGAAAATTACAAATATATCAAACCATAATTCAGAGCATTTTAACATATGGTGCTGAAGTCTGGCAAATTCCTACCACGGAAATGAAAAGAATTTTAAGTACAGAAATGGATGTTTTAAGAAGATCAGCTGGAAAATCTAGAATGGATAGAATACAAAATAAAGAAATAAGGGAAATTATGGGTGTACAAGAGGAGCCGGACATCATAGACATTATAGAAAAGAAAAGATTACAGTGGTATGGTCATGTCAAACGAATGCCAGAGCAAAGATTGCCAAAAATTGTTATGGAATGGATCCCAATGGAAAGGAGGAAGAGAGGAAGACCGAAGAAAACTTGGATAGAAGGGGTACAATCAGCTGTGAATATCAGAGGATTGGAGGAAGATCAATGGATGGACAGAGAGGAATGATGTTTGGTTTCCGGAAGACGGCGGCAGCTGCCATGATACAGGATGATGATGATGAGAGTAAGGCCACGTGTCTTTCTCTTCCAGACACCAGAAAAAAATACTTACGTTTCAAATACAGAAACCACAATAATATTGCGTACTAAACCATTATTCGACCAAAGTCAGCAGTAATAGAAGTAAGATCTATACACAATAAAGTTAATGATGATTAAAATGAAAACTAATAATAAAATACGGTGTACATAAAGAAAGAACTGCTTTTATTTACTGTACATGCAAATACGAGGATATTAGTAACTTTTAATTAATTACTCTATTTTTTTTATTATTCCGACTTTTACAATGAATATACATTTTTCCGGTACCCATGTTCACAGTTAACTACACATTTGTTTCAACACGTTTTTCCATTCTTGTCTGTTCATCCATATATCTTCTTCTATTTCCCATTCCCTCTTAGTTTCATTGATTCCTTGAATCCACGTAATATTTGGTCTACCCTTCTTTTTCCTTCCCTGTGGTTCCCAATCCATGATTATCTTCGGTAGTCTTCCTTCTTCCATCCTTCTAATGTGTCCGTACCAATTTAATTGTTTCTTCTTTAAAAAATCTAATATTGAATATTGTACCTGCATTTTTTCTTTTATATATGAATTTCTGATTTTATCCTTCCTGGATATTCTTACAGCACGTCTCCAGTAGTCCATTTCAGTGGCGAGTATTTTTTTTTCATTTGTGCATTTAAAGCCCACACATCAGCTCCATAGGTAATAATGCTTCTGATTATTGTATTAAAATAGTTTTTTTGTTTCTTTGAAGATATGTTTGTCCCATACTATTCCATTTAGGGCAGATATAGCATACTTTCCTATATTGATCCTGTTTTCTTATCTCTGTTTCTTGTTTTCCATCTTTAGTAATTTTTATTCCCAAATACTTATATTCTTCAGTGTATTTAATTGTCCCTAAATTTTCTTCTAGTATTAAATCTTGAGGAAGATCCCCTATTGTCATATATCTAGATTTATCCATATTGATCTTTAAACCCCATAAACTATATTCTTGTATTAATTTTCTAGTGAGGTATTCTATATCTTCAAATTCTTGAGCCAATATCAATTGGTCATCTGCAAACTGGAGTGTATATATTGTTGAATTATCATCTAGTGGTTCCCATCGGTTTACATTTCTTTTTCCATTCTTCAATAGCTTTTTCACCATAAATCTTATATAATGTTGGAGATACACAGCATCCCTGTCGTAATCCTTTACTTGTTTGAAAACCTTTAGACAAGTACTTTCCCATTTTTACTTGCACATATGATTCTGAATATAGTGTTTGAATTGCTAATTACTCTATCACTTATGTATTTATGTATGTATAAGACAATAGGTTGAAATATTGACAAATCTTAATACTATTTTCAATAAATAAAACAAAAATAAATTATCATTTATTAAAATAATACTATTAGTGAGATGTTTCTGTTAGTAAAAAGAATCTTCAGATTGTTTCTGAAATATGTCAAAGTTTGGCAGTCTCTGGCATCGAGTGGAAGAGAATTCCATGTTCTGCAAGAGAAACTGTAAGAGATGTAATAGGTAGTGCGATGAGGATGAATTTTTAAAAAAACTTTTAATACAACTTTATGCACGAGTTTGTTCCATCACAAAATTGCAATACTTGATGCTAATTGTTTCAAAATACACTATTTTAAGTCTTGTTTTACAATACATACACTGCAAAGAATGTTATGACATTATCACTGACCTCGGAAACTGTGGTGTTGTCCTCCAATGGCTACCCTCCCACTGTGGGATTGCCGGTAATGAAACACCCGATCTCCTCACAAAAACAAAAAAAAAATCTCGCATTGAACAATTGCCTGGATCTAAACCAACACCTTACCCATCAGTGAAACGCCACATAAAGTTAAAATTCAACATTATGAATGACAATAGACTTCAAACAGTGGCCATAAACAAAAATTGGGAATGCCTAATAAAACATATTGATATACCGAAGATAGCAAGAAAAACAGAAGTAGCACATTTTAGAATGACAACGGTCTGGCAAAACACCTTCACAAAATCAATGTTCTGCCTTCACCGAAATGCATTTTATGCAATCACCCAGATGAAAAAATGGACGAAGGTCATCTGAACAAGTGTATCACTGTTAAATATGAAGATTCTAAGACCCAAAAGTATTGGAGAGCAAGAGTGTGATGCAGCACATTAGACAATAACAATAACATATATTTGTCCACCGCTGTGGTCTCGAGGTAGCGTGCTGCCTTGTCACGCAGCGGGCCCGGGTGCGATCCCCGGCCGGGGCAGTTTTTCTGGGTGAGATTTTTATCGGGGTTTTTCCTCACCTGTAAGGCAAATGTCAGGAAAACTTTAAGGGCCAAACGGTCCCCGAAATCATATGGCCATCATCATCATCATCCTTCACCGGTGTGGAAAGCAACGGAAAGCTACCATACCTGCATTTCCCTATTAATGCTGCAAGCATAGCATGAAAATGCTATGATTGAAGTGAAAGACCTGCCCTCGGGCAGAATTACTATGGATAGATGTATTACAGGGACTCTTGATGTCCCAACTCCTTTCGAAAAACGTTAAACTGAAAATATATAAAACTATTATTCTACCAGTTATATTTTATGGGTGCGAAACATGGACTCTTACTTTAAGAGAGGAAAGGAGATTACAAGTATTTGAGAATAAAGTTCCTAGGAAAATTTTTGGACCAAAGAGAGATGAACAGACAGGTGAATGGAGAAGACTACATAACAATGAACTACATGGTCTTTATATGAAGCCAGATATAATAAGAACAGTTAAGTCTCGTAGACTGCGATGAGGAATGAAAGACTTGCATGGAAGCTTCTTGTAGGAAAACCAGAGGGAAAATGCCCAGTTTGTAGACCAAGAATGAAGTGGGAGAATAACATTAACTATGATTTGATGCTAGTAAATTATACAGGGGATGTTTGGAAAACATTAGCTGAGGATAGGGATGTATAAAGAGCTTATGTCTACACGGCCATGAACCCACGGGTTCGATAGTGCCAGTGAGTTAGGTAGCTAGTTAGTTAGTTATTAAACATTCAGAATATTGTTCATTAAGTGAATGTTGAGGCTTCTAAGGATTGTCTTGAACTTAAGACTTCTGATTGTGTTTTGAAAGGGGAATATTTTACCAATTATTTCTGTTATGTTTAAGGTATAAAGTGTATAAAACACTGGCTCTTCCAACTCTTTTGTATGGTAGCGAAGTATGGACATTGAAACAGAAGGATATACAGAGACTTAGATCTGCTGAAATGAGATATCTTCGGAGGACTGCAGGATACACACTACTAGATCACAAAAAAATGAAGACATCTTAGAAGAATTACACATGGAATCTTTAGAAAACAAAATTTCTGATTATAAGTCAAGATGGATACAACATGTTCATCGAATGGAAGATCACAGAATACCCAAACAAATGTTAAGATATCAACCTGCAGGAAGAAGAAGGCCAGGACGTCCACTCAAAAGACTTCTGGATGGTGTTTCTCTTGACACCGAAACAGGTCAACAAATGACCTAAATTCGTGAATGTACTATGATGATGATTATGTTTAAGGTATAATTGAAAGACAAGAACATGATATTAAAACAGGTGTCGGGGAGGTGTGACCTTTAAGTATAAGTGTGTGCTCTAACCAGTAGACCAGGGCGTGGTTGTCACGACGGATGCCACTCCCCGTAACAAAGGTATTGTTTATTACAATTTCTCTTCTTGCAACTGGATCGGGTTTTCACTTAAATGCCTGTACTTGTGATGCGTAACTTCCACTAATCGCTTCCCATTATTTTCACTACATTAACTACTATTACAGTAGTTTATTTGAGTCCTTGTCTCGGGTTAAAGGCATTATGCTTTGGCGCAGTACAGTAAAAGATCGTTATGTTCCGCAAAGATGCCGCGAATACAGAAACCGCGATTATGGAATGGTAATTTGTATGGTTACATAGGGGATACGTTTCAAGGTTACAGAATTAAATAAAACTTATCAAAATAAAATCAGTTAATGAGATATTTTAAACAATTTCTATCAGTTATTACTGTCAGGTTTAGGCAAGGACTTAAAGAACTTGGTAATTGTTTCCTATTTTGCCGCTTTTAAAAGGCATTTCAATTAAGATTGATATGCAGCTGTGAATCAGAGGGAAAACGCCCAGTTGGCAGACGAAGAATGAGGTGGGAGAATAACATTAACTATGATTTGTGGGAAGTAAATTATCTTCTCTTCTTCTACTACAAGGTTTAGGCTATGCAGCCTGTTCCGGCGAAGTTAAAAGTGGAGTCCATCTTCTACGTGGTCGGCCAACATCTCTTGTTCCTCTGGGATTATACAGGAAGGTTCTTTTTGGTATTCTTTCGTTGTTCATTCTCATTAAGTGTTCTGTCCATTTCTTATTATTTTCGCTGATTTTATCTTCAATTTTATATATATTTAATTCTTCTCGTATAGTTTCATTCCTTATTCTATCCGCTCTTGTGCATCCTTTCACATTACGTAAAAACAGCATTTCCGCAGTCTGTATCCTGCTTTTGTCCCTTGATTTCATTATCCAATTTTCACTTCCATACAACAACAAAGGAACAGCCATTGTTTTATATAATTTAAGTTTCGTATCTTTCCTTGTTTTCCGACCTAAGGTTCTTTTTATGGAAGTATATTATACAGGGAATAATCAATTGAGTTGGTGTTTACTTGATGAAAATCCACATTTATTAATTAAATAAAAATAAAACTTAGTTTTATTTGATTTTCATATTTATTAAGATATGATTCAGTCACAGCTGTTTCGGTACACTGTACCTTCTTCATACATGTTAACAAATTATGCTATGCTTGCAGCTTTACTAGGGAATTGTAAGTGTGGTAGCTTCCCGTTGCTTTCCACACCGGTGAAGGATGATGATGATGATGATGATGATGGTCATATGATATCGGGGACCGTTTGGGCCTTAAAGTTTTCCTGACATTTGTCTTACAGGTGAAGAAAAACTCCGATAAAAACCTCACCTACGAAAACTACCCCGACTGGGTATCGAAAACGGGCCCGCTGCGTGACAAGACAGCACGCTACCTCGAGACCACAACGGTGGACCTGTAATACATAATAACACGCATTTCCAGAATTGAGCGTATGTTTAATTTCTTTGTGCATCTCATTCCTGTTTGTGATTATTGTTCCTAGGTATTTGAATTCAGCCACTTCCTCAAAATTTTCCTGATTTGTCATTAGCTGTCAATTTCCATTATATAATGTATTTCTATGTGCGGCCATATATTTAGTTTTATTGATATTTACATCCATCCCAATTTCTTGGTGTTACTCAATAGTGTATGCGTCGTGGGATCATTTTATCTTTTATTAAGTCCAAAGAGATGTGAGATAAAAATGTTTCAGAAAGACTTGAATAGGTTATAGATTCAGTTACATTTTATCGCTGTATACCGCGAGAGGCAGTGCAGGTTGGTTGTCGTGATATTCAACTGTTCTGACGTGAAAACACGACAGGAAGTGTACACGTGTTTACAGCAGTCCTGCTTTCCTGTCTCAAGTCTTGTATCTTCTCACAGTCGCATTGTGACCCGGTTCCTAACAGAAGTGTACAAAATGTGTATCACAGAGTTGTTTATGCATATTATGTAGGAGTTAGACAACACTGTTACATGCGTACTTTCACTCTCGTGTGGTAATGAACTTGCTACCATTATCACAGACGTATGCATTCATCCATATTACTCCGAGAAAGTTTAGCCATTGTCATTTGTGGATAATGATATGATGGTGGAATTATTTAGAAATATTGCAGAACACAATGGTTCTACATAAATATGAAATGAATTTATGTCAACAGAAGTCTCTGTACAGTATATTTACTTCGCTGAACTCCTTGTTTACATATTTCTTACTCTGTCCTGCCAGAGTTGTAAGTCTGTCTTGTCTCGACCTTCCCTTAGCAACCAATTTAAAAGTATACTTTGGTGTTATATTTTATAAAAATTACACTGGTCAAGTGGTTTTGTTGCCCTTGATATGAGATTACTTTCGGATATATTTATGCCTCACAATTCATGAAACTATCAATGATTTTGGAAGATTTGCTGGTTTTTTAAAATCTTTATTTTCATTTTACACTACAAAAATAGGAAAATATGAAAAAAATATAACAGGTATATTTACAATTTCAACTGTTTTTTGAAAAACAAAATAGTATACACCGACGTAAATAGAAAGAAAAATATCGAAAACCCATGTTATACTTCAGTGAAACGCCTTTTATAAGATTTTATTCTATAATTTTTTTAGGGGACAATCTCTTTTTAAAGACCAGCAGTAATCTGCCACCATGTGACTGTCCCATCTACCCTGATACCTTTCCTCCATTACTTTTAGATCCTGGTGAAAGCGCTCTCCCGGTTCGTCACTATAATTTCCTAAATTATCCGGAAATCTATCCAGATGACCGTGGAGAAAGTGTAACTTTATACTCATATTTGCTCCCAGAATCTTGAAGCTTGTCAACATGTTTTGCACAATTTCCTTATAATTTGGTGCTTTATGGTTACCTAGGAAATTTTCTACTATCAGTACAAAACCCTTCCAAGCTTCACTTTCCGGAACAGTCATAACTTCGATAAAATTGGCATATTTCATCAATTGCCGAATTTGAGGACCATCTAATATTCCTTCCGCCTTTTAATTTCTTCATACCGAGCTGGGGAAATTTTCTTCAAATGTATTTGAAACATTCTCCTTCCTTGTCCAACGCTTTGACGAATTGTTTTGTCATATCCATACGCACGTTGTGAGTAGTTTACTTTTGTCAAATAACAGAGATCACGGCCGATGTGCTGAGTGAGGGGTGTGCGAGTGGGGATCACCTGATGTTTGTATGCGCGAAAAAAAAATGCGCAGAAATCAAATCATGACTGGAAACACACATTTTATTAGTAACAAGCCGTTTACTGTTTAAGATATAAGATACGCAAAAATCATAAAAACTGGAGCACATTCAGCACTTTCATGAATATATTCGTAAACTGTGCACTTGATAACATAGATATTCGGTAAGATATCCATGGCAAAAAGAAAAAAATTGTAGAGCTGTAAACATCATTAACAATAATAATTATACCAACAATATATTTTGGCGAATGTGCGGGAAAACGCTCTCTGCTATTACAAAGACGCCTAAAACACATTTGGGGAAAATAATCTTTTATACTCAACCTATGATTTAGATTAGATTAGATTAGATTAGATTTATTTATTTAGCCTGGTGGAGTTAAGGCCATGTGGCCTTCTCTTCCACTCACCAGGACAAACATATGTTACATCAGAATATAACAATCTCAGTTAACTCTAATATTAAACACTAAGTAAAAAATTGATCAAAAGATAATATCTAATATACATATTACGATCTATAATGCAACCAGTTAATGTTAGTTAAAATTAAGACTAAAACTTTAATAAAATGTGTACAATCAAGACATATTAAATTGTCCCTGTCTAATGTATATAAAAAACAAAGGAAAATAATGAGATATAGGAAACTAATTTTACGATTATACAATATTTAAAACAAAACAAATAAAAATATTTGTTATTCTTAATATTATTTTCATAAATAATTAAATATATTAATATTGCTAAAAGAATACTATCAGTGAGGTGTATAAGTTAGTTTGTTATTAAATAATTCTTTAGTTTGTTTTTGAAGGATGTTATAGTTTCATAGTCTCTGACATAGGGTGGAAGGGAATTCCATGTTTTGGTAAGTGAGACCGTAAAAGATAATGAATAATACACAGTGCAAAAGCGCCGAAGACCCGACTTTCTGGCCCGAAGGAATAGTTGTACGGCCCTTTCGTTTCTCGAAACGAAACACGGGAAACAAACTTTTTCTCCCCTGCAAACGAAACACGGAGAACACACTGTAAAAACCAGGACAAGGAAGAAAAATTAAAAACACTACTGTGGAATATAGAAGGACTACGAAATGCACTAAACATGTTACCAGAAGACTTTTTCGACGAATATGATGTAATAACACTCACAGAAACATTTCTAACAACCCAATGGAGCACGGAAAACTTCTACGCAATTAACTCATATGCCAGCCAAGGGGAAAGAGGAAGACCTAAGGAGGGATAACAATGCTAATAAAACCAAAATTAGCGCCGTTCGAGATACTTCAAAAATCAGAAAACATGCTGCTAGTAAAGACAAACACATGCACAGTACTAAATGTCTACTTCCAGCCAGAACACAAGGCAGAAGAAATCCAGGAGGAGATAAGCCAGGCACTAAGCAAGACGAACAGGACAGACAATGTGATAATAATGGGCGATCTTAACTGCAGAATTGACACACCCCACATATAAAGCGAAAACTGTAGTCGGTCATATAGAAAAAGAAGGGCTAACTCTAGTAAACAAAGAGAAAGAATACACTTACATCGGACCAAATGGAGCCAGCACAATCGATCTTGTCTTCACAAACAGCTACAAGACCCACCAAAAGATAAGAAGATATATACCAGTAAGGATATATATACCAGTAAGTACCGACATATATATAAAAGACACACAACAAAGAAGGAAACTCCAGAAAACCAACAAATAAACTATTGAGAAAGATTCACAGAGAGAAACTAAACACAGAAGCGATACAAAAGGCATCAAAAGAAATAAAAGAAGGAAAAATAAATCAGGCAGTCGATGCAATAGAAGGACAAATAAAACAAGCGATAGTAAAGAAAGAATGGAAAAGAAGAAAGACAAAGCCATGGTTCAAACAAGAATGCTACGTAGCAAGGAGAGCCGCGATCATAGCACTCCACAAGGCAAAACTATCGAAAACACACGAAGACCTACAAGAATACCAAAATACCAGGAGAGCCTATAAACAAACAGTGGAAAGGTATAAAGAAACATACCAGGCGGAAGAAGAGAAAAATATAATAGAAAAAGCAGAGGAAAAATGGTATAAAGTGAGCTCACCAAAACAGCCATCCTTTCCAAGAGATATACCAATACATACGTGGGAGAAACACTTTAAAAAAGGACTACAGGCCAAAGAAACACGCCCAGAAACTACAAGAAGGAAAGAATAAGTGCAGAAATCCTGCCTCTTCACCAGAGAGTAAGTAAGAAGACACACTGCAAGTTCGAAAAACAGAAAAGCCTGCGGACCTGACGAAATTGCCTTCGAACACCTCAAAGAAACAGAGCAAGCTCTCGCAGACACCTGGACAGAGCTTTTCAACGAATGCCTAAGGCAAGGCAGCATTCCGGACAAGTGGAGAATAGCAACGCTGAAGGTGCTGTACAAAGCCAAAGGAAACACGAAGGAGCCAAACTCATACATGGGGAATAGCCCTAGTGTGCACAACACTAAAAATAATGACCAGCATACTCACAGAGAGATTAAGAGCGATGACAGCCCACGTCATACCGGAACAACAGTTCGGGTTCGTAAAAGGGAAATCGACGACACAAGCAATTAAATGTCTACAAGAGAGCATCGAAATAGCCTTAGAACAACCGAGAGGAAAACTACATGCCATCTTCATAGACTACAAGAAGGCTTTCGACCTCTTAAACAGGCAGCTGATAATAAGAAGAATAGAAGAAGCAGCAGGGAGAAACCAAATAACTAGATTAATTGAGAACATCCTCTCCAGAAACCAAGTGCAGATAGACGATGGAGTTTCAAAAACAGAGCAGATAGATCAGACAAACGGCGTACTCCAAGGTGACCCGTTGAGCCCCCTACTCTTCATAATAGCAACAGCAAAAATACCCACAGAGATAAAAACAGAAAACGTCCAAATATTGGCATACCGCTGATGACATGGTGATTACATCCCAAGACATCGAAAAAGCTCAAACAGCGTTCGACAAACTCGTAGCATGGGCCGAAAAGAACGACCTCGAAATAAATGAGAAGAAAACAGTAAAAATGACCTTCAGGAAAGGAGGAAGACTCGCAGCGAATGACTGCATTCGGTATAAGGGAGACCCACTGCAAAATGTAAACCAGTTCAAATATCTGGGGATCACACTGCAGAGCCGAGGTGACACCTTCGATAAGCACATCAAAGAACGCGCCTTAGCGGCCAGAATAGCAACGAACAGTATTAAAAGCCTGAGTAAACTATCCCTGGAGACAGCAATGACCATCTTCCGCTTAAAAATAGCACCAATCATGACCTATGGAATAGAAGTGATTTGGAAGAACCTAAATAAGGCAAACCTAGAGGAAATAGAGAAAGTCAAAGCACACTTTTTAAAGACAGCGCTAAGCGTATCAAAATACACGCCTTCACGCCTAACATACATACTGACAAAGGAACCATTCTTCATAGAAGAGCTCCACCTGGACCTTCTCGTGCCGGCAACAGATGCCTACAAAGAACTGCTGTGGGAACTCAACGAGAAGAGAGAACAGATATGGCCTGAGTTCTACGCAACGGATGCGATGATCTACAGGGAATGGACAGCAGCCAGATACGACCTCAGACACACCGTGACGAGAGTCGCGGTCCATGGTTTCCACCACAGGATATGCACAACAGTGAAGCGCCATAACCCAGAAGAAAAGTGCAAGTGCAAACTATGTGGGTCGCACTGCGACCGATATCACCTGTTACAGTGTAAAAACATAGGAACATCGATAACAGACTTTTGTAAGACATGAAAACAGTTCTTTCTACATGGCCATTGGCTGCAATTATACCTATTATATAAAGGACAATGTGCTGATGGGATCGAGTGTCAAGATTGTGTGTCGGATAGTCTGATGAAGCGGCGTGATAAATATTTAGGCGATGATGTGTGAAGTATTTTATGGAGAAGGGATAAGGAATGGACAGTTCTACGATCTCTTAGACGAAGCCACGATAATTGTTCCAGGGACGGTGTAACATGGTCAAATTTGCGAATACCACAAATAAAACGTGCCCAAGAATTATGAACACGTTGAAGTCTTTGAGTGGAAATAATATTTAAGTCTAAAGAGAGACCAGGGCTTGCTTGGTTTAGGCTAGGGGCATGGACATTTCTAAAAATTAGCGACGATATGCGAATATGTCCAATGTGCGGGAGCGTTGAAGACGAGATACATATATAAAACAAAACACTAACTGATGCCATTTCAATATATTCAAGTTTTGCTTCACGGCCAGTTAGATGGCACACACGATACAGGAAACTGTATAAATGTTCATATTTCTGCCAATTAACCTGGCGAGTGATGTATAGTTGAACCGGTTGATATCACTTCCGTGTATCGAGAGTGAAAATGATCATCTGGTGACATTGGAGTTAAGAAAGTTGATGCGTGAACTGAATTCACACAGTGAAACCAAATTCCACGCATCTGGTAACACAACTGACCTTCTCACACCAGCACTTAGCAAAGTAGCAATTTATTGAACAGTAGTTAATACTCGGCGTGCGATGCTGCGGATAAGTAAGTGAAATATGTGTTTTTATTTTAGTTGAAGAAATTAAAGAAAAAAATAATTTTAAATTATAATTATAATTTAAATATTATCGGCGACGTTCAAGGAAGGCAGACTATAGCCTTTAAAATAATGAAAAATCTTAATCAGGCAGAAAATGTTTCAGCAGGTGTGAATATCATTACTTAAGAACAGTGGAAACAATATTACAATCACCCATGGTATGACGTAGATAAAATTGAAGAAGAAAATACAACAAATGAAAGTAACACAATGATTGATTTAATTTTGTTGGAAGAACTTCAGGAAGCTGTAAAGACCGTTAAAAACAGAAAAGATGTGGGTCTGAACAACTTAAATATGGAGGCTACAGTTCAGACTGTTAAATTTGCTGGCTAAATTATAAAGTACCTGATTCGTGGAGAATATCTCAATAATGTCACTGTTTAAAAGAGGGGATCGAAGAAATTGCGAAAATTATAGAGGGATAAGTCTGTTAAATGTTATATATGTATAATATACGCTAAAATAATTAATAATAGATTAAAAACTATATTTGAAGTGCAGCTTAAAGAAGGACAGTCTGGTTTTAGAATAGGTCGTTCCTGCAGTGATAATGTTTTTAATAATGATTTTAGAGAAAAGACTTGAAGTCAATATAGAAACTCATATTGATTTCATTGACTTCGAAAAGGCATTTGACTCTGTTGACGAAGGTAGATTATGCGAAATAATATACAAACATGGCTATCTTGAACATGCTATTAAAACTATTAAATGTCTCTATCAAAACATAAGAATAATAATAAATGTAGGTACATCAAAATCAGAACCTATAAAAATAAATAAGGGAGTCAGACAGAGTTGTGGTCTGACACCTACACTTTTCTGTATTTATATTGATGATGTAATTAACAAATGGAAGAATGAAGCACCTCTGGGAATACCAATCAGTGTAAGATAATAAACATATTTCTATATGCAGATGATAATACCGAACAATGAAGAGAACTTAACAACAAGTTGAGTCAAATTGACAGCGAATAATATAACTTGTATATATCCACAGAAAAAACAAAAATAATGGCACATCGAGGAAAATACCCTGTACGATCCAAAATAATAATTTATTTATATACAGAATTTTAATGTTTACACATCTTTCTGTGCCTAAAGTTTTATTTTTCTTCTCCACTCGTCTCTCTCCATCCAATCCATGTCCTCCAGTCCCCTTGCTCTCATTCCAGTTCTTATTTCCTGCATCCAACAACAAATGTCGTTTTCCTTTGCTTTTGTCGTCTTGGTTTTTTTACGTCCGGCTTTAAATCTTTAGGCTTTGTAACATTGTTATGTTTTTTTGGACGAACAGGGAGCTGGCCTATGCATCAACCCCCAACCTGGAGGACCAGGTAATATTTGGTCAAGGTTTTCTTCCTCTAGCCTTTGTCAAACCAATGCCGAACTGCAAGGCAGCAGTATCTGTATCGTAGATAAGGCTCCCTCACAGGGTACTATCAGCCGGGCGTACTGAACCCTGGTTTTTTAACGGGGTTGTTACTCCTCCCCCTCACCCTTTTCTAACCTGGCTTTGGGACAGGCTTTGGCAGGTTTCCAAAATAATAATAGAAAATAAAATATTGGAACAATTGTCTAATTTTGATTATCTTGGAGTCAATATAAGCTATGATAGAGATACAGACTAAGAAATCAAATTGAACAAATTTCAGTCACTTTGTGGGACAATAAATAGAACTCTCCTCAATAAAACTCCAAAAGACACAAAATTAAAGTTTTATAAGACAATGGCTGTGTCAGAAGTGAGTCTTGGATGTTACAGGAAAGAGATAGAAGTAAGATTCAATCGGCTGAAATGAGGTTCCTTCGTTGGGTAAAAACCTGCACAGAAAATAGACCCGATAAGACATGAAGATATAAGAGACGAACTAAATACATACAACTTAAATGAGAAAAATAGAGGAACACATAGACAATTAGAGAGCCCACCTGGATCGTATGAATAACGAAAGAATCCCAGCACTAGCGTAAACTATCAACCTCAAGGAAGAAGATATGTGGGACGTCTGAGGAAGACACGATTCTAAAACTGTTAAGATGGAACAGGCAAAGACACCTAATCTCTGCAAGGAAAATTAGGATATTATAGGCCTATACATTGCGACGAACCAAACATGGCGATCACTAGAGTCTATTTTTAATTTCGGGTTTCAGATAAACTACCAATTATAATAGTCGAATTTCACAGATTTTTGGACAACACCTACCTGTGTTAATTTTAGTACGATGTACTGAGTTTCGCTGTTAAACGTCGAAAATTGTGACCTGTAGAGCGATTTTAAAATTTTTGTTTCAGGTGAACTAACCTAATGGTTTTAGAACTTAATAGATAGCGGCTAAACGCTCACTGTAGCAGAAAACCTGTATGTATAAATTTTCATGACGATAGGTTCAGCGGTTTAGAAGTCTATAGGACAATCATTCAAACATTCCTTTATATATAAAACAACTGGACATAGGGACCAAGGAAGACCAAAACATCGCTGGAATGGTCAAGACTATCTTTGTTAGGTTTACCGTTACATATCACATTGGCCTAAAACGGTTATGTTCATGATATATATATATATATATATATATATATGTATTTATATATAACCGCCGGTTTAGGCGTTAATGTTTGTTTTCGTGACATTCATTGCTAATTATCAAAACTTAATTATACCATCCAAACAATAAAGCGTTACCGCTATAAAGTGAAATATTGTCATTAAAAATGTTCCTGAGAATAAAACTCTATCTACTTATCTGCATATATATATATATATATATATATCTATTTGTCTGTGGTCTCGAGATAGCGTGCTGTCTTGTCACGCAAAGGGGCAGGGTTCGATTCCCGATCGCGACTGGTTCCTGAGTGAGGTTTTTTCGGGGTTTTTCCTCACCTGTAAGACAAATGTCAGGAAGCTTAGGGCCGAACTGTCCCCGAAAATCATCCGGCCATCATCATCATCCTTATCATCATCATCCTTCACCGGTGTGGAAAGCAACGGGAAGCTACCATACCTATAATTCCCTAGTAAAGCTGCAAAGCATAGCATGAAAATGCTATGATAACACTGAAAGACCTGCCCTCGGGTAGAATTACAGAATAGAATAGATATCTATTTAACTTAAGTAGGTACCGATTCGACATTAATCTTGGTCTCATTTTAAAATATTATTTCTAACCCCTTCTCATCCCCGCAACCCTTAAGGGCACTAAGAGTCACTTAAGCTAAAATGTCATCGCCAATGTAACCAATCAGACCACAGACCTCGAAAACTGTGGGTTCGACACTTTTTTCACCATTTTTCTCCCCCTCCTCCTTATGGGTAGGGACCAATTGGGCCTAAATTTCATCGACTGTATAGCATTTTAAAACACAGAACTTCCTGAAGGTAAAAATGAACTCTTTCTCTAGAACATATCTTGGACAATAAATATGATACAGTCTCCACAAACAAGGAAGAGTATGTACAGTGGTGTATTGCTAGGTCTCAAGTAGGCAACGCCATAGTGAATTGAAACCATGCTATTGACAAGTGCTTCTTCAACAGTCCTACTTATCTGATATGAAATAATCCACGCACTGTGAGATTAGACAAGGTGATTATGTTTATAGCGATATGTGAATGTATTTTTGGAAAAGAACCAGCACTTCCTACGGACTTTCCCTGAGGCGGCACTTGACAAGGCGATGAGCTCACTCCCACGCCTGCACCTTGTTGAATGTAAAATATCTGATCAAAATTTCATCCAATTTTTTTAATGTCTCCATAATTCTGCTACAATGTTGTTATTCTATCGAAACTTTCTTTTGGATATACAGGGTGATTCAAACTTGCAAAAAGTAAACAGAACATAGATGATGCTTTGCAGTACAATTTCTTTCTGCACCTCTTTCCTGTTTGTGATTATTGTTCTTAGTTATTTGAATTATTTATAAACAGGATTGAGGTGTAGAAACAAATTAAACATAGGCTCATTTCCGGAAATGCATGTTATTATACATTACAGGGACTCTTGTCTTCCCAACTTCTCTAAAAAAATGTTAAATTAAAAAAATATAAAACTGTAATTTTCCCATTTATATGGATGCGAAACATGGATCCTTTATTCAAGAGAGGAAAAAATATTGCTGGTGTTTGAGAAGAAAGTGCTTAGCAAAATTATTGGACCCAAAAGAGATGAACAGAAAGGTGAATGGAGAACACTACATAACAATGAGTTACATGATATCTATGGGAATCCAGATATATTAAATAAAGTCTCGCAGACTGCGATGGGTAGAACATGAGGCATGAATGGGAAATGGAAGATGGACATGGGAGCTTCTCGTAGGAAAATCAGAGGTAAAGTGCCCGGTAAATAGGCCAAAAATGAGGTTTGAGGATAGTAGATAATAAAAGTATTTTGTAACTCCTCATATATACTACATTCACAATTGCTTGTTGAAATAAAATGGAAAACTTCATAGATATTATTATTTTACTGCCACTCTGTAAAATATATTGTCATACTGAATGACGTCAGTTACCGATATAAAATCATGCATTTTAATTAAAATTTTTAGGTAGAAACTCCATACAGAGACTTAGATCTGCTGAAATGAGAAACCTTCGGAGGACTGCAGGATACACACTACTAGATCACAAATAAAATGAAGACATGTTAGAAGAATTACACATGGAAACTTTAGAAAACATTTCTGATTATAAGTCAAGATGGATGCAACATGTTCGTCGAATGGAAGATCACACGATACCCAAACAAATGTTAAGATATCAACCTGCAGGAAGAAGACCAGGACGTCCACTCAAAAGACTTTTGGATGGTGTTTCTCTTGAAGCCGAAACAGGTACACACTACTAGATCAGAAATAAAATGAAGACATGTTAGAAGAATTACACATGGAATCTTTAGAAAACATTTCTGATTATAAGTCAAGATGGATGCAACATGTTCGTCGAATGGAAGATCACACGATACCCAAACAAATGTTAAGATATCAACCTGCAGGAAGAAGAAGACCAGGACGTCCACTCAAAAGACGTTTGGATGGTGTTTCTCTTGAAGCCGAAACAGGTCAACAAATGACCTATATTCGTGAATGTACTATGATGATGATGATGATGATGATGATGAGAAACTCCATATTTTCTATTAAAAATATCGAAACCTATGTAAGTGTTTTGAACAGAAAAAGTAATGTCCTATTATCTGAAGATAAAAAAATTAAAATATTATTTTATTTTGTTGCAATTGTTACGTCAGTTACCTATAGATGATTTTGATGATCAACTGATATTCGAACTATTTTTTTTGTGTAATGCCACCAGGTTGTCTTTTATGACATTTTTGGGTTTTTCCCCTAGCATTGGCGGAATTATAATCCATTTCTTAGTTGGGGCACCTGGAAGACGGAGGAATTACGTTACCCCAATGATATGATGTGGGATAAATGATAATGAAGCGCCAGGAGAGTTCTTAACCTAAATTCCAGACCATGGGCAACCACAGGAATAATTCCTTCGAGGAAAAATTCCTATGGTTTGACCGGGAATCGAAACCGGGACCTCATGAACTGTAGTCAGAAACGCTGACCACTAGCCCATGAGGTTGGTCTATTCGAACTATTTTGACCTATTTTTTTAATGTGAGCAAAAACCCTGAACAAAATTTCACGCATGAAACTTGTCCCGACCGGGTATCGTACCCGGAACCTCTGTCTCTCAGGCAAGGACATTATCACTAGACCACAGTAATGTACGGTACAGAAAGATCTTGTTAGGAAACAAGGAAAGCTGCCAGTAGAATGAGGTGGGAGAATAACATTAACTATGATTTTTAGGAGGTGAATTATTCAGGGAATAAATGAGTAACATTAGCTCAAGTTACGGAGGTGTGAGCTATATCATTCGGATTCGATAGTGGCGGTGAGTTAATTAGTTTAATTGGATCGTTCATCGTTAATTGTTCATCGTTCACTGTTCATCGTTCACTGTTTATCGTTCACTGTTTATCGTTCACTGTTCATCGTTCACCGTTCATTGTTCACCGTTCACCATTCACCGTTATAATTTAATTGGTTGTCACATAATTTAATGACATGTTATTTTTTAATTATTCAGGGAATAAATGAGTAACATTAGCTCAAGTTACGGATGTGTGAGCTATATTATTCGGATTCGATAGTGGCGGTGAGTTAATTAGTTTAATTGGATCGTTCATCGTTAATTGTTCATCGTTCACAGTTCACCGTTCACAGTTCATCGTTCACAGTTCATCGTTCACTATTCATCGTTCACTGTTCATCGTTCACAGTTCACCATTCACCGTTATAATTTAATTGGTTGACACATAATTTAATGACATTATTTTTGAAAATGTATTTCCTGGAACCGAGGCTTGATCTTTGGGACTTGCAGAAAGAGCTAAATAAGATAGACCAATGGATAGGAGAAGAACAAGAGAAAGACTAGCCAAGAGATGGATAGACAGTGCATTCACATCCAATACGTCTTCCTCCGAGGAGTGATTTTGGAAATAAACAGGATGAAAATCCTACAAATTATGAATAAGAATAATAATAAAGTAAAGTAAAGTAATCCATGATAAAAAGGTTGAAAAACACATATGAATCATGGGGTCTCACAGTAAATTTACAAAAAACAGAATATCTGGCAATAAATAGCAATGAAAGAGAACATTTAATATTGGAAGAAGGAATCCAAATAAAGCAAGTGAAACAAACTAAATATTTGGGAATAATTATGGATAACATTGAAGGTATAGGCAAAGAGAACATAAAACATAGAATTGAATTGAGTAGCAAAATAATATCATCATTAAATTCCATATGGTGGGATAAGCATATTTGGAAAGATATATTGGTAAAAATATATTGGTAAAACATTAGTGGAATATGTTGCAATGTATGGAAGTGAGGTATGGACAATCAATAAGTACTACAAGAATAGACTAATAGCTCTAGAAATGGATTATTTACGAAGAAGTGCCAGAAAGTCTAAATTAGAACGTGTCACAAATTAGAAACATAATGGAAGCAGAAGAAAACATAATTGAAAGAATTGAGGAGAAGGAATTAAAGTGGTTAGGACATGTCTTAAGAATGGAAGGTGAGCGATGGCCGAAGCAACTATATGAATGGCATCCGAGCAGAAAGAAGAAAAGAGTTAGACCAAGGTTAACATGGAAGGAAAACATGAAGACAGTAATGCAAGGTAGAGGGCTAAGCATCGAAGATGCCCAAGACCGTAGGCTTTGGAGGTTTGGCACGGGAAGACGGCAGCAGCTGTAAAAACCCGAAGATAGATAGATAGAAGTAAATTAATCCCACAACAGACCCGAAGGCCCTTGGGGTAGTGGGAGGTTAAGACTCCCACTTTTTCTAGACACTCGGCACTTTATGTCAACCGGGTTGTCAGCCCTGCGTGACGGCCGCCTTTACCCCCAGAACAAACGTCTGGTACTCATTTCCGTTAGAGGCTGAGTCGACCCCAGGGCCATAGTGCCGCCAGAGAATAATAATAATAATAAGAAGAAGAAGAATTCCTGGAACGTGAAAACTGTGATGTTTTGATTGTAGTTTCGCGAAAACGTATCACATGTTGAAGTGTGTGCAGCAGACACTTTCATTGACCTTCAAGAAGGAGCCAAATTACAGGAATGTGAAAAATTGCCATTATCATCTCAACTTTCCCCACATTCATAGAATTTTCTTTCAGTTAAACGTATCATCACAGTTTTACTATTGTAATCATAAGAATCATCATCAAACAGTCTAGGATAAAGGCACAGTGGCCTTTTGGGTTCTCATTCTTCCAGTGGCCGAGCATAGCTTGACAACAATGAAATTACATAATTTCTCATTAATAACAACAAGTGGTGCACAGTCATGTCGCTGGGGTAGTCAACAGGTATAATTGTTGAATTTTATCATCATCATCGCCTTTATCTCCTATCAGGAGCATAGGGCATCCACAAAGCGTACCAACGGATTCTGTTCTGAGCCAAATTTTTCACTTCTCTCCAGGTTTTCCCCTCCTTTGCAATGTCTTCAAGGATGGTTCTCTTCCATGTCTGTATCGGTCTGCTTCTTTCCCTGTGCCCTTGGGGGTTTCTGATCCAATGTAATTCTTTCAATCGAAATGGAGGTTCGAAAATACACATGCAGTGAGGGAAAACAAACAACTTACCCCGGTATTTAAGAACCAAGCTGTCTAGGCCATGTCATCTCCGTCTTCCGGAATCTGAGCCTCTCATCTTTCAATTGTTCCCAGAAACATTTTTTAATAAATATGTTGTTATGACATGATGTTGAGCCAGTTCAATTGTTCCCGGAATCTTATTTTAAATAAATATGTTATCTCTTGATGTTGAATAGAGTGAGCCAGTTAGAGTAGGTTCTGCATGGCCTACATGATTAACCATGGAGACACGGGTTCTTGAATTCCGGCTTTAGTCTACAGAACTCCTGTTGTGGATCTGGCTGTTTTATGTCGAAAGGTCGTCGGTGCTTGTCGAACCCTTACAAGGGTTCACCTGGCGTGAAGTTGAATATCGTGTGGACATTATTCGAGCCACAAAGAGGTGCACATGTGCCAATTTATTCATTACCATACAAACCTATTGAGTTTGTTTTGCATTGCAATACATTTGTTAGTTTCTGTTCTGTAACTAACTCCTGGTACCACGAACCCGTAGGTTCACGGCCATGCGGACATAAACTCTCCATATTATCCTGAGCTAATCCGTATCTCCTGTATAATGTACTTTCTCAAATCACGGTTAATGTTATTCTCCCACCTCATTCTTGGTTTGCAAATTGGGAGTTTTTCCTTTAGTTTTCCTACAAGAAGCTTCTATGAACGTCTTTCATTCCCCATTCGTGCCACGTCCTACCCATCGCAGTCAGCGAAACTTAACTGTTCTTATTATATCTTGGTTTCCTATAGGATCATTGTAGCTTATAGTTATGTAGCGTTCTCTATTCATCCGTCTGTTTACCTCTATTTGGTCCAAAAATATGTCCTAATAACTTTATTCTCAAATAGTCGTAATTTTCTTTCCTCCCTTAAAGTAAGAGTCCATGTTTCACATCCATATAATATAACTGGTAGAATAATAGTTTTATATATTTTCAGCTTAACGTTTTTTGAAAGGGAATTGAACCTATGTTTAATTTTGTGCATCTCATTCCTATTTGTGATTATTGTTCCTAGGAATTTGAATTCAGCCACTTCCTCAAAATTTTCTTAATTTATCATAGCCATCCATTTCCTTTATCTAATGTATTCCTATGTGTGAACATATATTTAGTTTTATTGATATTTACTTCCAGTCCCAATTTCTTAGTGTTACTCAATTGAGTGTGCGTGTTGTCCCTTAGTATCTCCCCGCTATCGCCCAATAGTACTACATCATCAACATAAACTAACAGCTTATTAATACCATTGAGTTGTAGGTGTTCTTCATCCTCTAAAGATTTGATGGCATGCTCTAGAACAAAATTAAATAGTAGGGCATATAGAGTATCTCTTTGCTTTAACCCATTTGTGACTTTCCAAAATAACAGTTTGTTATTGGCAGTGTTGGTCCCGGACAGCCATGTTGCAACCATTTCAGTTGATCTAGGATGTACGGAACAGATTTAATATAATCGTGTAGTGATTGAAGAGTTTGACACTGAAAGGGAAATTCGTCATTGAACCCTGACCACACTGACACGCGGTTTTATGGAAAGTACAGTCACTGGACAGCACCGACTTAGCGAAAGTGATAACTTTACGCATGTCAAAGTGCATTCACAAATTCCGGGTTTTTAAATTATTTACATCTCGAGTGTATTTATGAAACCACAGGTTCATTTCCTTCCTCATACATTCCATTTTCTTTAATCTTTACTCTTTACTTTTTTGTTCGTATAATCAAAAAAATTATATCTCTGATCATCATCATCCAGGGATTAAGCCTGTTGGCTCGTTCCAGTTTCATGAAAGCTAGAATTGTTAAAATTGTTCAGACCATCTTCTGTGTGGCGTCCAACATTTCTCCTTCCGTGCGGTTTGTAATTTAGCAATAATTTTGGAAATGTTCCTTCTGGGATTCTATCAATATGTTCTTTCCAGGCGTTCCTATATTTAATTATTCGGTCTGTAAGTTTGAAAATATTTAGTTCCTTTCTTATATATTCATTTCTTTTCTTATCCAGCAGAGTATATCCTGCTATATTTCTTAAAAATCTCATCTCATGTTGTGAGTTATCCATAGAAGATAAACAAATGTTGTCGCGGAATTTGTTGTAGAGTTTTTTGAGATGTTCAATTCTGTGTACATTAATTTTGTGTATTTGTTATGGTTTAGGCAGCATAAGCCATTTAAGCGTAAAAAATAGGGACTTTATTTCACGTTTTTCACTACAAAGGGCAATTTTTAGGGGTGAAAGGGTTGAATATCACAACTCTCTTATAGCCTATGTTCATCCCGGGAATCTCCTGAACATTTTTCAAAAAGCTCATCAAAATCGGATCAACGGTATGGCCGCGCATAGAATACGAACAAACAAACAAACAAACAAACAAACATTGATTCATATATATTAAATATCCAACAGTAGATTATATAAGATATAAGCAGTTAAATTGATACGGGCACATATGAGGAACACAAGAAGAAGGTTACCCAGAAAAACATTGGAATGGTGTCCACCTGGAAGAAGAAAGAAAGGAAGACCTCGAAACTCATGAATGCGAGAAATAAGAACTGGAATGAAAACAAGAGGACTGGAGGACATGGAGTGGATGGAGAGAGACGAGTAGAGAAGGAAAATAAAACTTTAGGCACAGAAAGATGTGTAAACATTGAAAATCTGTAAATATATAAAAATAATTTATTTAATCTGCCAGAGATAAAGATATTTCACTCAACCAGCGAAAAACTATTTAAACAAGATCACAACACATATCGTCTTCTTCTTCTTCTTCTGCACGGATTGAACAGCAAAAGATTCGTTCCGGTCTCATGCAGAAAAATGATCTCTTCATCGTGCTCTTGGCCGTCCCACATTTCTATACCCACTGGCTTATATGCGAATAACTGTTTTATTATATTCGTACATTCTTGATCCATTCTTTGAATGTGGTCAAAGCAATTTTGTTTGTATTCTTTGATTCTGTCAGCCACGATGCTGGGTGGGCATCGGTCCCATACTGGCCGAAAATTCCGTAAGAAAATTTCTTCCCCCGTGGAGACTCAAACCAGCTAAGTCCCGTAGCTCTGGGCCAAGGCGCGGGACATGTCTTCGCATACCCCCTCCCCCCCCAAATTTTGCATGGTATAAGACCTTTCGGATAAACATGTGCCGTGTCACAAATGGAACCCACGTTAAACATCTACTGTATATAAATATCAATGGAATCTTGTAGAGTTAATTAACCTTTCATGCTACATTTGTATTTGTTAAATAAATTCAACACACACAAATATTTATTTTTCCCCCCATTGTTTTTTAATTCCCTGTAATGATCCTCAAACCATAACTTAAACACAAGATCACAACATAGTCTCTTGCTTAATATACCGCAACATAGGACATCACATCACTCCATGTCATATACTATCTTCACTTCTCGCAACTGGAATTCCCTACCACAAGAAATAAGGGGCTGCCGGACATTGGCAACTTTTAAAATATATCTGAATTTATATTTGCTCTAACCTCGACTTCATTATTATCCAGTGTAAGGTACACATATTAATTGGTGTTTCTCTTATAATTTATCATATTTATATTACTATTATTATTATTATTATTATTATTATTATTATCATAATTATTATATTATTATCATTATATTATTATTGTCCACCGCTGTGGTCTCGACGTAGCGTGCTGCCTTGTCACGCAGCGGGCCCGGGTTCGATCCCCGGTCGGGGCAGTTTTTCTGAGTGAGGTTTTTATCGGGGTTTTTCCTCACCTGTAAGACAAATGTCAGGAAAACTTTAAGCCCCAACGGTCCCCGAAATCATATGGCCATCATCCTTATCATTATCATCCTTACCATTATCATTATCATCATCATCCTTCACCGGTGTGGAAAGCAACGGGAAGCTACCACACCTACAATTCCCTAGTAAAGCTGCAAGCATAGCATGAAAATGCTATGACTGCAGTGAAGGACCTGCCTTCGGGCAGAATTACTATGGATGGATATTATTATTATTATTATTATTATTATTATTATTATTATTATTATTATTATGGTATGTATTACTATTGTTATTGTCGTACTCCAATCAATGCTACAAGAGCTCTCAGAAACTAGCAAAATTGCAGGCCTTTCGATGAACAAAAGCAAGACACAAATTATGTCTAATGGTCCGGAAAACCCTATCAAAGTCGATGGAATGGATCTTCAATATGTAAGCGAGTACATATACTTAGGACAACTACTCTCCTTCCATCAGAAAGTAGAGAAGGAAATAAGCAGAAGAATAGCTCTCGCCTGGAAGGCGTTCTGGTCACTGAAATTTATACTGCTGGACAAGTCACTCAACCGGAAACTCAAAATGGAAACACTACAAACCTGTGTTCTTCCAACACTGTTATATGGCTGCCAAACTTGGAATCTTACTGCCAAACTGAAGTACACACTCCAAGTATGCCAAAGGAAAATGGAGAGGAAAATCTTAGGCATAACTCTGAAGGACAGAATCTCGAATACAACACTTCAAGCGATATCCTCAACAACTGATCCCGCACAACAAGCCATCAGGAAAAAAATGGAAGTGGGGAGGCCACGTCGCAAGAATACAGGACGACAGGTGGACAATAAAAACAACCATGTGGGACCCGTACACAGGCAAGAGACAGCGCGGAAGACCAAGACGACGATGGGCTGACATCTTCAAAGAACGAGCAGGGGCGCAATGGTCCAGAGTCGCCAGATGCAGGAAAAGCTGGAGAACGATGGAGAGCCAACTGTGTATTAACTAATCACAGAACAGACAGTGTATACAAACCAAGTGCTACATCCAAGTCAACTTCTCACCACGGAGTAGCTCACCGGGTGACACTCTCAAATAGAGCTTAACCCCTGTACAGGGAGGCCTTTGCCCTAAAGGGACATATCAGGCTTTATTTATTTATTTATTATTATTTATTTATTGTCGTATACAATGTTGTTTCTATATGAAATTTACATTGCTACATTTAATGTATCTTTAACTGTTTATAATTAGTATAGTGTATATCTATATTTGTCAGATATTTATTTGTATTTGTGGTGGTTGAGTGGAAGAGAGGGCCTTATGGCCTTAACTCTGCCAGAATAAATAAAACATTATTATTATTATTATTATTATTATTATTTGATTGCGGATGAGCCCATGTAGGACTACGCAAAGTACTTAGAGGCGTTTCCTTTGAGCCCAAATTTCTTTCATTCTTTTGCTATGAGCTTGTTTTCTATCATCTGTCCAAGTTGTTCCAGTTTTTTTCTTCGGTTTGTCCTCTTGGTCAACTTGCCACTTATTCACCTTAATTCTAAATACATCTCTGTTTGGGATATCTTCTTTAGTAATTCCTGCCAATTTTAAGTCCTTTTTGACTTCATCAATCCACTTCATAGTATCCACTGGAGCTTTACTTCTGTTTTCATAGAATTCCATTATCTGTTTTGTAAGCCTATTTGAGTTCATTCGTTTAATATGGACATACAATTTTAACCTTAGTTTTCTAATACGAGGGCGGATCGGAAAGTAACGGACAATAATTTTTTTCTGCCTTGGTATTGCAGGTAGAATGTTGAAATTTCAAAGAGATATAGTTTGAAGTTTTCACTACGGATGGTATTTTTTTCTCAGGTGCACCTCTTGCGAGAGAAGCTTGAAGTATGCAACAAAGATGGCGCGCATGCTACAGTCGTCCACAGGGCGGATCGGAAAGTAACGCACAATAATTTTTTTTTTAAAAGTTTAATAGTAAAAAAAAGGAAAAAAAAATCACAAATGAACTTACATCTTTTACCTACTTTTCGACATAGTCACCAACTTTCTCAACACATTTTTCCCATCGTGTTAGCAGTTTCAATATGCCCTGTTCGTAGAAGTCCCTTTGGTTGGAGTGTAGCCATCTGCGCACTGCTGATTTCACTTCCACATCTGTCTCAAAGCGTTTGCCGGCCAGGAATCACTAAGGCGAATCACGTGGCGAATCACTAAGGTTCACGCGTCCCTCTTGGAAGAATGTGCACCACCTGGAGACATTGCTACGGTCCATACAATCATCCCCATACACGCCACACATGTCCCTGTGAATTTCACTGGGTTTATGCCCTTTGGCCCACAAAAATCGAACAACACTTCTCTGTTCCTCACAGGTGGACGACGTAGCATGCGCGCCATCTTTGTTGCATAGTTCAAGCTTCTCTCGCAAGAGGTGCACCTGAGAAAAAATACCATCTGTAGTGAAAACTTCAAACTATATCTCTGTGAAATTTCAACATTCTAGCTGCAATACCAAGGCAGAAAAAAATTATTGTGCGTTACTTTGCGATCCGCCCTCGTATCACTATGAATGTCTGTATATATTTTTATTTTCTTTTTACTTCTGAGTCTAAATGCTTCACCTATGACTTGTGGACCTAAAACTTTTCTTATAATTTAGCATTCTTTATTATTATTATTATTATTATTATTATTATTATTATTATTATTATTATTATTATTATTATTATTATTAATGATATTGCTCTCGGGAGTGGATGGGTGCATGTTGCATGAGTACAACAGTATAAGTTTTGCTTTCACTCTCCACTACATAATACGTTATAATTTATTGCAATTTTTGGCGGCACCTCTTGAGACAAGTGCCTGGCGGTTGTAAGATGTTACCGTGCTGGCCTCTAACGGAGACACGACGCAATTAATTACAATTCTCGCGATGACCGCTTGAGGCGCTGAGAAAGTGATGTTAATTTACATACAGACATGACCTACGCGCATGCGTGTTGATACATTTTCACTTATTCTTTCGATTTGATGTTATAATTATATCCCGCGAGGGCACGAGTTCGATACATTAATAACATATTAGTAACTTTCCCTTAATAATAGACAGGGTACCGCATAAAAGGTCAGTTTTTAATAATGAAACGAAAATGCAAAGTATCACATTTTCTGTAGTGTTCCACCCTCTATCCAAAACACTCTGAAATCGTTCCCTAGTAAGGAATACAGTTTGATGTGTTTCATTATTTTGCTATAAATTATATTATCAAGTTGCAGTGAATATACATAACCTCACATTTCTCATTTGTTTTCAAATATCACCGTTTATACTAAATAAATATTTTAAAATAACTATATTTAAATCGGCCGCGGTGGACTAGTGGTTATGCTCCTTGCCTCTGGTCCCGAGGGTCGCGGCTTCAAACCCGGCCGGGGTCGATGGATTCTTTTAGGATGGAAAAACCCAAGGAGCAAGTCCTCCGGGAAGGACTTTAAGCCGTGAGTCCTGAATCTGAATATTTTCAGGCTCGTAAAAGATCCTTAAGCAAAATTTACCGTTTTTTCCCCGTCCTAGTACTACCTTGGTTTCGTAGATGTCAGTATGAGGCGGAACGCTGACCACGGACCACTCAAATGACATCTATACGAAAACAAGTGTAACTAAATTAGCATGGTTCAAATTCTTCCCTGTAGGGGGAGAGCGCCTAAATCTCTGTAAAGGGAAACATGGGCTTACAAGAAGTTATTTAAACAATGATTTGTGAGTAAACAACTTAATTTTATTCGTTAAATAGTCCTAACAAATGCCACTCTTGATTTCCAAATCCTCTAGATAAATTGGAAATCAGTTGTGGCATTACTTATGATACATGGTGTAGGCATGTTCAAGGTTGCAGATTCAGTTTGTGGCTCAACCTTCTTTATAGCTATAGGCTTCCACGGACTTGATGTAATTATTGGAACTACGTTTGTAATAAGATTACAAAAGCAGCATTGAACAAAAGCCAAGGGGTTCAAGGAATGTAGGAAGGCCAGTGAAAAGGTGGACAGAACAACTGTGAGGCGAAACAGGCAATTTGCCTTGCCCGTGAAGTGAAGAAGTAGAAGAAGAAGAAGATAATGACGTGGAGAAATTTATTTGAATTGATTGGAAATAACTAGAAATCTCCGGATATTTGCTCTAAGGAAAATGTAAGCAATGGATGAATTGAAGCGAACAAAATGACTTGCTGATGGTTATTTTAATTGCTCGAGGAGCGAGAAAATGCTGGCAGTACTGAGAACAGAACCCCGTGCTATCACATCTGAAACCACAACACTTTCACTGTTTGTTTGTTTGTTACACTTGGCGATTCTAAGGTCACATTCTGAAGGTCAAGTGGTCGCATCCTCAGGTTAACAACTTTCTAACTTAAATTAATAAATTATTTAAAATAACCATCAAAACTTCTCGAGAGAAAGTAAAAAAGGCAGGTTGGTGCACTGTCTGACAGAGGTCAGCACTGGCTAAACTTTGAAAATAATTCAGTTTTTGTGGTTTGGAAATGTTTGAAAATAGGAACTTAAAATAGCATTTTTTTATTTAACTTTCACAGGGAAAAAACACTATGAGGTTTAATTTAAGAATTAGATTAATATTTTTATTACCTCACCTCATATTCTATATAAAATCTAGATTGAAAGAACATCTTAGAAATGTCAAAAAAGGGTGAAGTGGAGAAGTCAGCTGCAGCAGCCCATGATTGGTCTGAAAAGCATTTATTTGATACAAAAGCTAGCCTAATCAAACACACGGATAAACAGAAAGTTCTCACGGTAGGAGAAGAAAGAAAGAAAGAAAGAAAGAAAGAAAGAAAAACTCATGAATTTCGAAACTCCGGCAAATTTTGATTTGATCCAGAGGTTCATCGGTTCATCGATAGAAGGAAGAAGAAAACGGCCAAGAAACAACATAACACCGGTCGATGAGAGGCTACTGAGGATGGAGATAGGCTCCGAAACTGCAGTCTAGAAGAATAAAGGATATGAGGTGAGGTATTAATAATATTAATTACATTTTTAAAATAGCATTTTTAAAATTAACTTTTATAGACGCTTTAACATAAGTGGAAGAGAAGACCTTACGGTCTTAACTCCATCAGGTAAAATAAATAAATAAATAAGTAAATAAATAAATAAATAAATAAATAAATAAATAAATAAACAAACAAATAAACAAATAAATAGATAAATAGATAAGTAGATAAATAGATAAATAATAAATAAATAACATTCTGCTATTACCCATTACAGGGACTCTTCTCGTCCCAAATTCTATTAAAAACGTTAAACTGAAAATATATGAAACTACTAGCCAATGCCCGGCGTGAGTTGCTACGCCTAAATAAATGAAATATTAGAGGTTACTTAAATTGTATGGTACACGCTGAGACGAATCAAACATGGTGGTTGCTAGTCAGTTCCTAATTTCGGATTTCAGGTACATTTCCACTCCTAATTGTTGGATTTCGTTCATTTTTGGATAATACATACCTTGGTTTATTTTAATAGGATATTCTGAGTTTCGTTGTAGAACGTCGAAAATTGTGACCGCTAGAGCGATTTTTAAATTTTAACTTCAGGTGAACTCCTACACCTAGTGGTTTTAGAGGGTCTAATTGTGAATCTCAACCATACAGGGACCCATTTGGACACAAACAAAACATGTCATAAAAATCGGTCCAGTCGTTTAGGAGGAGTTCAGTGACAAACACACGTACAGAAGATATATATATATATATATAGTCCACCACTGTGGTCTTGAGGTAGCGTGCTGCCTTGTCACGCAGCGGGCCTGGGTTCGATCCACGCTCGGGACAGTTCTTCTGGGTGAGGTTTTTATCGGGGTTTTTCCCCAGCTGCAAGACAAATGCCAGGAAAACTTTAAGGCTCAAACGGTCCCCGAAATCATATGGCCATCATCATCATCCTTCACCGGTGTGGAAAACAACGGGAAGCTACCACACCTGCAATTCCCTAGTAAAGCTGCAAAACATGGAATGAAAATGCTATGATTGCAGTGAAAGACCTGCTCTCGGGCAGAATCACTATGGATGGATGGATGGATGGATTATATATATATATATATATATATATATATATATATATATATATATGAATGAAAAGAAAAATGAATGCTTGAGTCGGGATTTGAACCCGAGTCTCTAAACTCTGTACGTTCAACGCTCTAACCAACTGAGCTACGCAAGTATTCCAACACAAACATACATTTTTTCTTATATATGTAGTATTCTCAATTCACACAAGAGGTAGCGGGAAGTCATTCCAACCGACATCTAGCGGCCACCATAACAGGTAAGCAATTTTTTTTCCCCCGACTGAAGCATTCATTTTTCTTTTCATATCATATTTGCCTTCATTGCCAAATGTAAAAATATAGTTATAACATCTAAATATACAAGCGTTACTGCTATAAAGTAAATATTCTGTTTAAAAATGCTTACCTGTTATGGTGGCCGCTAGATGTCAGTTGGAACGACTTCCCGCTACCTCTTGTGTGAATTGAGAATACTACATATATAAGAAAAATGTATGTTTGTGTTGGAATATTTGAGTGGCTCAGATGGTTAGAGCGCTAAACGTATAGAGTTTAGAGACTCGGGTTCAAATATCCTGACTCAAGCATTCATTTTTCTTTTCATATATATATATGTATTATTTTAGTTATATCATATGAATGCGTAACATTGACTATTATTTTAAGGAAAGATAAATTGTTATTCTTCTTCTTCTTCTTCCTTCCAAGTATTAGGCCAAGGCCTGTTACGATCCTATAGAAAATTTTCCCTCCAGCGTTTCATAGGACGGCCCAGTGATCTTCGTCCTCTTGGTATATAATTATAAACAGCTTTAGGGATCCGATTTGAACTCATTCTTTCAAGATGGTGTTTTCCAATTTAGTTGGTACTGTTTAATATATTCCAAAATTGACGTAGTCTTCAATTCTTTTAAGATATCGGTCTTCCTTTTCCGATCCCATCTGGTGTAACCCACTGTTCTGCGCATGAATCTCATTTCACAAGTCGTTATTCTGCTTTCATGTTGTTTTTTTAGTGTCAATGCTTCACTACCATAGGTCAATACTGGTCTAGCCAAAGTGTTATATAAACGTAATCTGGTGTTTTTTTGTACAAGGGATGGGTTCATAACTTGATTAATAATTCCTAAACTTTTATTATAACTAGTAACTTTTTCCGGGATATCCTTTTCATCCCAGATAGAGAGATAATATCCAAGATATTTAAATTGATTAGATCTCTCTAAAATTTTATTCTGGAGACAGATTTTACTTTGTATGGGGTCCTTCCCATGAAATGCCATAATTTTAGTTTTGTTAATTGATATTTCCGTATTAAATTTGGCATCTATTTTTTTGTAAATTATAAATTGATCGTTGCAAATCATTTTCGGAAAGTGCCAGAAGAGCTAAATCGTCTACAAAAAGAATAGCATTGAGTTTGAGGTTCCTATTGATGGGTATATATCCTCGTTGTGTTTTCCTCCATTCATTTATTAATTTATTCATGTATATAATGAAAAACACCGGTGAAAGTCCACATCCCTGTCTTACTCCAGTGTTGATCTTTTCCCAAGGACCTTTGCTTTTTTCAATCTACATAAATGACATATCTAACTCCCTAAAGCATTGCAAACATAATTTATTTGCAGACGACATGCAAATCTACATCCACACAGACAAATATTCACTAAATGACGCTGTTGCCAAAATTAACGAGGATCTTGACTCACTAATGACTTGGACAGTTAAATATGGACTGCAATTAAATCCTACAAAGTCACAATCAATCATTATGGGTCATCAGAAACTATTATCTACAATTAACCTAAACACAGTTTCGCATGTGTCACTAAACGGAGTTCAAATCCCTTATAGTGAGACAGTAAAAATTCTAGGAGTATTTATTGACAAAAACTTAAATTGGAATACACAAATAAACCATACATGCAAAACAGTCTTCTCAATAATACATTCATTAAATCGTGTACGAAATTGTTTGCCATTCGCCCTTAGGAAAATGTTAGTAGAAACACTTGCAATGCCCCATTTTGATTATTGTGACACTCTTTTTACAGACTTAAATATTATTTCCACTCAAAGACTTCAACGTGTTCATAATTCTTGCGCACGTTTTATTTGTGGTATTCGCAAATTTGACCATGTTACACACCGTCCCTGGAACAATTATCGTGGTCTCGTCTAAGAGATCGTAGAACTGTCCATTCCCTATCCCTTCTCTATAAAATACTTCACACATCATCGCCTAATTATTTATCACGCCGCTCACGTTCATCCGACCTCATCAGACTATCCGACCACATAATCTTGACACTCGATCCCATCAGCACATTGTCCTTTATATCCCGCCTCATCACACTGTATATTATTCATTATCTTTTACGGTGTCACTTACCAAAACATGGAATTCCCTTCCACCCTATGTCAGAGACTGTCAAACTATAACATCCTTCAAAAACAAACTAAAGAATTATTTAATAACAAACTGACTTATACACCTTACTGATAGTATTCTTTTAGCAATATTAATATATTTAATTATTTATGTAAATAATATTAAGAATAACAAATAGTTTTATTTGTTCTGTTTTAAATATTGTATAATCGTAAAATTAGTTTTCTATATCTCATTATTCTCCTGTTTTTTATATACACTAGACAGGGACAATTTAATATGTCTTGCTTGTATACATTTTATTATTAGTTTTAGTCTTAATTTTAACTAACATTAACTGGTTGCATTATAGATCGTAATATGTATATTAGATATTATCTTTTGATCAAATTTTTACTTAGTGTTTAATATTAGAGTTAATTAAGATTGTTATATTCTTATGTAATATATGTTTGTCCTGGTGAGTGGAAGAGAAGGCCACATGGCCTTAACTCCACCAGGCTAAATAAATCTTAAAAAAAAATCTTAATTTGCCATCTTGTTTAACAGAGATTTCATTATCTTTATAGATGTTGAAGATATTAGTAATATATTGTTGTGGAACGTTATCATCAGCTAAAATTTGTAGTAATATATTTCTGTCTACTTTGTCAAAAACCTTTATGAAGTCAACGAAGGCGATATGAGTTTCTATATTGAATTCCTTGTGCTATTCTAATAGTAGTTTTAGAGTAAAGAATCCATCTGTACAAGATCTACCCTTTCTGAATCCATTCTGCTCTTCTCCAATTATATTTTCATAAATTTTCCTCAATTTATTCTTAACTATATTAGCATAAATTTTATATCCAGAGTTCAACAAGGTAATTCCATGATAGTTATCTTTGATTTGGCGACTTCCTTTTTGAAGATTGGTATTACAATGGATTTGTTCCAGCTTTGTGGTGGTTCTTGTCCTTCCCATATCATATTACGGAGAATAAGAAATCTGTCTAAAAAATTAAATTGTTATTAGGAGACCTAATTTGTGATGAAGTGATAAGGAAGACTTTTGAAACAAAGATAGATGAACAGAGAGGTGAATGGAGAAGACTACATACAAGTAAGATGGGAACCCAGATGCAATAAGTACAGTTAAGTCTTGCAGACTGCGATGCACAGAACATGTTAGGAGAATTTTATGTTTTCGTATTCTTCGTCTATTTGTAGTAATTTTACTGCACAGAATGTGTAACGCTGTAAACGAACCAGGGAATTGAAATAGGAAAACAAGTGCTGTTAGAATTACAAAGACATTTATTTTACAACTAATATCTACATGTTAGATGAGATGCACATTGCGCATGCGCGCATTGACGTGATGTTTCGGGATGATGTCGCCAAATCTGAAAAAATAAATAAATAAAAGAAATAAATATAAAAAAAATTACATATAAAAAGTAAATTATTTTACGAAGAAAATTATATTTCAAGTTCTGTTTCAAAGCATTTTATTATATTTGTCCGAAACCTGGACAGTAAGTAGAAAACAAGCCAACAAGCTGTTAGCAGTAGAAATGGATTTTTGGAGGCGATCGACAAGAATTTCAAGAAGGGATAAGATCAGAAACAGCACAATAAGAGAAGTTATGCAAGTTAAAAAAAAAAAGAAGGAAAAAGTTTGAAATGGTATGGACACCTCATAACATTGGATGAAGATAGAATATACCAAAGAAGATATTTGATTGGAAAGCTAATGGAAGCGGCAGACCTAGAGAACATTGGATAGATGGAGTGAAGGGAAGTATGGAAGGTGGAGATTTCAGGGAAGAAGATGCTTTAGACAGGAACCTCTGGTGACAAACCACTTTGGGTTGAAGGAGGAACACTGTATTGTGCAATATTCCTAATTAAATATTTTATCAATTATTTTTTTCCTTATTTCCATCGAAATCATCCATTTCATTTGGTTGATAAAAGAGCACTCTTGTAACAGGAGGAATTGGGAAGATAAAATGTGTGATGTGGAATGATGTCTATCATTTAATTATCTGTAAATGTATTACAGGGAGTCCCATTCAAACTTCCCACATTTTAATTAATCATAACTCTGGAATTATGAAATGAGGTTGGTATTAAAAGAAAGAGAAACTCAAAGAATTTTTGTTTTCATTGTTGCAGTTAATTCATGTTGGACAATAATGACATAAAACAAAATGGCGACTCCTCAGCAACGAGCACAAACTTTTTTGATAGGTAAAAATCCGTGTGTTTGCGACTCCAGTACAAGATCTTCATGATTTACAAACCCATATTCTTGATACAGTTGCAACAGTACCAATGGACATGTTGGACAGAACGTGGCACGAAATCGAATACAGGCTTGATATTGTTCGTGCTACTAATGGTGCACACATAGAGGTGTTTTAGTGTGCGGTAATGAAAATTCTTTGAGTTTCTGTTTCGTTTAATACCAACCTCATTTCATAATTCCGCGTACGTTGTTAGTTATGATTAATTAAATGTGGAAGGTTTGAATGGGATACCCTGTACATAACAATATTAAGCCCGAATATCTTATATATAAAAATCAATGTTTGTTTGTTTGTCCGTATTCTATGCGCGGCCATACCGTTGATCCGATTTTGATGGGTTTTTCTGCGAAATGTTGTATATTTCTTTTGTTAACCCTTACATTGGAGAAACTCAATTTCTTATATCAACTAATTTAAACGCATCTGACTGCAGTGAAAACAAATCATGCATAAACGCATTTTAATAGCTATGTAGTAGGGGTATACTTTAACACAAATTTAAATAATTTCCACTCGCTCATTTTTCACTACTTTATTAAAAATGTTAAATTGATTTAACCAATGTATATTAGGATGCATTGCCAATTCAAGGGTTAATATTTAATTGTATGGTATATAGATACATTGTATAAAGCAAATTTGGCGGCCGCTGGAGCGGCTTTTTTAATTTCAGGTTTCAGGTAAACCCCCACATATGTGGTCGGTTTTCGCTGATTGTTGGATAATAACTTCCTTGTTTTATTGCAATAGCGTTTACTGAGTTTCGTTGAAAAATTCTAAAATTGCGATATTTAGAGTGATTTTAAAATGTTTACTTCCATTGAACCCCTACTCCTAATGGTTCAATTTTTCTGGTAAACAAACTCGACCTTACTTTATTTTATTGATCGCTATATCCCGAGTTTGGTTCGGGAAAAGAAAACAAAAATTGTGGCCTCTAGAGCGTTAACAGTATTATGTACCGGTAAACTATATAAGTTTTGGTCATTGTTATTTTTGGTATCTGCTAGATAGGATCGGTGAAGATATGAAAACATTTTTAAAAATAATATGAGAACAACCTAAATAGTTCCATTCCTTCGGAATTCACTAAATGTATGTATAGAACATCGGGCAAAGTACTTTTTGTTGAAGGTAATATTAATTTTAAAAAACTGCAAGACGTTTTGGAAGCCATCGCAAAATTTCGGCGACCGAAGCGCTGCTCTTGCGAGAAAGTAGCATTATGCAAACGAAAGTGTTTGTACTTTTGCCGTTAGATGGCAGAACTTATGCTACGTGATTACAGAAAGGAGATCGTGCCTGGTACAATGGCAACCCAACTTACTTTAAAAACGCATTATTATATTGTTTTCCGTTTTTGACAAGTGTTTATGGGCTCAAATCTGCTAGGATAAATAAAACTTATTATTTTATTATTTAAGATCTTAGGAAAGTTTTGGACCAGAGACAGAAGAATACACAGGTGAATGGAGAAGACTTTTTAACAGTGAGCTGCATTACCTTCATTGCTAATCAGATGTAATAAGTTAAGTATAGTGGACTGTGAAGGGCAGGGCGTGTGGCACGAATGGGGAATGGAAGAAGACCATGGAAACTCCTTGTAAATGAACCGAAGGAGAAGTCCCAGTAGGCAGGCAAAGAACGGTGGGAAAATAAATTAACCATGATTTGAGGGAGGTAAATTATACATAGAATGATTGGAAAACATTAGCTCAGGATAGAAATGTATGGAGAGCTTATGTCCACACGGTCATGAACCTAAGGTTTTGATAGTGCCGGTGAATTAGTTATTTATCCACCCACTAAGTTACTCTTCTAAGTGGTCGATCTTGGGTTCGTTTCCCCACTGTGTAGTATTTTTTTGACAAGTATTCTCAATTTTTTATATTCACTGGCACTATCGAACCCATAGGTTCATGGCCGCACGGACATACGCTCTCTATAATTCCTATCCTGAGCCAATGCTTTCCAATCATTTCCTGTATAATCTACTTCCCTCAAATCATAGTTAATGTTATTCTCCCACCTCATTCTTGGTCTATCAACTGGGCATTTTCCTACAAGAAGCTTCTATGCAAGTCTTTCATTCCTCATACGTGCAACATGTCCTACCCATCGCAGTCTACGAGACTTAACTGTTCTTGTTATATCTGGCTTCCTATAAAGACCATGTAGTTCATTATTATGTAGTCTTCTCCATTCACTTGTCTGTTCACCTCTCTTTGGTCAAAAAATTTTCCTAAGTGCCGTAGCGTAGTGGTTAAGGCACTGAGCTACAAGCCGGAGGGTCGAGGGTTCAAGTCCCGTTGGGGTCAGGATTTTTAAACTGACCCAAACCCTCTGGCGGCACTATGGCCCTGGGGTCGACTCAGCCTCTAACGGAAATGAGTACCAGACGCTTGTTCTGGGGGTAAAGGCGGTCGTCACGCAGGGCTGACAACCCGGCTGACACAAAGTGCCGATTGTCTAGAAAAAGTGGGAACCTTAACCTCCTACTAACCCAAGGGCCTCCTGAAGCCTGTAGTGGGATCACTTTACTTTTACTTTTACTTTTACTTTATTGTCAAATACTTGTAATCTTCTTTCCTCCCTTAAAGTAAGAGTCCATGTTTCGCATCCATGTAATATAACTGGCAGAATAATAGTTTTATATAGTTTCAGTTTAACGTTTTCTGAAAGGAGTTGGGACAATAAGTCTCTGTAATGCATAAAAGCACGCATTTCCAGAATTGAGTCTATGTTTAATTTCTCCGAATGGGGGACTATTTGACCTCCTGAAAATTTTACCCCAGTTGAACCCATGTCCGCATTTCTCGACGGTTGTATTTTTACGGTGAAAGATCGTCACTATTTCGCCCAAGGTACTTTTTTCGTCTGGCTTATCACCTTCGACCAGTCCGGCATGGGTAATCCTATCGGCAGCAATGCTACCGCCGGCATAGCTCTCGGGATCGTTTAAGCACGCAAGCCACTCCACCACGACAAGGTAAAGTATGTACTTCAATTTTTACACGATATATTGGCATGAATGGATGAAGTAATTTATTATTTAACGAAAGAAAGAAATAAAATAATATCTCCATTTCCCCAATGGCAGCAAAAATACGTATGAAGAATCAGTACTTATTGAATCCAACGAGTAGCGTATGCAAGAAAGTTAAAAAAATCTGTAATTTGTGGAAAAATCAAAAGTTGCTTCCGTTTGCTCCTGTATTGTAAATTGAGTTTGTCTCACCTGATGTGAATTGTGTTATCCCCATGGAGGGTACTCGGACGCCTTCTTGGCCGAGATGTATTGTGTTGGCAAGCTTGCGGCTGCGGCCTTAGCAGCTTGTGCAGAAACAGCGGCAGCTTTAGCTGCAAGAGCAGACTGCTGTATGGCGGCAGCAGCTGCAGCAGCAGCTTCAGATTTCTCGATGGCGGCTGCAGCATTAACAGCTGCTTCCGACCTCTGAATAGCCGCAGCCGCTGCGGCATCCTTTGCAGCTGCAATCCTCTGCTGCGCTAATACTGCATCCTTTGCAGCTTGGACGTTCTCCCTGGCAGCTTGAGCTGCAGCCGTTGCTTCCTTTGCAGCTGCAACAGCTGCTGCGACTTCTGCGGCGTTCGCTGCAGCTCTGTTGGCTAGTGTTTGAGCTTGTTGTTTGGCGATGTAGGACTTTGCAGCGATGGCGGCTTGGATTGCAGCCTGGGCTTGTGCTGCGTGCGCCTGTGCGTGGCTTGAGAAGGCGGGAGGCTGTGGGGCCACCACAACGGGGCTCTCGTAGTAAGAAGGGGAGCTGTAGACACCGTTGAAACCGAAACTGTGGCTGGAGCCGAAGCCGAAGGATGGAGCAGGGCTGAATCCGCCGAAACTGAGGCCTGGAAGTCCCCGTTTGGTTGTCTTTTTCTCCTGCTTGTCTGAACTTGTCGCGTGACCCGAGACGAGCAGACAGGAGAACAGGACACTAACCTGAAACACAATACTTTGATATAAGTTTTCTATTTATATATAACACATTTTTTTTAGGCATTACTACATATTAGTCTGAAGTATGGGAAGAAACAAAAATAAGTGACAAACCGTCTGATGGACTTCTGTAGAATATCTAAGCTGTAACACATACCTAATAAAGTGATCTGATAAATGATGAAAATCGAAGGACCCATCATATAGACAATAAGAACTGATTGTTACTAAAATGCGCTTTCTCCAATGAAGCTAATAGATGAGATCAATGCTAGAAGGTCCTCTATCCTGGAGTACGTCCACACCATTTAACATTATCTCTTCACACTTTAACATCCTTTGTCAGTGGCGGCCAGTGTTGAAAAAATATTTTTTTGCGGAATTATACCTGTGGTTGCCCATGGTCTGGAATTTATGTTAAGAACTCTCCTGGCGCTTCATTATAATTTATCATCCATCATATCATCGTAAGTAATGCCACGAGTGATTTCCAAATTATCGATAAATTCACGACTCACGAAGTGAGGAATGAATTTATCTAGAGAATTTGGAAATCAAGAGTGGCATTTGTTAGGACTATTTCACGAATAAAATTAAGCTGTTTACTCAAAAATCATTATTTAAATATGGTTATTTTAAAATATTTATATATTTAATGTAAACGGCGATGTTTGAAAACAAATGAGAAACGATTGGTACGCTTAATTTGCTTCCTTTGTTCATCACTACAACCTGATCATATTATTTATTGCCAAAGGATCGCAATATTGTAAGAATGCACCCTAGAGGACAAAAAAAATGAAACACGTCAAACTGTATAATATAACCAACATTGTAGATCATTAATTATTTTTTAGGAAACTACTTAGTAAAATCACTATAAAACACAATTATTGAACACACAATTATCAAATGTATAATTCGAAGGAATCTATTCATTATTTGCTACATTCAGTGTATTCGTTGGAGAGTCAGTCACTGCAAAATAATGCTCTGACCGGTTCAGAATATTAAAAAAAGGAGGATCTTTTTTTATCACATAAGCAGGAGCTGGTAAAGATAAATCGATAAAGATTGAGGTGAAACACGACTGTCATTGGTTGCAAAACAAAATTAATTGAAATATGATTGGTCATTGACTTCCATTTGGGACTTTAAATAGTCCTCTAAATATTTCATTGTTTACTCTAGTGCAAAATTGAATATCAGAAGAGTAAATGTTTCTCCTTGCTTTAACGAGTTAAGAATTCAGAGATATCTGAAAGTGTTTGCTTACATGCACTGTACTCCATGTTTCTTTTAGAATTTTGAATTCTAGCAAAATACTATACATCTTCTTCTTGATAATATCATCCTGTGTCTTTATGATATTCTCATTTCATTTGTAGAATGTATATTATACAAAATATCTGTTCTATTGTAGATCTATTTCTACTAAATCCACATTGGTAATCAACTATTACGTCGTCAATATAGGCAGAAAGACTCAATCGACTACATTAAAAATACGAATGTGTTAATCACTATCTATTATTCTCTGAAACTAGTAGGTATAGGAGTTTACCCGAAACGAAAATTTACTAATCGCTCCAGCGGTCGAATTTTCCATGTTTCACCACCAAACTCAGTACATTCTAATAAAATAAACCGAGTAGTTGCTGTCCAAAAATCAGCGAAATCAATTAGAAGCGGAGATTTACCTGAAATCCGAAATTAAAAATTGACTGCAGCAACCGCCGGCGCCATGTTTGGTTCGTCGCAATGTATAGCATCCAATTTGATTAAACCATAATTTTAACAAAAAACATTTAATTTATTTAGGCGCAGCAGCGCACGCCGGGTATTCGCTTGTGCTAATATATTTATTAGAATTTTATACTAACTCACTGATACTATCGAACCCGTATATTCGTGGCCGCGCGTACATGAGGTCTCCATACATCCGTAACCTGAGCTAATGTTTTCCAATGATCTCCTGTTTAATCCACTTCCTTCAAATCATATTTAATGTTATTCTCCCACCTCATTGTTAGTCTACTAACTGGGCGCTTTCCCTCTGGTTTTCCTACCAGAAGTTTCCATGCCCTTCTTTCATTACCCCTTTGTGCCACATGTCCTGCCCATCGCAGACTACTAGACTTAACTGTTCTTATTATATCTGCTTTCCTATAAAGACCATGTAGTTCACTGTTAAGTAGTCTTCTCCATTCGTCTGTCTCTTCATCTCTCATTGGTCTAAAATTTTTCCTAACGGCTTTATACTCAAATACTAAAATATTTTCTCCTCCCTTAAAGTCTGAGTTCATGTTTCTCATCCATATAATATAATTGGGTGAGTAAAAATTTAAATAAATGTTCAGTTTAATAATTTTTGTGAGAAGTTGGGACGTCAAGAGTCCCTGTAATACATAATAACATGCATTTCCAGAATTGAGCCTATGTTTAATTTCTTTGTGCATCTCATTCCTATTTGTAATTATTGTTCCTAGGTACTTCAATTCAATCACTACTTCAAAATTTCCCTCATTTGTCATTAGCTGTCCATTTCCATTTTTGTGTGAACATATATTTATAGTACGAACAAAAATAATAAGATAAGTTTGTAAATACGCACCAGTTGGATCTTCATGGCGGAGCTTGAGGGCGGATTCTTGTCGCGGGCTGAGAGAGCGCTGAAAACTGACTGATGATTCTCCCAAAATAAGTTTTCGTATTTATAGCAAATTTTGTCCCTGTTACTGATGCTGCACCACGCCTTATCTTCTTTATTTACTTTCACGCGGTTTAATTACTTTTAGTTATTGTTGATTACAGTAAATTACATCCAAGTGGACCAACTGCCTCACGACGCGATGAGCCTTTTCCTCGGCAAAACAATGGTGCATCAGATCGTAAAGATAAACTCGCAACAATCACCACAAACCGAGCTCTTGAAAATACGTGGCCAACTCTGAACTGTTTCCTAACACATGTATGTGCCTTGCCTCTGCGTGCAGCTTTATTATTTTTTTAATTTACTGGCTAATACCCGGATGCGCCAAATAAATGAAATGTGTTTCTATGTTTAGTTGAATAAATAAAAAGAAAACTAATTATACATTTAGATACCCCGTATTGATCACATGGCGTTGTCTGGTAATCTACATATATCGATGCTCCTGGCATGAATTAGATGAAAGACAAAAATGGTTATTGTGAGTTATCCGTGAAAGATTGACACATGCTGTCGCGGACGTTTTTGAACTTTTTTTTAGATATTCAATTCTGTGTACATTAATTTGGTGTATTTGTTATGTTTTAGACAGCATAAGGCATTTAAACGTCCAAAAAAAGCGATTTTTTAGTGCACCAATGCATGTTTTTTACACGCTTTATATTAGCTTGACCTGTATCTATCTATGTAACGGAATTTTTCAACACGATTTTCACCCAGTTAAATACATTTGATCGACTTGAAACTTTATTTACTTGTAAAGGACCAATGACAATACAATAATTTGATGTTTTTCTAAGATCCTGGCCAAAATCATGAGGACGTCAAAGAAATAAAGACCGGTATAATAGGTTGCGGACGTCTCGACTTTTTAGTCTATCGTTGTGGTAGCTCAGTTGGTAGAGCGGTGGACTGTAGTGGTATATAATTTCAGTAATCCATAGGTCGCTATTTCAAATCGGGCCCGGATGATTTTTTTTAGAAGTGTATTACTTCTAGCTCATACTACAATAGTATCGGATTTAAAGATATTTACATTTTAAGAAAACCAAACTAAAAAATGAAAAATGAAGAATAGTTTAAAATACTAAAACAACACACTTTATTAGAAAACCGAACTAAAAAATGAAAAATAATTTTAATTTCCAACACGCTTGGGATAAAATTAAAGCAGTCAACAAAAAAATCATCTCCAACACATCTAGAATAAAACTAGAGTTTTTATTATTGATTTAGTACATCTCTATGATGGATAAATCATATTTGAAGAGAAAAATTATACGCTCAGACCGGGACTTGAACCCGGGACCCTTGGTTCTCTAGACCAAGTGATCTACCAACTGAGCTACCTGAGCAAGTACCGATCTAAACGCAAATCTTTCTCTATATACATTGTAATTCCCATCCACCAAATGCTGTGAAGCCATGCTTCTATCTTGCAAATGGCGGCTCCTTTATTAAGAAGACATATTTGGGAATTATACATTACAGCCAGTACGGCTTTTTCCAAGTTTTTATTATTGATTTAGTAGAAGCATGGCTTCACAGCATTTGGTGGATGGGAATTACAATGTATATAGAGAAAGATTTGCGTTTAGATCGGTACTTGCTCAGGTAGCTCAGTTGGTAGAGCACTTGGTCTAGAGAACCAAGGGTCCCGGGTTCAAGTCCCGGTCTGAGCGTATAATTTTTCTCTTCAAATATGATTTATCCATCATTGAGATGTACGAAATCAATAATAAAAACTTGGAAAAAGCCGTACTGGCTGTAATGTATAATTCCCAAATATGTCTTCTTAATAAAGGAGCCGCCATTTGCAAGATAGAAGCATGGCTTCACAGCATTTGGTGGATGGGAATTACAATGTATATAGAGAAAGATTTGCGTTTAGATCGGTACTTGCTCAGGTAGCTCAGTTGGTAGAGCACTTGGTCTAGAGAACCAAGGGTCCCGGGTTCAAGTCCCGGTCTGAGCGTATAATTTTTCTCTTCAAATATGATTTATCCATCATTGAGATGTACGAAATCAATAATAAAAACGTGGAAAAAGCCGTACTGGCTGTAATGTATAATTCCCAAATATGTCTTCTTAATAAAGGAGCCGCCATTTGCAAGATAGAAGCATGGCTTCACAGCATTTGGTGGATGGGAATTACAATGTATATAGAGAAAGATTTGCGTTTAGATCGGTACTTGCTCAGGTAGCTCAGTTGGTAGAGCACTTGGTCTAGAGAACCAAGGGTCCCGGGTTCAAGTCCCGGTCTGAGCGTATAATTTTTCTCTTCAAATATGAAAAACTAGAGTTATCTAAAAAAAAAAAATTACCATCAAAAGCGTGGGGTGCTCTATATAAATTAATATATTTGATAATAAACAGATATTGGTAAAAGTAAAGTTTCTAAGAAGAAAACGTAAAAACCATAAAAAGCACCCCACGCTTTTGAAGGTAAAATTATTTTTTTTGTAGATAACTCTAGTTTTATTCTAGATGTGTTGGAGATGATTTTTGTTGTAGACCACTTTCATTTTATTCCAAGCGTGTTAGAAATTAAAATTATTTTTCATTTTATAGATCGGTTTTCAAATAAAGCGTGTTGTTTTAGTTTTTTTTAAACTATTATTTATTTTTTATGTTTTAGTTTGGTTTTCTAATAAAGCGTGTTGTTTCAGTTTTTAAACTATTATTTATTTTTTAATTTTTAGTTTAATTGATTGCCATAAAAACCGGAATCCCATGAAAATTTAATTGCTTACGATATTTTTAGTATCTAGGCACGAATATAATTTTATATATTTTTAAAATTATTATTATCTAAAATTATTAAAATATTTTTGAATATTTTATTATAGATAAATAGTTACAGTTAATCGTATCCTTCTCATATTTTTTGGATAAATTACAATGTGGGAAGTTTACAAAATTGTCATTAATATTTTACAGAATAAGATAAAAATGTAAATATCTTTAAATTCGATACTATTGTAGTATGAGCTAAAAGTAATACTCTTCTAAAAAATCCTCCGGGCCAGATTTGAACCAAGGACCTATGGATTACTGAAATTATATACCACTACATTCCACCGCTCTACCAACTGAGCTACCAGAGGATATAATATTAATTTGTTACAACGATGGACTAAAAAGTCGATAAGTCTGCAACCTATTATACCGGTTTTTATTTATTTTATGTCCTGGTGATCCTGGCCAGGATCTTAGAAAAAAATATGAAATTATTGTATTGTCATTGGTCCTTTACAAGTATACAAAGTTTCAAGTCGATCCAATGTTTTTAAGTGGGTGAAAATCGTGTTTAAACATTCCGTTACATAGATAGACAGATAGAGGTCAAGTTAATATTAAGTGTGTAAAAAGAGTCCGTTATGCGGATACTGCGCAAACTAAAAAAAAAAAAAAAGTGCAGAAGTGGCCAATGGGAGGACACAACAACCTGGTGCGTCAGATACGGAAGAGGACTTTCAACTCATATCACACCTTTACTTTAATTTTGATCAAACATATTATACTGGGATAGCGCAATAGATTTTTTAGGTCGGGGTGCTGAGGGCATTCTATCCGCCCAGTCCTAACGAAGAACTAAAGAACTACAGTCATGTTGTTTTCTTCCAGTTTTCTCTAATTTCCTATCCTCCGTATTGTAGTTCTCTTCTTCTCTTTCTTTGTCGTCCTCACGTCATATATTGCAAATATTACTTCAGGTCTAATTCGCCAACTCCTTCCAAAGTGGCGCACATTTTTAATTGGTCGATGTTATGCATCAACCTGCTAAGTGCCATTAAAAAAACTTTCCATCTGTTGCACTGCCTCATGAAGTAAGTGTACGCACACTTTTAGCACCAAATCTTTAAATATAACTTTATTATTAAAGAAAATGTAAACACCATCAGTCCTATTAGAGGTTGTGTGTTTTGCAACAAACAGCTATGAGACCAGATCTTCATAAATGCTAATGTAAATTTAGCTTCATGCAGCTAAGCGCCAAATGTTCCCGCCCTTAGATTGTTGATGCATAACTGTCAAACAAGGAAAATAACTTGCAATATCCAGTATTGTTATTTGGCGCTACAATAAATAGTGAAGATTGACTTAAACTTCAACCGTATTTTTCTAGAAACATACATAATGGCTCATAGCCGGTTGATGCATAACTCATTCTAATTATTTTAAGGCATTATTTCATTCTTCACTAATTTAAAATGCCCATATATATATTTTGTCGGTCATTTTGACTGTCAACAAGTAGAAAAGACGAATATTTGCAAAAATAAATCAATTAATAAAAATAAATCAATTAATAAAATAAAATAAATAAATATTTTCATGAGAATGACCCTCCATAATATCTTTACCGTATCGTGGTGGAGTGGCTTGTGTGCTTAAATAACCCCTAGAGCTATGCGGTGGTAGCATTGCTGCCGAAAGGGTTACAAATCCCGGGCAAATCGAATACGACAAGCCAGACAAAAAAAGTACCTTGGTGGAAAGAGTGACTATTTTTCGCTGTAAGAATACAACGGTCAAGAAACGCGGAAAAGGGTCTCACTGGGGTAAAATTTTCCGGAGGTAAAATAGTCCCCATTCGATTCTTCGGGCGGAGATTAGTTGAGCGAATCCAAGCCAAAAGCTCAAACACAGGTAAAAAGCTAAATATTTGTTGACACGTAGAAATACATTACATAATAGAAATGAGCACTTATTGACAGACGAAGGAAATTTTGAAGAAGTGGCTGAATTCAAATACCTAGGAACAATAATCACAAATAGGAATGAGATGTACACAGAAATTAAACATTCTGGAAATGCATGCTATTATACATTACATGGACTCTTGCCATCCAAAATTCTCTAATAAAACAATAAACTGAAGATATATAAAACTGTTATTCTCCCAGATTTATTATATGGATGCGAAACAATGACTCTTATTTTAATGGGAGAGAAAAATCTTAAGAGTATTTGAGAATAAAGTTCATAGGAACATGCAGTCATATGGAGAAGACTGCATGACATAAAATCTACACAATCTTTATAGGAAATCAGATATAATTAGAAGATTTAATTATCTTAGGCTACGATTCAAAAACGTTAAAACTGAAAATATATAAAACTATTATTCTACCAGTTATATTATATGGATGCGAAACATGGACTCTTACTTTAAGGGAGGAAAGGAGATTACGAGTTTTTCAGAATAAAGTTCTTAGAAAAATTTATACACAGAATGCCAAATAATCGTTTATCAAAACAGCTGCTTCATTATAGGCCTCTAGGCCGAAGAAATGTAGGAAGACCAAAACATCGTTGGAAAGACGACCTGCACCTGCAGCATGTAGTGCACCAGGGAGCGGAACGGGCCAACAGGACCATACCTTGAAGATGATGATGATGAGAAAAATTTTTGGACCAAAGAGAGATGAACAGACAGGTGGACGAAGAAGACTACATAACAATGAACTACATGGTCTTTACAGGAAGCCAGATATAATAAGAACAGTTAAGTCTCGTAGACTGCGATGGGCAGGACATGTTGCACGTATGGGGAATGAAAGACGTGCTTGGAGGTTTCTTGTAGGAAAGCCAGAAGGAAAACACCCAGTTGGTAGACCAAGAATGAGGTGGGAGAATATCACTAAGATTTGAGGAAAGTAGATTATACAGGGAATTATTGGAAAGCATTAGCTCAGGATAGGGATGTATGGAGAGCTTATGTCCGCGCGGCCATGAACCTACGGGTTCGATAGTGCCAGTGAGTAAGTAAGTACGATAGACAGAGCAAGTGGGACGAATGGGGAATGAAAGAAAGGAATGGAAGCTTCTTGTAGGAAAATCAGAGGGAAAGCGCCTAGTAGGCAGACCAAAAATGAGATGGGAGAATTACTTAACCATAATTTGAGGGCAGTAGATTATACAGGGAATGATTGGAACATGTTAGCTCAGGATATGTGGACAGCCTGTGTTCGCGCGGCCATGAACCTACGGGTTCGATAGTGACAGTAAGTTATTTTGTTAGTTTCATGAGAACTACTTCAATTTCTTAATTCATTCGGGTTCGCTAACAGAAATATGTCGAAAAATGAGTCTATATCTTGTACAAGGAAGGCACGTACGTGTGGAATGCGGAGATGCGTGATGGACCATGAAAGGAGAAGTCAGTTTCATAACTTACAATACAATGAGACACAAATTATACGCTACACTGTTTATGTTCGTGATTTTTATGAACCAGATGTTCCCTCACTCTTTTGTGTCATATATTATATTATACAGGTTCCCATATAACACCTAGTGGGTTTCGAACACATGTAACTTTATCATTATCATCATCGTTATCAAACGTCACGGATTAGGTCTTTTCCTGTTCCGATCTCACATCTGTTCAGCCCAGCGCTTTCTTGGTCTTCCTACCGATCTTCGTCCTCCAGGATTATACATCAGTGCCATCTTTGGAATCCTATCCTCTGTCATTCTTTGCAGATGTTCGATCAAATTGTTCCTGTGTTCTTCTATTTGTTGAAGAAGTGGTTGTATTTTTAGTTCCTCTCTAATATTCTCATTTATAATATGTTCTAGTCCACCGCTGTGGTCTCGAGGTAGCGTGCTGCCTTGTCACGCAGCGGGCCCGGATTCTATCCCCGATCGGGGCAGTTTTTTTCTGGGTGAGGTTTTTATCGGGGGTTTTCCTCACCTGTAAGACAAATGTCTGGAAAACTTTAAGGCCCAAACGGTCCCCGAAATCATATGGCCATCATCATCATCATCCTTATCATCATCATCGTCATCATCCTTCACCGGTGTGGAAAGCAACGGGAAGCTACCACACCTATAATTCCCTAGTAAAGCTGCTAGCATAACAAGAAAATGCTATGATTGCAGTGAAAGACCTGCCCTCGGGCAGAATTACTATGGATGGAATATGTTATTCTCTTGTACAACCTTTCACAGCCCGTAGGAATCTCATTTTCGCTGCCTGAATTTTACTTTTTTTTTTTCCTTCAGTACCCAGGCCTCACTTCCATACATCGCCCTTGGTAGTGCCATCGTTGAATAATATCTTAGCTGCGTTTCCTTTCTTACTTTGTTCCTTAGCGTTCGTCTGATTTTTCCACAAATATGTTGAAATTTCTGAATTTTCTTATTTATGTGTGTTCTTTTTCATAAGTTATGTCACAGCCCAAATACTGGAAGTGTGAAAATTGTTCCAGCGCTTTATCTTTGTACTTTTGTTGCTGTCACATGTGACTTTTGTTTAAAAAATCGTAGAAGCATGAAACTGGAATAGAATAGAATAGATTTATTTAGCCTGGTGGAGTTACGGCCATGTGACCTTCTCTTCCACTCACCAGGACAAACGTATGTTACATTTAAATACAATAAATTACAATAATAGTACCAATAGATAGAGATTCTCATAACCAGGGCAAGGATTTTGATGCACTAGAAGTTAAGATTGCAACACAGTATATATTATTCAACTGTTTCTGTGTGAAACCAAGACAAAATGTAATCAGAAGTCTAACTTCTTATAGTATTGAACTGTTTCTGCGTGAAACCAAGACAAAAGACAGTCAGAAGTGTAAGTTCTCATTATATTATTCAACTGTTTGTGTGTGAAACCTAGACAAAAGACAGTCAGAAGTCTAACTTCTCATTATATTATTCAACCGTTTGTGTGTCAAACCTAGACAAAAAACAGTCAGAAGTCTTACTTCTAATTATACTATATTACAGTCTTAATTGTGACTGAATTAAAATCCTTGTCCTACTCATACCATTTTGTTATTTGATAAAATTTAAAATATATACCTGTTAGCAGATGCCATCGACCTCAACTGTGTTAAAATGTTAACTGTAGGCCTTTCGGAAGTTAAATTCCATCATCAGCGGCATTATTATGTGCTGTTGTTGTTTTATGACGTTTTACGTAGACGTTGATGGTCTTGAAGTGTCGTCTAGTACGTCGTAAAACAACAACAGCTAATTAATTTCTGAATTAGGGTCCCGAGCGAATGTTCGAAAGATGAATTCGTCAGTTGTCCATGGACCATTATTTCCAAATTTAAAAGAAATAATTAAAACATGATATGGAATATTGGAATATGGGATTTTTAGGAAAATTATTTCCATACAAATATGTTATGAAATGTATTTATACAAAACATACATACAAAACATTATAAAATACATTTAGCCAACACAGATTATCCAAATGCATGAATATTTGTAACGTTTTTAGCGTTTAAAATGTTTGTATTACAGCCATTGTTAATACTTCCGACTAAACTGCATTTATGCTTCTGTTAAAAATTATAATTTCAAAATATAATATTACATTGTTGAACAAATATAAAAATAAGAAGATCGAGAGAAAAGAAGAGAAGATAGCATTGTTAAGAATGTCAGAGATGTTAGTAAGAAAGATAATTATGTTGTTATTGGAAAAGAAAGCAGTGAAGCGGGAACACAATCCATTGTTAACGAAGCTCGTAAAAAAATAAAGCTTGGAAAAGTGAACAGAAATGTAACATTGTGAAAGTCTATTTTGAAATCAATTTAAATGCTGACATCTTGTATATTCAATACAGCCATGCAAGCACACATTTGTTAAAACTAGGCCTATATATTATATTAAAGGCACCAAAGAAGGATACATTTAAAAAAATAAATGCCCAGGGAAGAAGAAAGCATAAGATACTAGCAACTTAAAGATAAATGGATCATATGCATACAAGAAGAGAAAAGCAGAACAGAGAGGAATGAAGAATGCTGAGTGTGCAGTGAAGGACCAGTCTTTGAGAAGATTATGAATGATATATTTTATGAGAAAGTGATAATATATTAGTTGGATGAAAAATTTGTTACTTAAAGACTGACTGAGCACATAAGTGACTTAAGTTATGGGAAAGGATAATAATAAAAATAATTTATGGAGCTATAAATTATCAAAGGTTACTGGAAAGGCAAAAACTAATCAGGAACTAAGGATATTGTATGGTAAACGTGAACTGGTCCAGAAAATGAAGGCAAGAAGACTCTAATAGTTGGAACATAAGAATGTAGGTGCGTGTGGAAATTAGGGCTATTTATAGGAAATTCAGGAGGAGGGAGACTTAGAGAACACCCTTATTCAAGATGGCTGGAAGGCTTTGATAATGATCTGATGGAAATTCAGAAACAAGATCGGAGGAAAAAAGGACACCGAAGGACTTAAACTAAATTTATTAGGAGCCCAAGACCGTTCACGGATTGTAAGCACCAAGGCGTAAGTAAATGAGAATACGGAAGAAGCAGCTAGAAATAATGAAGAAAAATTGTAAAAAACAGAAATTCACCACCGAAAGTAGAATAAAATATTTTTTCTAAGTTCTAGATAATATTTATTCTAAAAAGGTGCTATTTCCTACAGGCGCGTGTAGGTACTACAATTAAAGATTAAAAATTGAAAATATTTATTCACGATCAACTAGTGAAAACACAATGAAAGTCTTTGATCTCCAAGCAATCTCCTTGGTTGTTGTATGCTATAACTATCACAAATTTACCACGTTTACTCAAAGTGTATAATATTTGTTTGATTAATGTTGGTAAGAAGTGATGCGGTTAAAACAAATGCCAGTCTTTGTCGAAATCTATTGTTTCTAGATAAACATTTGAAATCTACCAAAAACAAAGCGTCAGAACATACATGGCCAACTATGTTGTCTCATTGTTTCCTTACCACCTTAAATTGCTAATTCAAAATCATACCATTAAGGATAGCATTGATGCCAATACCGCTAGATATATTAAAAGGGAATGTTACTTTAGAAAGTTTTCTGCTCTTTTAGATTATTATTGTTAGACTTCGTTTTATGCTATAATAAACATAAATATGACGTCCCAACTCACCCTGCAGGGTTAGAAATCGAGAGAGACTTCAGCAGCGATTCACTGGTCTACAATATTTATGCTGAGACACTTATAAGCAGCTTAAGTCTAGGAATAACTTCTTTTTTTTTATCCATTTACACTTTTAACATCTAAGGTAATATAGCGTCTGTTTATATTTTTTAATTTAGGTCTATTTGATTGATATTATGGCGAATATGATGGTAATGAAATTACAATCCACAATTTTTCTTGAAAATTGATAAAAACCAGAACATTAAAATTCTGTTAGGTTGGTAGGAACCGGGCTTTGAACCTGGGACTTCCCGAATACGAGTCTGAAACGCTATCGCTTGAGCCAATTCGCTTGGTGACGTTTTAAACACAGAGAGATGAATGGCAAGTGATTCGAATCTTCAGGACAAAAAGAAACAATGGGAAACTATCTGTTAGGCTCTGCTTTGTACTAAATTAAAATACAGTCATACATGCATTTACACGAGCATTTATGAAACAAATGACTATCTATATTTCTTTATTGTTGTGACCGTTGCTGTTATGGAATGATGGCCAACAGAATCTCCGTATTTTGGTGACGAAGACATGTGCATTTTCTCAGATGTAGCCTTCATTTGTTTGTTTGGAAAATAATCGATTGTCTTATCGTATGTGTATTTGGGGGCTTTGTAAACGTAATGATGGAAGGTTTTTGGTATATCTGAATTCTTAATGTTGGATGAAGACATGTAGCTATCTTGGTTATATGCCATTTTTAGACGTTTTGGTGTCTTGTAATTCTCATTTACCTTCTTTTGGTTGCTTGATTCTGCAGTGAAGTCGCTTGATTTAGTAAAAGCTTTGAATTGTCTTGCAAAATTGTTGATTCCTGCTTCATCATCATTTGAGTATTTGGGAGAATAGTTGCTTGAAGAACTGGAGGGGGATGATTTGCAGTCCTTTGTGTGATAATGTGTTGGCGATGATTCGTCGTAATCATCATCGACTGAAGGTCGGTTGTATTTCGTTCTTTCTCTGTCTTCGGAATAATCATACGCATTTTTGTGGACGTCTTCGCTTGCCTCATCGTCTTCTTCGTCATCATATGTTGGTTTGTGATTCTTGTATTGTGCGTTATTGTAGTTTCCTGATGATTTTGTACGATACGAATCATCATTATCATCGTATTCATCATCATCTTTGTATTTGTTGCTTGTTTCAGAATAATCTGTCTGTGGTTTTGTGTATTTTTCAGCTTCTTTCATTTCTGGAACATTGCTGCTGATTTCCTTTACAGGCGCTGGAGTTTGCGCAGTTGGTTGATTGAATCCAAAGAGATTAGAAGTTTGTGATTGTGGCAAGCTTGATTGAAGATACGGTTGGTTGTACGATGACAAAGGAAAGCCGGGATAAACGTACTGTTGATTTTGTGAAAATAGATTATTTTGTCCATATAAACCCAAGCCATTTTGTGTGCTCTGCCCACTTAAACCGTTTTGTCCATATAGATTTTGAGCATATAAGCCATTTTGAAAAGCGTACGTTGGCGAAGCCAATTGCAAAGCGTTGTTTTTATTCGCCGTCGATTGAGTGTTGACAGAGGCGCTTGATTGAGGCTGGAGGTTTGAATAAATTGACGCCCAGGATGGGTAACTGTTGAAAGGCGAAGAATAATAATTCTGCAGTCCTGGATAAGACACGGTTTGTGTTGCAGATGTGTTTTGGGTGTAGTTGTGGGAAGGTTGTTGATAGAGGGATTGGATTGACGGGACTAGCTGGGAGTAACTGTAGACTTGGTTTTGGGGGAATGACGGAGACGAGTAGGATGGGAAGACATAGGTAGGTGCCTTGCTGGCCGGCACTGGAGACGAATAAGCCTGGGATTGAATTGTCTGGCCTGGTGTTCCGTAGAGCCTGGTCCACAGGGAAGAATAGTCAGTGTAGGTTGGTGCCACTGCAGGTGTTTGTCCTGCAGTCGTGCTTGTAGTTGCCAACACTGAGCAGACTTGTAGAATCAGGAACATCTGTAAATAAGATTCAATTTAACTCTGTCTTAAGTGAGTCAGCAGGACGGATAAAAAAAACTTGTGTTACAAACAATATATGAGTGATTTAGAACAAAAGTGCACCAAGTCCAAAAATTCGGAATCCTGGTTTTATTGTAATTTGGGTTCAAAATATCAATAATTCTTCAGAGCAATAGTGAACCAAGTATTATATTTGTTGTTTTTCACTATTAAATTAATCAACTTTCATAATATTCATGATGTGTTCCGTTGAGGTATTATTCAAAATAAAAATATGAAATATTAACCTGAAAGGTCCGTCTCCTCAACTTAATTAATTATTTAAGTGTAGTGCTTTCGGGACTTGTCCCATCATCGGCAGGATTCAAAATTGGCCAAAGCAACTGTATCAATGGCTTCCGAACAGAAAGAAGAAAAGAGGGAGACCAAAGTTAACATGGAAGGAAGACATGAAGCCATTAATGCAAGCAAGAGGGCTAAGCATTGAAGGTGCCCAAGATCGTAGGTTTTGGATGTTTGGCACGGGAAGACGGCAGCAGCTGTAAAAACCCGAAGACGGATAGATGTATTCTTGTATTGTGTACAGAGAGGAGTGTGTTTGTGTAGTATAAAGTGTGTTGTATGAGGGATGATGGTGAAGAGAAGGGAGAAAATTATGCCCGGTGCCGGCACGTAGCCTACTCCTACCGAAAAGCACCAAGGGGGTCCGACAGACGAATCGATATCAACAGTACCATAATTCTTGAGAAAAGTTATGTTATTCAGAACTTATTTATGAATTCATACTGAATGTTTTAAGACTACAGTTCATGAGGTACCGGGTTCGATTCCCGGTCAAACCATGGGAATTTTTCCTTGAAGCGAATTATTCCTGTGGTTGTCCATGGTCTGGAATTTAGATTAAGTTTAGGTTAAGAACTCTCCTGGCGCTTCATTATCATTTATCGCCCATCATATCATTGGGGTAACGTAACTCCGCCTTCCGGGCGCCCCAACCTCAGAAGTGGGTTGTAATTACGCCAATGCCAGGAGAGAACACCAGAAATGTCGAAATTACAACCTGGGGCACATTGAATAAAAACAAGTTTTTTGCGCGATAGTGCGTTTTGTAGTACTTACAGCAATGGCGACCAACTTCCTACATTGCCAACCTATATATCTGTACTGTAATATTACATGTACAGCCACGTGCGGGAAGTAAAACAACTGCCCTCTATGTATACTACGTACAATGTATAAACAAAATATATCCAAAAGGAAGTGTTAATATACATAATACGAAACAAATCACTGCATTTTAAATGAACTGAACTTTATTTGAAACAATATAAAACAATAAATACGTACTTGCGGCCATGTTATCAACAATTGTTCTCAAGGCCTCCTGTTGTTTCAACTAATAAACATTGCCCACACTGTTAACGTTAGTCAATTGTTTATAATGAACGCAAATGTTTTAAACGAAGATGTTATATTTTACTGTTATTTATTATTTTGAAAACACCATCGCGAAAAAAAATGTACAACGCACGTTTGTGAAGTGTTTTACAGAATCTCGGAAATTAAAAACCTCGCTATCGCCCGGTTTTTAAACATTTTTGCTCGATTCTGTAAAAACCACTTCCCAACCTCGCATCATAATATATTATTTGTTTACGAGTTACTTTCGAAGGAATGAAGCTATCGAGGTTCTTATGAAAATATTTTTGAAGATTTTTCACAGATGTTCACCGTTCCAATCTAGTTGAAACTGAAAATAACCTTGGAAAAATTATATATATACATAGATATTAAAAGTCCCGGCCACGCGTTGCTGTGGCTAAGGTATACGTTAAAAATTTAAATTAAGTTGCTGTCTTTCAGCCAGATTACTTAAAACTAATACTAACACACGAAATTAATAATATTGAAAATAAAATAAACACTGAACACACTTAAATTATGAAATAATCAATATTTGTAATTGAATTGAAATTCGCGGTTGCAACAAAAAACACAGCCATCTGGATCTCTCTTTATTAAATAATAAACCAATTACCTTACCAAATTACCTTACACCGCCATCTGTTAGAATCGTATGGAACTCACAGATAATTATAAAACTTTGTTAAATAATAAACAAATAATTTGAAATAAAAAATAATGAGACCATAAATTTAGTTATAAACTACCCTAAGTCTCAAGTTGGATCAAACTGCACACAGTGTACAAAATTTTATTAAAATCGGTTCAGTAGTTTAGGATTCCATCGCGGACAAACAACGTGACACGAAATTTTTATATATTAAGATATATATATATATATATTAGTGTTTGTGTACTTTACAGTCTAGTAGACGCAATTTTTGTTTAATCGTAACCAAACTTGGCATATTGCATTTAATTAAAAAAAAAAACTAAGATAAATTTTGGTAATGAGCAGAGAGATTTATGACAGCTTGCAACAAAATATCTTAAGATTCCTTCCAAAGTTTATACAACGAATCATACATTAATGTCATAGACGCAATCTCGGGACCCTAGTGTGTAAGCACTTACTGCAATACCAACTGGTTGTCTTTTATGACATTTCTGGCTTTCTCTCCTGGCATTGCTGGAATTGTAATCCATTTCTTAGGTTGGGGCAGCACCTGGAAGGCGGAGTTACGTTACCCTGACTATTTAACTCATGCCCCAAATGGGGGTCAATGACCAATCACATTTCAATGATTTTTTATTTACAACCAATCACAGTCGCGTTTCGCCTAGAATTTACCAACTAAAGTTTATCATAATAAAGAAAGCACCTCCTTTTTAACATTCTGAATAGGTCATAGCATTATTTTGCAGTGACTGACTCCTTAAGAAATACGGCTACCAGATTGTATATATAGTGCATGAATGTCAGCACATACCGCATGCAGGAGTTAATATAAAACATTTGTAGCAATTGATTATACCACCAAAAAAATAAATCAAACCACTTTCTGCACTTTCTTAAATGTATTTTTTCCCAGGTAATAACATTCCAAAAAATATAGTTGTCATAGGACATCAGAAATGAATTAGTATACAGTTTGATGTTTTCATTTTTTCTCCACTAGAGAGCATTCTTACAATATTGCGTTCCTTTGGCAATAAATAGTATGATCTGGTTGCAGTGATAACCAAAAGAAGCAAATGAAGCGTTACCAATCGTTTCTCATTTGTTTTCAAACATCGCCGTTTACATTAAATATATAAATATTTTAAAATAACCATATTTAAATAATGATTTGTGAGTAAACAGCTTAATTTTATTCGTGAAATAGTCCTAACAAATGCCACTCTTGATTTCCAAATTCTCTAGATAAATTCACTCCTCACTTCGTGAGTCGTGAATTTATCGATAATTTGGAAATCACTCGTGGCATTACATACGATGATATCCATGCATAGTAATTCTGCCCGAGGGCAGGTCCTTTACTGCAATCATAGCATTTTCATGCTATGCTTGCAGCTTTACTAGGGAATTGTAGGTGTGGTAGCTTCCCGTTGCTTTCCACACCGGTGAAGGATGATGATGATGATAATGATAGGGATGACGATGATGATGATGATGGCCATATGAATTCGGGGACCGTTTGGGCCATAAAGGTTTCCTGACATTTGTCTTATAGGTGAGGAAAAACCCCGATAAAAACCTCACCCAGAAAAACTGCCCCGACCGGGGATCGAACCCGGGCCCGCTGCGTGACAAGGCAGCACGCTACCTCGAGACCACAGCGGGACGATGATATGATGGATGATAAATTATAATGAAGCGCCAGGAGAGTTCTTGGCATAAATTCCAGACCATGGGCAACCACAGGTATAATTCCGTTAAACAATTATTTTTTCAACACTGGCCGCCACTGACAAAGTGTGAAGAGATAATGTTAAATGGCGTAGACTTACCTGTAGTGTGATCATGGCGCACTTGAAGTATTGACAGAAAGTTTTGAATTGTGCCCACTTGGGTTTCACGATGGCTTTTATACATTTTCACAATCGAGTGTCCATGACATTGCTCTCTCCCTGTATCCACAACAAGTGAACGTCGCGACATCGCCGCCACAGGGGTGTACACATTCAGATGCACAAAAAACGGGTGAATGTCAGTGCATTACAATCAAGTTCAGTCGAGAAAACAAAATGACAACAAGATTTGCGTTCTTTAACCTCAATCAGTATCAACCAAGTACCGTGAATTCACTTTTCATTGCATTTATTTTTTATTATTTACTTCTTTATTTCTCTATTTTCCCATTCCTTTATTTATTCCATTCTCTTTTTTCTATTGCTTCTCTTCTACACATCTTTGCGTTTTCATTTCTCATACATTTCCTCTCCTTTTTCTATCTGTCTATGTGCATTCCTGCCTGTCTATATCTCATTTTATCATCTCTCTCTCTCTCTCTCTCTCTCTCTCTCTCTCTCTCTCCCCCTCTCTATCTTATATATATATATTATGAAATAAAGTGGAACATATTGATTTAATAGACATAAATGAATTAGAAATGGCTTTGAAAACCACTAATATTAGGAAAGCAACAGGATTAGATAATATAAATATGGAGTTAGTCAAATATAGTGGAATATTGTGTAAACTACGAATACTTCATTTAATTAATATATGTTGGCAGACCTATGAGATTCCAACCACTTGGAAAACAGCAATTGTGAAGAATATATTCATAAAAGGAGACCGGAGAAATTGCGAGAATTACAGAGGGATTAGCTTAATGAATACTGGCTACAAGATATATACGAAAATAATAAATAATAGATTGAGAAACGTAACAGAAGTAATAATAAATTAAAATCAAAGTGGATTCCGAAAGGGAAGGTCATGTATAGACAATGCCTTTACACTGAAACAACTTATAGAATAGAGAAGAGAACATAACTTAGAAACTCAAATAGGATTTATAGATTTGGATAAGGCCTTCGATCGAGTAAACAGACAAAAATTATGGGAAATATTACGAATGAAAGGATACCCGCTGTGCCTTGTTGAAACAATAAATAAATTATATGAAGACACAAATATAATTATAGATACCGGATTGAAAAGAACAGATACAATCAAAACAGATACTGGATTACGACAAGGATGTAGTTTATCACCCACTTTGTTTAATATACATATAGACGATATTTTAAATAAATGGAAAGTTTTAGTGGATCCAGGAATAAGAATAGATAATAAAGTGTGCATAAATAATCTTCTATTTGCTGACGATGTAATGATAATACAGAAAAATTATGACGACTTACAGAAATCAATGCATGCATTAAATGAAATATGTAAATTATATGATCTAAAGATTTCTGTAAGGAAAACGATGACCATGGCTTTTAGAAGAAGAGATCCAGTGAGATCCAAAATTATTTTAGAAAATCAAAGTATAGAACAGGTGTCTAGTTTCAAATATTTGGGCTGTGATGTTGGCTATAATGTGTAAAGAGATATTGACTCCAAAATAAATACATTTCAGACGGTGTGTGGAACAATACAGAGAACATTCAAAAATAAAATTAGAAAAGAAACCAAGATGAAAAAGTATAATGTTATGGCGGTTCCCACAATGTTGTATGGATGTGAAACTTGGGCTCCAATGAAAAAACAGAAGGATAGAATACAGACGGCGGAGCTGAGGTTCCTAAGACAACTAAAAGGATGTACAAGACTTGATAGAATAAGAAATGAGGATATAAGAGAAGAATTGAAAGTACAGCCTTTATTGGATAAAGTCACGAATTACAGACAGAAATGGATTGATCACATGGATGGAATGAGTAAGGAGAGATATCCATTGTTAGCAAGAAATTATCAAGCAAGAGGAAGGCGTGATGTTGGAAGACCTAGAAGACGTTGGGCTGATGCATTATGAAGTCGGAACGGGCAATTGCCTAATCCCTGGAGTGATGATGATGGTGATATAAATGAATGTTTGTTTGTTCGTACTTTATGCGCGGCCATACCGTTGATCCGATTGTGATGGGGCTTTTTACAAAATGTTCAGGAGATTCCTGGGATGAACATAGGCTATAAGAGAATTGTGATACTCAAATCCTACACCCTTAAAAATCGCCCTTTGTAGTTGAAAACGTGAAAAAAGTAGCTCTTTGGACACTGAAATAGCTTACGCTGCCTAAACCGTAACAAATACACAAAATTAATGTACACAGAATTGAATATCTCAAAAAGATCTACAAAAAAGTCCGCGACAGCATATGTTTATCTCGTACGAATAACTCAGAATAACCATTTTTGTCTTTCATTGATGCCAAGAAGATCGAGACAAGTACGTAGATTCCTGTGCAAGCATAGCAGCACATGGCGGGTATTTTTTTACGGATAACTCACAATAACGAATTTTGTCTTTTAGCTCATTTAAGCCAAGAAGATCGAGATAAGTAGATTCCCGGGCAACACCGGATAATCAGCACGGGACATCTTAAAATAATTACGATATACTTTTATAATTATTTTTCATTTTACTTATTCAACTAATCATAAGAAGTACATTCATTTTTGCCTTTCAGCTCATTTATGCCAAGAAGATCGGGATGAGTAGATTCCCGGACAACGCCGGGTAAACAGCACGTAGTATCTAAAAATAATTACGATATAAATGATTTCTCTAACTTATTTAACTAAACATAAAACACATTTTTGAGGAGAAAAATTATACGCTCAGACCGGGACTTGAACCCGGGACCCTTGGTTCTCTAGACCAAGTGCTCTACCAACTGAGCTACCTGAGCAAGTACCGATCTAAACGCAAATATTTCTCTACATACATTGTAATTCCCGTCCACCAAATGCTATGAAGCCATGCTTCTATCTTGCAAATAGCGGTTCCTTTATTAAGAAGACATATTTGGGAATTATACATTACAGCCAGTACATGGAAAAAGCCATACTGGCTGTAATGTATAATTCCCAAATATGTCTTCTTAATAAAGGAACCGCTATTTGCAAGATAGAAGCATGGCTTCATAGCATTTGGTGGACGGGAATTACAATGTATGTAGAGAAATACTATTTGCGTTTAGATCGGTACTTGCTCAGGTAGCTTAGTTGGTAGAGCACTTGGTCTAGAGAACCAAGGGTCCCGGGTTCAAGTCCCGGTCTGAGCGTATAACTTTTCTCTTCAAATATGGTTTATCCATCATTGAGATGTACGAAATCAATAATAATAAAACACATTAATTTTCGTATTTCAACTCATTTATGTCAAGAAGATCGGGATAAGTAGATTCCCGTGCTATGCAGGGTAATCAGCACGGGGTATCTAAAAATATAAATTCATAATTATTTTTCCTTTCGCTTATTCAACTAAACATAAAAGCACATTAATCTTCATTTATTTAGGCGCAGCAGCGCACGCCGGTTATTAGCTAGTATATATATATATATATACTTACTTACTCACTGGCACTATCGAACCCGTAGGTTCATGGCCGCACGGACATAAGCTCTCCATACATCCCTATCCTGAGCTAATGCTTTCCAATCATTCCCTGTATAATCTACTTCCCTCAAATCATAGTTAATGTTGTTCTCCCACCTCATTTTTGGTCTACCAACTGGGCGTTTTCCTTCTGGCTTTCCTACAAGAAGTTTCCATGCACGTCTTTCATTCCCCATACGCGCAACATGTCCTGCCCATCGCAGTCTACGGGACTTAACTGTTCTTATTATATCTGGCTTCCTATAAAGACCATGTAGTTCATTGTTATGTAGTCTTCTCCATTCACCTGTCTGTTCATCTCTCTTTGGTCCAAAAATTTTCCTAAGAACTTTATTCTCAAATACTCGTAATCTCCTTTCCTCCCTTAAAGTAAGAGTCCATGTTTCGCACCCATATAATATAACTGGTAGAACAATAGTTTTATATATTTTCAGCTTAACGTTTTTTGAAAGGAGTTGGGACATCAAAAGTCTCTGCAATGCATAATAGCCTGCATTTCCAGAATTGAGCCTATGTTTAATTTCTTTGTGCATCTCATTCCTATTTGTGATTATTGTTCCTAGGTATTTGAATTCAGCCAATTCCTCAAAATTTCCCTCATTTGTCATTAGCTGTCCATTTCCATTATATAATGTATTTCTACGTGTGACCATATATTTAGTTTTACTGATATTTACTTCCAGTCCTAATTTCTTAGTGTTACTCAATAGTGTGTGCGTGTTGGCCTTTAGTATCTCCTCGCTATCGGCCAGTAGTACTACATCATCAGCATAAACTAACAGCTTATTAATACCATTGAGTTGTAAGCCTTCCTCATTCTCTAAAGATTTAATGGCATGCTCTAGTACAAAATTAAATAGTAGAGGAGATAGTGCATCTCCTTGCTTTAACCCATTCTGGATTTCAAAAGTGTCTGAAAACTGTTTGCCTCCATGGTATCTTTACCTTGTCGTGGTGGAGTGGCTTGTGTACTTAAATGATCCTGAGAGCTATGCCGGCGGTAGCATTGCTGCCGATAGGGTTACCCATGCCGGACTGGTCGAAGGTGATAAGCCAGACGAAATAAGTACCTTGGTCGAAAGAGTGACGATCTTTCACCGTAAAAATACAACCGTCAAGAAATGCGGACATGGGTTCTACTGGGGTAAAATTTTCCGGAGGTCAAATAGTCCCCCATTCGGTTCTCCGGGCGGGGACTACTTCAGGGAACCCATGCCAAAGGCTCAAACACAGGGACATGTTCCTAGGAACATGGAATGTTATATATATATATATATATATATAGGCCCTATAGTTGTCTTTACAACCCTATTAGCTAGTATATATATATATATATATATATATATATATATATATATATATAGTCTTTACAACCCTTTGAGTTCAGCCATAGCCTCTCCTCTGTTAGGAGTTACTAGACCAACCTAATTTTGTTACTCTTATTTCCCTACAGATATAATGAATGGTATGGAGTCAACATGCCGACCCAATGAGACATCTAGTAGGCAGCTAAGGTATTTCTAGGATGAAAGAAGTCGGTAAATTTTCCTTAGATACCTCTTTTCAGGCTTAAGGTTCTTTCACGAGACTTAAAATCCTGAGACTCGGGACTCGCGGCTTCAAGTCTCTCCCGGAGGAGTTGCTCCTTGGGTTTTTCTATCATAAGTAACTAACTGACTGACAGTATCGAACCCGTATGTTCATTCCCGCGAGGACATAAGCTCTCCATATATCTCTATCCTGAGCTAATATTTTCCAATAAACCCTGTATAATCTAGTTCCCTCTAATCTTCTTCTTCTTCTTAAACTTAATTTGTAGGATTTTCATCCTGTTTATTTCCAAAATCACTCCTCGGAGGAAGACGTATTGGATGTACATTCACTGCCTATCCATCTCTTGGCTGGTCTTCCTCTTGTTCTTCTCCCGTCCATTGGTCTATCTTCTTCAGCTCTTTTTGCAAGTTGGTTTTCTTCCATTCTTTCTATATGACGCTTCCAATATTTTCGTCTATCTATAATACATTTAGTTATGTCTTGAATATGACATTTGCCCCTAATTTCTGTGTTGTGTATTTTATCAAATAATGTTTTCCCCTGAATAGTTCTTAAGATCTTCATTTCACATGTGCTTATTATTTGTTTAGTTTTTGTTGTATCAGCCCTAGTTTCTGCTCCATATACGATAACTGCTCGAACTATCGTTTTGTATATGCGGGTTTTGCTTTCAATCGTGGTTAATATTATTCTCCCAGCTCATTCTTGGTCTACCAACTGGGCGTTTTCTTGGTTTTCCTACAAAAAGCTTCCATGCCCCTCTTTCATTCCTCATTTGTGTTACATGAGACTTAACTGTTCTTATTATATCTAGCTTCCTATAAAGTCCATGCAGCTCACTATTATTTACTCTTCTCCATTCACCTGTCTGTTCATTTCTCTTGATCCAAAAAAAATGCTAACTATTTTATTTTCAAATTATCACTGGTCAACAAGGTTATCTTCACAAGAAATTTGATTAGTGAATCTAGTGCAGTTTTTCATACTGAATTCAGATATGTAGTCAGAATTTTTCCATCAGGCACAGTTCTTTTGCGATAGCTACTTTTTTAAAAATTGATTTTAGCATTTTCTTTGACCTGTCATAGGAACCTTTACCTTATATGAAGAGTTCCCTGTACCAGTATATGCAGATATGACCCTAACTCATAACTCTGATTCTGACCTAGTTCAAACTAAACGTGATTCAGATGGAAATAAAAAATGATCTTACATAAAATATGCCCGAAAATCACTATCTACCACTTTCTATGTAAGTCAGAATGAGTTAAGATTTGATGGATTTTATTAAACATTATAAAAAAATGTAAAGGAATATCACAGAAAACTCTTGCCTGATAGGAAAAATACATTCGGGATGAAAAATACTTCTAATATCTCATATTTTTTATTCTTGTGAAAGAAAAACTTACGGATACGAAACATGGACAGTGACAACACAACAATCTGCCAGAATACAAGCTGCTGAAATGAGATTCCTCAGACCAATAGCAGGATATCAAAGAACAGACAAAAACATAACACAGAAATAAGACAACTAAAAGTAGAGAAATTAAACACAACAATAGTGAAATACAGAACAAACTGGAAAGAACACTTGGCAAGGATGACTGAGAATAGAATACCAAAAGCAGCATACAGCTATTCACCACGAGGAAGAAGAAGTTTGGGAAGACCAAAGAAAAGATGGAAAGAGCAGAAATTTGGAGCCGGAACAGGCTAGTAAATAAGCCTAAACCGTGAAGAAGAAGAAGAAGAAGAAGTGAAAGAAAAAATTCATTTTTGTCGATCAGTGTAATCGTAACTTCCTTTCCTCCCTTAAAGTAAGAGTCCATGTTTCGCATCCATATAATATAACTGGGAGAATAACAGTTTTATATATTTTCGGTTTAACGTTTTCTATTTAGGGAATTGGGTCGACAAGAGTCCCTGTAATACGTAATAGCATGCATTTCCAGGATTGAACCTATGTTTAATTTCCTAGTTATACTGTACTAACACTAATTTCTAAATTAGGAGAATGAAATTTAATGTATGCAGACGATCTGGTAATTATACAGAAGTCAGAGGATGATTTACAAAGAGCCATTTACATGTTGAATCAATTAGGACTCTATTATAATCTCAAAGTCTCAACTTCAAAAACTAAAATTATGGCTTTTCAGGGCAAAGTTCCAGTCAGAGCAAAAATAGTAATCAATAATGAAATAATAGAACAGATAGCACACTTTAACTATCTTGGTTCAGATATAACATACAGCTACGATTGGGATATACACAATAAATTAAACCGATATCAAATGATGTGTGACACCATAAGAACAATCCTCCGAAAGACTCGAAGAGAAACTCAGCTCAGGTTTTATAACATTATGGCTGTTTCTGTTCTTTTATATGGATCTGAACCTTGGGTACTTACAAAAAAATATCTCTCACACATTCAAGCCACTGAAATTAATTTTTTTAAGATCCGTAAAAGGATGTATACGCATGGATAGATTACACAATGAATAAATAAGAAATGAACTGGATATATTTTCAATAGTCGATAAAATAGAAGAGCACAAATACCAATGGATAGAACATTTAGACAGAATGGACAATACAAGATTACCCAAAAAGATCAACACCTACAAACCGGATGGGAAAAGATCTTTGGGACGCCAAGGAAACGATTGAACAGGTCGCATTAACCTAATCCTGGAAAGGAAGAAGAAGAAGAAGAAGAAGGAGGAGGAGGAGGAGAAGGAGAATGCAATGCATACTGTTTTTTTAATGTTGAAAATGTTTAGTAAACAAAGTTTTTGTGGAGTTTTGAGATTCTTGCATATATCTGTTTGTGATATTTCAGGACGAAACAGACTTGGATTTGCATTAATAACTTTCACTGACGACGTTTTGGACACCCGGCGAGAATTCTACAGTTGTGATTGTGTTTTTGCATGACGGCAACTGGCGCATGCGCCGTGGCAATGAAAACGATTAATATCCTTAATACGCTCGACTTCATTTTCTGTTGCGATTTTTAATCATGCGTATTGTTAAGCCTCTTGCGCATGCGTACTGACTTGCTCCATGTGAAAGTTTTATCTTGGACCTAATCAAGTTTGTAAAGACATTTGTTAAAAAATACTCTCTTTTTTGTATTTGTTAAATTGTCCATTTAAAACTATCATATTTTTTTTTGTAAAAATGACAAATTCGTTAATAGGCTACTGTAAAAAAGTTTGGAACTTCTTTTCCCTCTTATCGATTTAGTTGCTTCACTGATTTTAATACCAAATTATGTTTTTAGACAAATCAGTACAAGGTTTTTACCTTAGATATTATTTGCCATTGCATTAGTGGACATTGTATAAAACAGTTATTCTTCCGTGGAATGATGATCGGGGAAGAGGTACTATATCAGGATTCTTAGCTAAATTTTGGAATTCCTTAGATTTGGACAGGGTGTATCTTTCTAAAATTGCCATCACTTCCATTAGAGGATCAATTTCAATTTTAAGAAACCATAGTTACAAAAATTTCTACTTTGTAGTATGTATACTTCAATTAGGCCTATAATTTGAATTTCTTTAAATGTATTTACAAAATTTATTTCATCAATTCCAAAAATTAATTGTCTCTAACACGTTGTCCTTGAGGCAATCCTCTAATGAGGGAAGTTGTATATAATAAAAATTATATGGATGTGAAACATGAACTCTTACTTTAAGGGAGCAGAAAATATTACGAGTATTTCAGAATAAAGTCCTTTGGTAATTTTTTGAACCAAAGAGAGATGAACAGACGGGCGAATGGAGAAGACTACATAACAGTGATCTACGTGACATATATGGGAAACTAGATATAATAAGAACAGTCTCGTAGACTGCGATGGGCAGGACATGTGGTACGAATGGGGAATGAAAGATGTGCATGGAAGCTTCTTGCAGGAAAACCAGAAGGAAAACGCCCAGTTGGTAGACCAAGAATGAGGTGGGAGAATAACATTAACTATGATTTGAGGGAAGTAGATTATACAGGGAATGATTGGAAGACATTGGCTCAGGATACGGATGCATGTAGAACTCATGTCCCTGCGGCCATGAACCTACTGGTTCGATAGTGCAAGTTAGTTAGTTAGTTAATTAGTTTTTAAACCAAGGATTACCAACTAAACTAGTCATGTGTAGTACAATGACACAACAATCACCACGTCACCACTAGACCATCACCCGCGCACTTTCTTTCACTAGGAGTATATAGATGCACCCTAGCATTGATAACACTGAGAAACAAAAAATAAACTTTTGTTTTGTCTCAGAGAGAATATTAATTGTTCTCATGAATTCAAATATGATATCGGTTTTTCTCCATGACACAAGGTTTCCGAGAGACAGGCATTTATAATTTCAAATACTATAATATTTCCTACATTTGTAACTACACAATATTCGAATATTCGGGCTCACCTAGAAAGTAAGAAATGACGATTTTCTGCTATATTTCGCCTGTGATGCTACCCTCTTGATGGTCCAACAATAATCGGCCAGCATATTAGAATTCCATTTGCCTTGATATCCCTTTTCCATAGTTCAAATCTCCTGTGTTAGCTCAGTTGGGTTTATTTTACAATGGACTAATGGACGAAAAAAGTTTATTAAAAAAATAATTATTTAAATCCATTAATTGAAATTGAAATAAAAAAACTGTGGGCGATGGAGAAATTCCGAATACATATTTGAAAACACGATAAAAACCTGCATTAAGTACAACTATTGGTACTCATGAGACAAAAATCATGTTGACCAGTGTAATCATTAGGGAGCGGACTTTTATGTAATAAAATATAAGATTGCAATGCAGGTAGTTTATATTATTGAACTATTTGTGTGTGAAACAAGATAAAGGACAGCCAAAAGTGTTACTTCTCATTATACTATTCAACTGTTTGTGTGTGGAACTAAAACAAAAGATAGTCATAAGTCTAACTTCTCATTATACTATTCAACTGTTTGTGTGTGGAACCAAAACAAAAGATAGTCATAAGCCTAACTTGTCATTGTACTATTCAACTGTTTGTGTGTGGAACTAAAACAAAAGATAGTCATAAGCCTAACTTCTCATTGTACTATTCAACTGTTTGTGTGTGGAACCAAAACAAAAGATAGTCATAAGCCTAAATTCTCATTGTACTATTCAACTGTTTGTGTGTGGAACTAAAACAAAAGACAGTCATAAGCCTAAATTCTCATTATACTATGTTGCAAATCTTACCTTTTAGTACATACAAATCCGCTCCAATCATAATTTCTATGTATGATCTATAATGGCGTAGCCCATAGTCTTCTCCCTTGTCAGGAGTCATCCGACCAAGTTAATTTAGTTACCTCATTTGCCCATATATGTCGTGAATGGCATGCGGTGAACTTACCCATAGATTATTTACATCCAGAGGAGGAACTGCGTACAGTGACACCTAACAATTTGCGAGGAACTACAATGAACGAAGGAGTGTAGCGATTTTAGTTCATAGCAATAGCATTTGTAAGTACTGAAACAAATGCAAGGCTCACGGCGCGGTAACAGAGCGCTCGGGATTATGGGAAATTGGTCATTTTGTAAATTGAAAATCCGATACATATATTGTACAGGTTGCAAGACTTTCTGTGGGAAAGGAAAATATAATTTTGTTTCCCTAAAAAAAATCTAAAACGTAGCCTAACTATTTATAAATAATCATTTGGGAAGCCACTTACTTTATTTTATAACATTTTAATTTTATTATATTCCATATTTTTGTTAGTATTAGCTAGTATTAGATCACATCATCATTGTATTTTGTTTAGTCTGTATTTTAATAATATCTTAAAATTGTAATAAGTATGTAATTTTTGTATAATTCTACTATTCGCTGGTTGAGTGGAAGAGAAGGTCTTATGGCCTTAACTCTGCCAGCTAAAATAAATCATTATTATTATTATTATTATTATTATTATTATTATTATTATTATTATTATTATTATTATTATTATTTATATTATGTCTACTAATTCATAATTTTACCATCAGACGGTGCTGAATGTCATATTAGTGCCACAGAAATATATTAGATGTCAGTAGGTTAGCTATACACTAGCGCCCGTTGTGGCAGGTACGCCGAACTTGCTTACTTTCCTATCTATATTTTAATCTAAGAAACATACCGACTCAACGAGACATCTAGCAGGCTACCACGGTATTGCTACGACGCGACGTTGAGATCAGTGAATTTTGCTTAGAGGCCTCTTTTTTCAGGCTTGAGGATTTTTTACGAGCCTAAAAATCGTAGACTTAAAGTCCCTCCTGGAGGACTTGCTCCTTGGATTTTTCCGTCCTAAAAAATCATCGACCCGGCCGGGTTTTGAACCCATGACCCTTGGGACCAGAGACAAGGAGCATAATCACTAGTGTATATCTGCTTAACTTGGCATAGAGAGAGATGGATATATAAGGGTAGATCCTTGATCGCTGTCGCTCGGTTACAAAAGAAAGAACCCACCCTGTTGTCAGTTTTCCTCTTCCCCCTTTCCCCTATTAACATCTGGTGAAGAAAAACCGACAACACTGGTGCGAGTGAGAGAGGTGAGCACAGCAGTCTCTTTCTACAAATTCCTTGCAAAGTTAAGCCAGATGAACTATAGCCCACCGCGGCCGACTATCACCATTTGATGAAAGTTAAAAATTAAATTGTACCTGTTGGTAGGTGCCGTCGTCCTCAACTTTGTTAATATATTGTATCTAAAATTAATTGGAGCGCTTTCGGAAGTTATCTTCCATCTTCGGCAGGTTGAGTTTCCGTTACTTGTTATTGTGTATGGTGATGTATACTCCAACTGTTTGTAGCAGCAACTGACAAGTCTACAAACAGTTGGAGTATACATCACCGTACACAACAACAACAAGTAACAGAAACTCAACCTGCCGAAGATGGAAGGTAAATTCCGAAAGCGCTCCAATTAATTTTAGATACAATATATTAACAAAGTTGAGGACGACGGCACCTACCAACAGGTACAATTTAATTTTTAACTTTCATCATATGACTTCACCCAACGGAATTTGATATGAATTTTACTAGTATATCACCATTTGTTTTTCATGTATTGTACACATAGAAAAGTATGTTGCATGCGTGTAGCATGGATGGTTGAGTGATGTTACATGATGTGAGATATTGACACGTTCTGTGCCAAGTGCAGCCCAGTGTGTCTAACGAGCGCCACTTGTGTCATTACGTGGAACGTTAATCCGCGATAACACATTCTTTAACGTTAGCTCAGCACGCTTTAACCCCCTGTTCACGTTAATAAAATGTTCATGTCCTTATTCGATTTTTATGCTGTACTAATCTATAAGAAAGCAGATAAAACTGATTGCAACAACTACAGGGACATCTCATTACTTTCAACTTCGTACAAAATTCTAACTAACATATTAGTAAGCAGACTTACTCCCTATATTCGTGACATTGTAAGAGATGATCAATGTGGATTCAGAAGAAACAGGTCTACAACAGATCAGATTTTAAGTATAAGACATATTTCAGAAAATAAATGGGAATATAATGGCACTGAACATCAAGTATATGTAGATTTCTAAATTAGTATACAACTCTTATAAGAGGGAGAAACGGTATAATATCCTGCTCACACACTCACTCACTGGCACTTTCGAACCCCTAAGTTCATGGCCGCACGAACATAAGCTCTCCATACATCCCTATTCTGATCTGTTTTACAATGATTCCCTGTATAGTCTACTTCCCTCAAATCATAGTTAATGTTATTCTCCACCTCATTCTTGGTCTACCAACTCGGCGTTTCCCCTCTGGCTTTCCTACAAGAAGTTTCCATGCAAGTCTTTCATTCCCCATACGTGCAACATGTCCAGCCCATCGCAGTCTACGAGACTTAACTGTTCTTATTATATCTGGCTTCCTATAAAGACCATGTAGTTCATTGTTATGTAGTCTTTTCCATTCACCTGTCTGTTCATCTCTCTTTGGTTCAAAAATTTCCCTAAGAACTTTATTCTCAAATACTTGTAATCTCCTTTCCTCCCTTAAAGCAAGAGTCCATGTTTCGCACCCATATAATATAACTGGTAGAATAATAGTTTTATATATTTTCAGTTTAACGTTTTTAAACTGTCTGCTGGAGTTCGGAATTCATAAAAAGTTAGTTAGACTTATATACGAATGTGTCTAAATGTCACAATGAATAGGGTGCGTGTAGGCAAACGGTTTTCGGATACTTTTGAAATCCACAATGGGTTGAAACAAACATATTTACTATCTGTTCTATTATTTAGTTTTGTACTAGAGCATGCCATCAAATCTTTAAAGGATGAAGACCAGCTATAAACATCGTTAATCCAGAAATAATTAAAAGAAAAGTGTTTAGTTCTTCTCCAAAAGAGAATCAATAATGCTAATAAATTGTTAGGGTATGCTGATGATGTAGTAGTAGTATTAGGCGATAGCGAGGAGGTGCTAAGGACCAACACGCACAGTCTATTGATTAACACTAAGAAATTGGGGCTGGAAGTAAACAATAAAACTAAATATGTTCACACATAGAAATACGTTATATAATGGAAATGGACAGCTAATGACAAATGAGGAGAATTTTGAGGAAGTGGCTGAATTCAAATACCTAGGAACAATAATTACAAATAGGAATGAGATGCACAAAGAAATTAAACATAGGATCAATTCTGGAAATACATCCTATTATGTATTACAGAGACTCTTGTCATCTCATCTTCTCACTGTTACGTAGTCTTCTGTTCATCGGGGTAACGTAACTCCGCCTTCCAGGGTGTCCCAACCTAAGAAATTGATTACAATTCCGCCAATGCCAGAGGAGAAAACCAGAATTGTCACAAAAGACAACCTGGTAAAATATTCTATGCATATTTACTCTCCTAAGATTATATTATTAATTACACCGGGTAACAAAAAATAAACCTTTTTTTTGTCACACGAGGGAACTTGCATGCCGAAACTTACCTTGAAATTTCTCTCAGAAATCGTTCTGAAGTACTAAGCCTGTGCCCCAAAAAAATGTGCTCCTTTTAACTGCAAGGCACTGAAAATACAGCACCAAATCTATCATTTAAACTACAGGGGAGCAATACAACCCCTGACTTGGCGGATTGGATAACCCTCACAACTTGCATTTCTCATGCGTTCCGCTCTACTCAAGCAGAGAGTCCATCTGTTTCACACAGTGGGTTGCTATTCTGGATTCGATGTCTATGCATTGCAGTTAAGATACATTTTTGGACAAGGCCTTGTTACATCGCAACGCGTCTCTGGATTAAATTTGAAGGTAAGTTCCGGCATGCAAATTGTTGACAGTTCCCTTGTCAGAAACAAAAAGATATAAACATGTGATTCTGACAGTATTTTTTGTCCTGAATTCAAATATTATATGTTTTTCCCCAGCATGAACGTTTCCGAAAGACACGCATTTAAAATTAAAAAAAATATATATTTTTATATATTATGTATACAATATTGAAATATTCTGACTCACCTAGAAAGTAAGTAATGACGATTTTTTGCTATATATCGTCTGTAGAACATACCTCTTGATGGTCCAACAATAATCGGCCAGCATAATAGGTTTTAAATTGGCTTGATACCTCTTTTCCATAGCTGAAATCTCCTGTGAGTTATATTTTTTAATGGTTGCCAAACTGCTTTTCTTCCAGTGGATTCAATAGGTCTTCGAATATTTTATCATGCATTAGTGATTGTATTTGTGGACCCACAAATATTCCTTCAATAATTTTTTGCTTTACTAATTTAAAAAAAAAAAACTTCTGCTTTAAGCACAGGAATCGAAGAGTATTGTTCATAGATTTTACAAAAATGCTAGTGTTCGCCAAGTTGTCGAAATTCGACCATAATCATAATTGAATCAGACATTTTTATACCTCAAAAAATATGTCGGTATATTTATGTCGGAGTGTAACTGATGAAGTGGTGATAACATTCTAAATTAGCACCCAGCATCGTAAGGAATTTGGGCAGCTACAATAAGTAGCGGTTCCACGTTGACAAAACCAGCTATAACGGCTGATGGACCCGACATGCTGACCACATGTCACCCCTACACTGGCTGGGATCGTATACCTCTGTGATTAACACGTGTACAACGTACATTTATTACTTCCCTAATTTAAATGATAACTTTGTCGCTGGAATTTAGTACCTTGCAGTTAAAAACGGCAGATAATTTTTTTGGACATGGCCTTTGTACATGACATGAATAAATTTAACTGTTGCACAATGAGGATTTTTCATAAACTCTGCCTTGCAGTTAAACACGGCAGAACCGTTTCCAATTTTTTTATTGATAACACTAAAGTTCGTCAATAGCTACTGGACGAAAAAACAAAATAAATAAAAAGAAAATTGGTTGACAAAACAGAGGAGAAAATGATAATTGTCTGTCATGTCTTTGCCTGTTTATATATGGATTATTATTATTTTTAGTGTATAAAAATGTCGTATACATTACTTTTAAATTTTAATGTATCTTTAACACACTGTATATAATAATTTTTTTCTGAAGAGATGACGTCAACAACTACTTTGAGACAGATCTCTCCAGAAGACCTAATCCTCGAAGCCGATGATGATGTATATATAAGTTTATTGAAATTAAAAATAGAATCGCACAAACAAAACAAGCAATAAATGCTTTTAACTGTTTGGTGGAGCAAAAATATTACAAAAATAGAAAATTACAAATATATCAAACCATAATTCAGAGCAATTTAACATATGGTGCTAAAATCTGGCAAATTCCTGCCAGGGAAATGAAAAGAATTTTCAGTACAGAAATGGTTGTTTTAAGAAGATCAGCTGGAAAATGTAGAATGGATAGAATATGAAAGAAATAAGGTAAATTATGGGTGTACAAGAGGAGCCGGACATTATAGAAAATAAAAGATGACAGTGGTATGGCCATGCCAAAAGAATGCCAGAGCAAAGATTGCCTAAAATTGTTATGGAATGGATTCCAATAGAAAGGAAGAAAACTTGGATAGAAGGGAACAAGCAGCTATGAATATCAGAGGATTGGAGAAAGATCAGTGGATGGACAGAGAGGAATGCCGTTTGGTTTCGGGAAGACGGCGGCAGCTGCCATGATACCGGATGATGATGATGTAAATATGTACTTCTATATTTGTCCTGGTTGAGTAGAAGAGAAGGTCTTATCGCCTTAACTCTCCTAGAATAAATAAAAATATTATTATTATTATTGTTATTATCATTGAACAAGTAACTTGTTTTAATTATCTGGGATGCGTGTTATTGTACCTTCAAAAATTTGCATATGGAGAAGAAATTAGGGAAATTTCAACAGATATGTGGTTCAATAAGGAGATATTTGAGAAATATATTCACAAAGGAAACTCAATTGAAATTTTACAAAACAGTAGCCGTTCCAACGTTAACATACGGGTCTAAGACTTGGCCTTTAACGATCTCTGATAAACATAAAATTGAGACAATAGAAACGAGATTTTCGAGATCCGTTGCAGGTGTATCTGTAAGAGATCAAAAGAGAAGTCAAGATATCAGATGAATTACAAATATATAATATAAACGATAGAATATACAGAAATAAATATAATTGGTTTGAACATGTAAAATAATGCCAAAAAAATCGTTTATAAAAGCAGATGCTTCATTATAAACCTCAAGGCCGAAAAAATGTAGGAAGACCAAAACGACGTTGGAAGGACATCCTGTAGCATATTGTGCGGAGGGGAGCGGAACGAGCAGCAAACAGGTCCATATCTTGAAGATAATAATAATAATAATAATAATAATAATAATAATAATAATAATAATAATAATAATATTAATAATAGTAATACTAATAATAATAATAATATTATTATTATTATTATTTCGATTATACACATTTAATGTGTTTTATGACGTACTGGTAATAATTGGGAATTATTTGTTGATGATCATTTTTCTTCTATAAGACATTTTGGTATCTGATAAGTAAACTTTTATAATATTCATGATGTGTTCCGTTGAGGTATTATTCAAAATTAATATATAATTATGGAATATTCACCTGAAAGGTCCGTCTCCTCAACTTAATTAAAGTTGAAGAGATTAAGTTGAGGAGACGGACCTTTCAGGTGAATATTCCATAATTATATATAAATCTGATAAGTTGTAAAAAGAATTTGTACAACAAGGTCAGAGGAATCAGGCGTTCACAAGCAGAACGTTGCGCATGTTTGTCTAGTCTTTAATTAACTTACTGGCACTATCGAAACCGGAGTTTCATGGATATAAACTCTCCTTAAATTCTTATCCCGACTTAAAATTTTCCAATTCCTTATATAATTCATCTGCTTCGAATCGTGATTAATTTTATTTATTAATGCTATTAGATGAAAGATATTTGACTTTTAACCAGCCTCCGGGGAAATAGTACCGACATGACAAGTTACGAAACAAAATAACTTGGTTTGTTTACAAAGTAAGAGCAATACAGACGGCAAGTTAATGATGCCTATTGCTCTATGTAAACAGAGCCAATCTTCGTATTCTACTTCTTCACAGTAGCCTCTGTCCGTTTCTAGAATTTCCTCCCTCAAGATATCAGGGACTCTTAACCGTTCAGACAGAAGAAAAACAGAAACTGTAGAAATTAAGTTCTTACGTTCAGTAGCGGGTGTGACAATTTTGGACAGAAAAAGAAATGAAGATATTAGAAAAAACTTAAATGTTTTTAATTTAACAAATAGAATTGACAACATGAGAAACAACTGGTATGAACATGTTAAAAGACTGCCTACAGATAGAATCCCTCAGCTGTTACTAAAGTACAAACCAATAGGACATAGAAGTGTTGGACGCACATTTACTGGATGGGAGGATTCATTAAATCCCACTTGATGTGAAAACAGGACAAAAGGCCTAATATTATGAAGTAAAAGAAGAAGAAGAAGAAGGTAGTGTGGTTACTCTGACAACTGGTACATTATACACACTTACATATTAATTCTCCGAGGCTTGATCCTTGGGACTGCGAGCAATACACTAAAAATTTAATAAAAGAAGTAAAGAAACAAGCTGATAAAGCAGTACAAATATCAGGGTATATCAAATATTTAATTTGGCGCAACAAACATATGTCAATAGAAAGCAAAACCTGCATATAAAACGATAGTTCGACCAGTTATCGTATATGGAGCAGAAACTAGGGCTGATACAACAAAAACTAAACAAATAATAAGCGAAATGAAAATCTGAAAAACTAATCAGGGGAAAACATTATTTGATAAAATACACAACACAGAAATTAGGGACAAATGTCATTCAAGACATAACCTAATTTATTATAGATAGACAAACATATTGGAAGGGTCATATAGAATGAATGGAAGAAAACAGGCTTGCAAAAAGAGCTAAAGAAGATAGACAAATGAACGGAAGAAGAACAAGAGGAAGACCAGCCAAGAGATGGATAGACAGTGAATGCACATCCAATACGTCTTCCTCCGAGGAGTGATTTTGGAAATAAACAGGATGAAAATCCTACAAATTAAGTTTAAGAAGACGAAGACATATTAATTCACCTGTTTTTCAGCAGTAAAATGAATGGTTACGTTGGTTATATTCATTGTAGATCCTATGGCCATGACGCAATTGCCATACGCCCTCTGTTTCTGTCTACAGTTGAGTGGCACAGTACTTGTAAGCATGTAGAGATACTATTTCCCCGAAGTCTACTTATGACTTACACTGAAAAAACTTATTCCAAACGAGACCCTTAGAAGCTAGTGAGTATAAGTAACAAAAGGTAAGTTTTGAGTAGTCATGTCCAAAGTTGAGACACTCCATATGCGATTGTCGAGCAATTTTATTTTCAGCCACTAGATTTCAGTATCAGACACATTTTTATTGAATCCATTGGCCACTCAGGGTAGTATTTGCTTTAACTAACAAAATCGACACTTAACAACAAATTAGCAATTTGTCACTCGTACCCCTTGGCTTCTGTAGGTCTCAATTCATTTAATTTAGTTTTGTAATATTTACATAAACAGGCAGAAATATGTTTAACCTTATTCTACATTTCATTGTCTTATGCTTTACTTAACCCATCCGCTTCAAGTTAAACGCTCAATGGATTTCCCCTTAAAATTAATTTAAATCGTCGTAAATTGTATTGTCCGTTTTCAGACATTCAAAACGAACAAAAGATAACGGTACTTGAAATCTCAATAAGGGTGAAGGTCAAAACACATTCCTCTACTATTCATAAATGCTAACAAAGATTGCCCTGCCAAAGGATGTACAAAATATTGGGAAATATATAACAGGCAGAATTAAGCGAGTGTAACTCGTCTTCTGAGGCGAATGGGTTAAACTAACTTTTTATAAAATTTCCTTCGTTTACTAAAGCGAAATAAAAACCGGTCTCCTATTTCAGTACAATATACACGTATATGAAGTACATGTAATTAAACCACACATTTGTTAAAAACAGTTATTTATATTGTAGAAGATTCCTTAGAATATGCATACACATTTGTTTTGAACATAGTCCATACTTAAAGTTCAAGTCAGATATTTACAGGAAAGTCAATCTTTTAAAAAAGTCTCACTAAATCAGTCTTCATTATTGTTTTCTTCTTAAAGGATACCTTGGAAGTAGACCGGGCATTATGGGTTTCAGTACTGTAAAGTTATTCCTGTGCAGCATTGGATGTGGAGTTCCAGGGGATGTTAAACTGTTAAGACCTTTATTGAACATGCTACCGAGTCCAAAGAATGAACTGAGTGGATTAGGCACTACGTGTGAGATCAAATTTGTCGATGCTCTCGTAGGTATTCCTGTTTTGAAAGTAGGAGGTATTGGATGATGTTGCTGAATTCTTAATCCAAAAGTGTTTTGATTGAAATTGGTCTGCGGGAAAATGCTGGGCCCCTGGTGGTTGTTGATTTGTGATGGTAGATAAGGAACTTTGTTGTTAAATAAATCTCTACCATGTTGAAGAATATTTGGGGTAGCTTTTAATATTTGCTGATTGTTTGCTTGATTGGTAGTAACTGTTGTTTGAACACTGTTTGGATTAATTCCTTGATTCCCTGCAAGGAGAAAATTCCCTATGTGGTTTGAAGAAAAAGAATTTCCTGTTGTCAAAGGTTTCACTCCAAGAAGGCTCCCGTGAAGGACTGACCCTGAAGTTCCTGTTGCTCCATTAAATGCAGGAACTCCGGAATACTGTACAGTAGGGATATTTTGCTGAACATTCCCTGTTGGTAAATGTACACCTGAAGTGTGTCCTGTTAGCTGTACTCCTGAAGTGTGCAATGTTGGTAACTGAATTCCTGAAGTGTGCCCTGTTTGTAATTGCAGATTTGAAATGTGCCCCGTTGGTAGTTGAACGCCTGGACTGTGTCCAGCTGACAATTGTATCCCTGTAGTATGCGCAGCTGGCAGTTGGATATTTGAAGTTTGACTTGGTGTTAATTGAATGTTAGAAATATGTGCAGTTGATTGTCCTGTTGACTCGGATTGCACACCATGAAGAGGAATGTATACAGGGGATGATTGTGGTAATGCATCGTGGGGTGTTATGACAGTCCCCTGGTTTCCTATACTTGCAGTTGCGTATCCAACGTGGACACCATTACCAAGTAAAAGAGATCCGGGAATAATATTTTTGTTAAGTTTAATCAGGTATTTCTGATCGGTAGTTCCAGTTGAAAGGTTTGGCTGAATTTGGTTAAGATTGTAATTTGATTGCACAATGCTGGTACCGCCTACCAGAGGATTCTTTTTCATAGTTAGGATTACATTATTCTTAGTGTCTTCTGATCCAGGTTGTTGTAGAGTCATCTGAAGAGGTTGACCACTTACATGGTAGAATGTATTCTGTGGCGCACTTGAAAGTGTCAATGGTTGATGTGTAAATAGATGACCAGGAACAATTGCATCTTTATATCCAAATAATGCACTGTTTCCCAGTGCATGTGCATGATCGAAAGATTGGATTTGTCCTATTTTATTACCTTGGAGATTTGTTAAATATGCTGACGTAATACCATTAATATTTTGTCCTGCTAAATTATTGCTTTTTATTATTTTCTTTGCATTATTCGTATCTGATGGAAGTGTTTTAATGGGATCGTTATCTTCAGTGGTTGGAGTGTTGCTAGATATTTCCATCCCTTGCCCAATATCGCGCCAAACATAATTGGGATCACTTTGAACTCCTTGATTAATGTTGTAATTTATATTACCAATTATTTGTTTATCATTTTCAGTCAATAGAATATTCTGTTTAGGTTCTCTTAGGAGATTGATTGGAGTATTAATGTGGAGTTGATGATTTGCGTTAGGATTGTTCACATACCCAGTTCCTGCCACTGTTTGTCTTGTGGAGGATGGTGCAGAATCTTTATTGATAAGGTTTTGGCTCTGAATTTGTGATGATATTTGCAAACCATTATTCTGTTCCAACAAATTCTCTCTTTGTGCGTTCAAGGGTTGATTTTGGGTTTGAGGATTTAATCTTGAAGCAGATGCTTGATTATTTACGTGGATTTGTGGATTTATAACTGGAGGGCTTTGAAAATGTACGTTTCCTTGTTGATCATTTTCGACAGGTGGATTTACTTGATAGGTATGTGGTGAAACATTTTGTTCTCTATTTAGGTTGTTGAGGAGAAATTTCTTGTTGGGCGTTAACGGGTATTTGTTGCGATTGTGTTGGATGTGGTGGTGATTGATGATGTGTCTGCTGTACTTGTTGTTGGACTGGAATTTGTTGCTGTTGGACTGGAATTTGTTGCTGTTGTTGGACTGGAATTTGCTGCTGTTGTTGGACTGGAATTTGTTGTTGTTGGACTGGAATTTGTTGCTGTTGTTGGACTGGAATTTGTTGCTCTCGTTGGACTGGAATTTGTTGCTGTTGTTGGACTGGAATTTGATTTGGTTGTGGGGGTATTCGGTGCTGTTGTGGAATTTGATGCTGTTGAACTGAAATTTGGTTTTGTTGAAGTGGAATTTGGTTTTGTTGAAGTGGAATTTGGTTTTGTTGTTGTGGAATTTGGTTCTGTTGTGGAATTTGATGATGTTGTTGAACTGGAGTTTGGTTTTGTGGAGGATTTGGGTGGTGTTGTGGTGAAATTTGGTTCTGTGATGTTGGAATCTGGTTGTGTTGTGGTGGAAATTGGTTATGTTGTGGCGGGAATTGGTTCTGTTGTGGCGGGAATTGGTTCTGTTGTGACGGGAATTGGTTCTGTTGTGCCGGAAATTGGTTCCTTTCTTGTGGAAATTGGTTCTGTTTTGGCGGAATTTGGTTCTGTTGTGGTGGAATTTGGTTCTGTTGTGCTGGGATCCGATGCTGCTGTTTTACTGGAACTTGCTGTTGTGGTCGGAATTGTTGAGGCGGAGGATGTTCCTGAACAACTCGGTGATAATTTTGAAACGTGTTCTGGCGAGATTGATCTGGATGGACTTGGGGAGGAGGTATTCGAGGAGGTTGTGATTGTGGGTGACGAAAAACTTGTTGATGTATTTGCTGTTGTTGCTGGCGATGTGCATTGTGTTTATTACCTTCAACATCTTCAGGACGTGCAGTTACTATGTTTCCAGAATTATCGTCATTAGATGAATGAGAATTAAAATTCATATGAACCTCGCTGAAAGGCCAACCTTTTGGAGGATCCTGAACTGTAAGTCCACCGCTTAGTTCAGCTGAGTTTGATGGTTTATGAACAACCACGCTTTTGTAACCTTTTATTTCAGTACCAGGTTTACTTTCTGCTGTTTCTTGATCTTTGTTTTGTTGTCTTTTTTGCTGGATATGCTGTTGTCTTATTCGCCTTTGTTCTTCTTCTTTCCTTGACTGTTTGCGTTGCTCTGGAGGTGGTGGTGGTTTTCGAGCCGTTGGACGTTGTCTAGGTGGTTCTGAATGACGAGCTGGAGGAATGTCTATTTGCTGATGATGAGGAGGCGGTAGTCGCTGTATTTCAACTTGTTGCTCGTGTATGGGCGGTGGTTCTTGCTGCGGAACTGGCGGTGGTCGTACGTGCTGAGAAGGCATCGGAACATGTTCCTGTTGTGGTGACAAAGAGTGCCTCCTGTTGCTAGTGTCTTGGTTAGTGTTGTCCGTTACGATGATTGCCCGACAATTCGTTGACAGTAGAAACAGTGTCATGAGCAGCATCTGTTAAAATAATAGTAGTAACCTTCAAGATTTGACTGCGCTTATGAGACATGCTATATAACATCCATCCGGCGGAATCTCACTGCACTGCTTCTACACGGCAACCTAAAACTCTTAGAAACATCAAATTATCGACTTACATTTTTTTCCTACATTTTTCAAACAATTGTCATATAAATAAACGAGTAAAGTAAATCAAATTTGAAAATCAGAGCTGACACAGAAAATAATGTAAGCGTTAAAGCAGAATTTTAATCCATCTATCAATAGTAATTCTGCCCGAAGGCAGGTCCATCACTGCAATCATAGCATTTTCATGCTATGCTTGCAGCTTTACTAGGGAATTGTAGGTGTGGTAGCTTCCCGTTGCTTTCCATACCAGTGAAGGATGATGATAATGATAAGGATGATGATGGTGATGGCCATATGATTTCGGGGACCGTTTGTGCCTTAAAGTTTTCCTGACATTTGTCTTACAGGTGAGGAAAAACCCCTATAAAAACCTTACCCAGAAAAACTGCCCCGACCGGGGATCGAACCCTGGCCCGTTGCGTGACAAGGCAGAACGCTACCTCGAGACCACAGCGGTGGACAGAATTTTAATATTATAATAAATATGAAAGTTAATGTTAATAATTTAGTATTTGAAAATTATTTTAAATTTAAATATAACTTATATAAATAAAAACATCTAATTAATTCATTGTTAGCTATTGTTGGATAATAATGTCTTAGCAATAATTAAAGAAATTGTACTACATAACGGTTTTTGTAAAGAATGCTTTTAAAAATTGTTTTAAGTCATTGTTGTCAAAATTATAAATTCTTCTGTTATAACTGTAATAAGAACACCTGCATAACTTCATATTCTTAAATGAAAGTAAACTAAACTCTGATTGGATATTAAAACAATTAACTTTCTTGTTTAACAAATCAAATTAAACCTTATATTTAAAGGACTATTAACCAATTGAATTTATAATAAATTGGTAAGAGGCACTCGAAAGAGCATTAAGTTATAAGTTTATGATTTGTCTTTTATGAGTTCGTTCAGTGATCCTGTCCATATTCTGCATTGTTTGTAATGGTATCGCTCACACTTTTGGTCGCATATCTTGCATTCACACGAATCAGTCGGTTGGTGGAATTTTGCATTTTTGCACATTTTGTGATGATATCCGTGTGTTGCTAAACCTATGATTCTGTGCCTTTGTGGTTGGTTACTTCCAGTCCACTCTCTGTTTACCATGGCATCTGAGGCGTAGAAATCTTCGTCGATCTCTTTTTCTCTCTGTTTCTTTTTTTCGATGACTTTCTTATATGGCTCCGTTGCTGGCAGTAGTATCCTTTGCCTTAGAATTTAAAGTTAACATCATGTGATGTAATAATGGTCTTAAAATTATAAAAGAATTACACTAGACATTCTACATACAATTTTTATCAAATACAGAAGCAAAAGAAACTCTCCTGATAAAATGTAACATTTAATACAAAAACAATAATTGGTTTAAGAAAAGAAAATAATTTATTTTTAATTGACGGTGAAGAATAATACCACCTACATTTATTTAATCTGCTGGGACATTAAGAAGTGAATAAATTTACAATTATTTCTACAAGAAACATTTTTTTGTGATTGTGAAGCGTTTTCCTATCCAGTGTACCGACTTCCGACCCTAAGAATTGAATCAGGCTGTATAGAACATTAAACCCAACCTGAACCAGTAATCCTTTTTGGGACACAAATCCATCTTGGAAATGTTACCATTACATTGAGAATTCACATGAAGAGAATCACTTCTGCAGTGTCAAAGAGTACATTTTGCAGAAGGAAGAGAAAAAACGTAGATGGGATCACAAAAAATACTATATGTGCCATCTTTAAGGCGTTAGTACTAACAACTATATTGTTTTCTGCACTTCCATTTCTCTCCAGGCTATTAGCAATGGAACATACATTATTTTATATATACATTTAAATATTCATCTAGAAAGCTCTTCTTATTTTATTTCCATGTTTTGATAATGTTAGAGTATATCCGAATTGTGCTTTGTTTAGTCTGTATTTTAATAAGTAACTGACACTATCGAACCCGTAGGTTCATGGCCACGCGGACATAAGCTCTCCATATATCCCTATCCTGAGCTAATGTTTTCCAATCATCCCTGTATAATCTACTTCCCTCAAATCATCGTTAATGTTATTCTCCCACCTCATTCTTGGTCTACCAACTGGGCATTTTCCCCTCTGGTTTTCCTACAAGAAGCTTCCATGCGCGTCTTTCATTCCCCATTCGCGCCACATGTCCTGCCCATCGCAGTCTACAAGACTTAACTGTTCTTATTATATCTGGCTTCGTATAAAGACCATGTAATTCACTGTTATGTAGTCTTCTCCATTCACCTGTCTGTTCATCTCTCTTTGGTCCAAAAACTTTCTTAAGACCTTTATTCTCAAATAATTGTAATCTCCTTTCCTCCCTTAAAGTAAGAGTCCATGTTTCGCATCCATATAATATGACTGGTAGAATAATAGTTTTATATATTTTCAGTTTAATGTTTTTTGAAAGGAGTTGGGAAGTCAAGAGTCTCTGCATTGCATAATAACACGCATTTCCAGAATTGAGCCTATGTTTAATTTCTTTGTGCATCTCATTCCTATTTGTGATTACTGTTCCTAGGTATTTGAATTCAGCCACTTCCTCAAGATTCCCCTCATTTGTCATTAGCTGTCCATTTCCATTATATAATGTACTTTTATGTGTGAGCATATATTTAGTTTTATTGATATTTACTTCCAGTCCTAATTTCTTAGTGTTACTCAGTAGTGTGTGCTTGTTGTCTCTTGGTACCTCCTCCCTATCACCCAATAGTACTACGTCATCAGCATAAACTAACAGCTTATTAATACCATTGAGTTGTAGGACTTCTTCATCCTCTAAACATTTGATGGCAGCTCTAGTACAAAATTAAATAGTAATAATATTTTAAAATTGTAATAAGTATGTATGGTATCTTTACCATATCGTGGTGGAATGGCTTGCGTGCTTAAATGATCCCGAGATCTATGCTGGCGGTAGCATTGCTGCCGATAGGGTTACCCATGCCGGACTGGTCGAAGGTTATAAGCCAGACGAAGAAAATACCTTGGTGGATAGAGTGACAATCTTTCACCGTAAAAATACAACCGTCAAGAAATGCGGACTTGGATTCCACTGGGGTAAAATTTTTCGGCCATTAGCTCAGGATAGGGATGTATGGAGAGCTTATGTCCGCGCGGCTATGAACCTACAGAATCAATAGTACCAATATTTTATTATTCGCTGGTGTCCACCGCTGCGTTGTGACACAGCGGGACCGGGTTCAATTCCCGATCGAGACAAGTTTCTTGGGTGACTTTTTTCGTTTTTTTTTCACCAGTAAGACAACTATGAGGAATCTTTAAGTTCCAAACATTACCCGAAAATCATGTGACCATCATTATCATCATTTATCACATTCACCTTATTAGATGAATTTTATGATTAACCTCTCCTGGCACATCATTATCCATCATATCATTGCGCAGCGTAACTCTGTCTTCCAGGCGCTCCGACTTGAGAAGTGGGTACAGTACGCCAATGCCAGTACAGGATACCAGAAAGGTCTAACTAGTGGCATTGAATAAAAAAATATTCGCTGTTTGAGAGCAAGGAAAGGTCTTATCATCTTAACTCTGTCTGCTTAGATAAAGCAGTATTATTATTGTTATTATTATTATTATTATTATTATCGGTTTAAATAATTTTCACCCTGTATATATATATATATATATATATATATATATATAGTAGATTATACAGGGAATGATTGGAAAGCATTAGCTCAGGATAGGGATGTATGGAGAGCTTATGTCCGTGCGGCCATGAACCTACGGGTTCGATAGTGCCAATGAGTAAGTAAGTATATATATATATATATAACTTTCCTCATTAGAGGATTGCCTCAAGGACAAAGTGATACAGACAATTAATTTTTGAAATTGATGAAATACATTTTGTAAATACATTAAACAAACTCGATGCTATTCTTTTTGCAGACGATTTAGCTCTTCTGGCACTTTCCGAAAATGATTTGCAACGATCAATTTATATATCCCTATTAGGTTCGTCTTCCGGGTATATAGGCCGTGGTCCAGTCGTTCTTCTACTCAACGTTTCGTCTACTGCTGCGGTAGACATCTTCAGGAGATACTGCGTGCTCTCTGTGAACTCCTCAACAGTCGGCTGCAGACTGGCTGGTCGTTGGAAACTCCCTCCCTATTTATAGGCACGCCCCTGGTGGAGAGGCGGTTTTCTGCGCGGTCCTTGTTGCGTGCTGTTTTGTCCAGGCTGTCGCTAGCAGAAGTCATAGGCTTCGTTGTCGTATTATGCAGTGCCGGGATCCAGATTTTGTTTATCTTCATGGTTTCTTCTTTTTTGTTAAAGGAATTTTTGTGTTTATATATTTCAATGGCTTCTCTGTACAGTCTGGTGTAATCACATTACAGCCTACAGTTATACGATCAATTTATAATTTACAAAAAATAGGTGCCAAATTTAATATGGAAATATCAATTAATAAAACTAAAATTATGGCATTTCATGGGAAGGACCCCATACAAAGTAAAATCTGTCTCCAGAATAAAATTTTAGAGAGATCTAATCAATTTAAATATCTTGGATATTATCTCTCTATCTGGGATGAAAAGGATATCCCTGAAAAAGTTACTAGTTATAATAAAAGTTTGGGAATTATTAATCAAGTTATGAAACCATCCCTTGTACAAAAAAACACCAGATTACGTTTATATAACACTTTGGCTAGACCAGTGTTGACCTATGGTAGTGAAGCATGGACACTAAGAAAACAACATGAAAGCAGAATAACGGCTTGTGAAATGAGATAACAGCGGGTTACACCAGATGGGATCTGAAAAGGAACACCGATATCTTAAAAGAATTGAAGACTACGCCAATTTTGGAATATATTAAACAGTACCAACTAAATTGGAAACACCATCTTGAAAGAATGAGTTCAAATCGGATCCCCAAAGCTGTTTATAATTATATACCAAGAGGACGAAGATCACTGGGCCATCCTATGAAACGCTGGAGGGAAAATTTTCTATAGGATCGTAACAGGCCTTGGCCTAATACTTGGAAGGAAGAAGAAGAAGAAGAAGAATAACATTAAAAACTTCAAATTGCAATTGAAGTATACATACTGTAAAGTAGAAATTTTGTGAAGATGGTTTCTTAAAATCGAAAAGACAATAACAATAGCTCATTTGTATGCTACATACTAAACGAATGCCACAGTATATGTTTTTTTAATCCCCATTTATGATTGCAGTGATGACGTCACGAATATTACATGCATCATACGTAACTTGAAACATTATTTCGCCATCTTTCCTAATACGAAGATTATAAAAAAAAATACACAATCAAATGAAATAAGTTTATTGGGGGGGGGGTATGGAAACACATGCATTACGGAGATTCTTGTTATTTCAACTACTTTCAATGACGTTAAACTGAAAATATATAAAACTGTTATTCTCCCAGTTATATTATATGGTTGCGAAACATGGACTCTTACTTTAATAATAATAATAATAATAATAATAATAATAATAATAATAATAATAATAATAATAATAATAATAATAATAATAATAATAACAACAATAATAATAATAATAATAATAATAATAATAATAATAATAATAATACTTAGGAAAATTTTTGGACCAAAGAGAGATGAACAGACAGGTGAATGGAGAAGACTACATAACAATGAACTACATGGTCTTTATAGGAAGCCAGATGTATTAAGAACAGTAAAGTCTCGTAGACTCCGATGGGCAGGACATGTTGCACGTATGGGGAATGAAAGACTTGCATGGAAGCTTCTTGTAGGAAAGCCAGAGGGAAAACGCCCAGTTGGTAGACCAAGAATGAGGTGGGAGAATAACATTAACTATGATTTGAAGGAAGTAGATTATACAGGGAATGATTGGAAAGCATTAGCTCAGGATAGGGATGTATGGAGAGCTTATGTCCGCGCGGCCATGAACCTACGGGTTCGATAGTGCCAGAGAGTAAGTAAGTAATAATAATAATAATAATAATAATAATAATAATAATAATAATAATAATAATAATAATAATAATAATAACTAACTCAAACTAACTGACTGGCACTATCGAACCCGTAGGTTCATGGCCGCGCGGACATAAGCTTTCCATACATCCCTATCCTGAGTCAATGCTTTCCAATCATCCCCTGCATAATCTATTTCCCCCAAATCATAGTTAATGTTATTCTCCCACTCATTCTTGGTCTAAGAAGTGGGCGTTTTCCCTCTGGTTTTCCTACAAGAAGATTTCATGCACGTCTTTCATTCACCATTCGTGCCACATGTCCTGCCCACCACAGTCTACAATAATAATATATTTATTTTACCTGGCAGAGTTAAGACCTTAAGGCCTTGTCTGCTACTCAACCACGTTTTTAAAAATACAAAAATAGTCTTACATCTAAATTACAATAAACATAAACGATTACATGTTATAAATACAATACAATTATTATTTGTAATGTGTTTTGATTTACTCTAGATTTAACGAATTAAATATATAATATGTACAAGATATATAAAAGAACGAGACAAAAATATTAATGACATAGTATAGATTTAAATAAATAGAGAAAAATTAATTATTAGACAACAGGTAACTGCATAAGCGTGACCTAAAGTGCCAAGTGTGCGGCAACCCCTGATATCTTGAGGAAGGAAATTCCAGGAGCGGGCAGAGTCTACTGTGAAGGAAGTTTTATTGATGTCTACTTCCAACCCCAATTTCTGGGTGTTACTCAAAAGAGTGTGTTTGTTGACCCTTAGTTTCTCCTCCTATAACCCTACATCATCAGAATAAAGCACGCAAACTAATTGTGAGTGTGTTTATTTATCAGTGAAACTGTGAATCTCATTAACAGGTGGCGGTTGTTAGTTTCACTCTAGTTGCAGCAGGTGAGTAACTCCCTAGTTCTGCTACCGTGCGCACCTCACATATTCTTAAACTTGCTGCCTTACATTACAACTTGGTGCTCACATCGTTAGTAGGCTATAGTTTTCCGTTGTTAAGTTCTTAGTTACTTTCATAGAAAAAGCAGAGTGCATTCGCCTTACCAGCAATCGAAAGGAAGTTTTCAACTTTGAGAGCCCCGTTATGACCATATTTCCGAACACTTTAATAACCTCTCTTGGCTCTGTCTTAATGACAGACGTAAATTGCACTCTCTTTCACTACTTTTCAAGCTTCTGAATTCCTACACTCCTAGTTACCTGGCGTCCAGATTTGAGAAGTTATCCTCTTACCACAATATTGACACTAGGTCACAAGATAACAGTCTGCTAACAATTCCTCTTCATAGCACTTCCTCTTATTCTACTTCCTTCACAGTAGCCTCTGCCCGCTCCTCGAAATTCCTTCCTCAATATATCAGGGGTTGCCGCACACTTGGCACTTTTAGGTCACGCTTATGCAGTTACCTGTTGTCTAATAACTAATTTATCTCTATTTATTTAAATTTATACTATGCCATTAATAATTTTTTCTCGTTTTTTATATATCTTGTACATATTATATATTACATTCGTTAAATCTAGAGTAAATCAAAATACATTATAAATATTAATTGTATTGTATTTATAACATGTAATTGTTTATGTTTATTGTAATTTAGATGTAAGACTATTTTTTTTTGTATTTTTTAAAACCTGATTTAGTGGCAGACAAGGCATTGAGGCCTTAACTCTGCCAGGTAAAATAAAGCTATTATTATTATTATTATTATTATTATTATTATTATTATTATTATTATGTTACATCCTTCATTCATCCATAGGCAAATTTAAGTTTATATATATATATATATATATAACTAACCCACTGGCACTATCGAACCCGTAGGTTGATGGCCGTGCAGACATAAGCTCTCTATACATCCCTATCCTGATCCAACGTTTTCCAATCATTCCCGGTATAATCTACTTCCCTCAAATCATAGCTAATGTTATTCTCCCACCTCATTCTTGGTCTACCAACTGGGAGTTTTCCCTCTTGTTTTCCTACAAGTAGCTTCCATGCAAGTCTTTCATTCCCCATACGTGCAACATGTTCTGCCCATCGCAGTCTACGAGACTTAACTGTTCTTATTATATCTGGCTTCCTATAAAGACCATGTAGTTCATTGTTATGAATTCTTCTTCATTCACCCGTCTGTTCACTTCTCTTTGGTTCAAAAAAATTCCTAAGAACTTTATCCCCAAATACTCATGTGTATATATATGTCTAACGTCACCAGGTTGTCTTTTGTTTCATTTGTGGTTTTCTCTTCTGGCATTGGCGGAATTGTAATCAATTTCTTAAGTTGGGGCACCTAGAAGGCGGAGTTACATTACCCCGATGATATGATGGGCAATAAATGATAATGAAGCGCCGGGAGAGTTCTTAACCTAAACTTAACCTAAATTCCAGACCATGGTCAACCACAGGAATAGTTCCCTTTAAGAAACAAATCCTATGGTCTGACCGGGAATCGAATCCGGGACCCCATGAACAGTAGCCTTTGAGGTTGGTCGTATATATATAGGATGCAGCATAAGTGCAGTTAACCGAAAATGCAAATAGTTCCTATGTTATTTTCTATAGCTTACAACATCTCTAGAAAAAAAAAAAACTACCGAAATTGTTCCCTAGTTAGCAAATTACCTCAAGCAGTAGTGTTTGAGATTATATTCTGAAGGTCCCGTATTCAAACCCCAGTTTTAACTAATCTGATTTTTTCCCTTGTAACCATGTGCATTCATCGATCCCTCATTCATCCATTGGACACTGTTGGCAGTTGGATGAAGGCCATGATCATATAATAATCATATGTTCCAAACGTCACCATCTGTCTATATATGTGTCTATCTATGTCCTTTCCCTCTCTCTCTCTCTCTCTCTCTCTCTAGATAGATAGATAGATAGATAGAATATCGGTTGATTAATGTCTTTGACATCGTCCGATTCCTAATAGCCAATTTTGTCGGTCCATCCAATCTGCTGGTTGTAGATGTTTCTCCTTCATGTATAAACATATTCCCTGACTCCAGGAGGTTTTAGGTCTTCCTCTGCCTCGTCTTCCCTCAGGTTTCCATTCGAAAACAGATTTTGGTAGTCGATCCTCTTCCATTCGCTGGACATGTCCGTACCATCTTAATTGCTGAGTTTTAATATAATCTAAAATAGTGTCTTCAATCTTCATTTTCTCCCTTAGGCCTATAACTGAGTTCCTAATTTTTTCTCTTGAAATTCTTGCTGCCCTTCGTATAAAACCCATTTCCGTTGCCAAAAGATATTTATTTGTTTTTGTTGTTAATGGCCAAAGTTCTGCTGCATATATATATCATCTTCATGGCAGGCCCTCGGCCTGTTCCGTTCTCAGAATTCATCTTCCCATCGTCTTCTAGCACGTCCCACATCTGTATAGCCTTGAGGTTGGTACAACAGTGCTTGTTTTGTTAGCCTAGAAGAGTCCATTCTTAAAATATGTTAATGTCATTCTTGTTTATAGCTTTGTATTTTTTTCATTTAGATGATACATTTCGAGTTTTTGCCTCATTGTTTCACTAGGAATGTGGTCTCTTAGAGTACATCCTGCAACGTATCTGAGGAACTTCATCTCTGATATATAATTGTAGGCTTTCACGGCCGGCATCTTGATCCATATTTGGTTCGTCTTCCGGGCTTATAGGCCGTGGTCTGGTTGTCTTCATACTCGACGTTTCGTCTACTGCTGCGGTAGACATCATCAGGAGATACTGCGTGCTCTCTGTGAACTCCTCAACAGTCGGCTGCAGACTCAGTAGCTCCTTGCCTCTGGTCCCGAGGATTGCGGGTTCAAACCCAGCCGGGTCGATGGATTTTTTTAGGATGAAAAAATCCAAGATCGGTCCTCCGGGAGGGACTTTAAGCCGTGGGTCTCAAGTCTGAAGATTTTCAGGATCGTAAAAGATCCTTAAGCCTGAATAAAACAGTCTCTTAGCAAAATTTACCCAGTTTTCCCGTCCTAGAACTACCTTGGTTTCCTAGATGTCAGTATGAGGCGGAACGCTGACCACGGACTACTCTAATGGCATCTATATGAAAACAAGTATAACTAAATTAGTATGGTTCAATTTCTTTCCTGTAGGGGGGGTGCCTAAATCTCGTTGAGGAAAACAAGTTCTAAGAACACAAGATACCTGTATGTCATGCATTAAGGCATTTTTTTCGTGGTTTACTACAATCAAAACAAATGCTGGGTTGGGATATTCACCATTTTATAGCAGGCTGTGATAAACAACAATAGATGCGGAATTACTTATTGCGAAGACGTCTGCAAATATTCTTCAGAAACTTAACCAATGTTAAGCCAAGTTTTCTAAGAAGTCTATGGCTGTTCTTGCACTTGTTTACGTCACCTTTTTTAAAATAAATAAACAATTGACACGATATGACAAAACAAATGATCCAGTAAATAAATAACAATTGAGGAATGAAATACTTACTTGAATATCCATTGTTTAAGAGTAACACACACACTTCAATAATGAATCACACACTGCACACTGTACTGTTGGGACCTGGAGCGTGCTAATTGCTTTATATACAGTGCATCCCACCCTCTCATCTGTGCACTTTCTCGCACAAAAACCACGCTCCACAAATCTCACATTACCTCATCCGTACAACATGCTCTCTTAGGACTTTACCGTCACTACATATTTTGCTAAGAAGATTCTAAACTCAAGGTAGAGTTTCTTTTAGGTGCTGTAAATCCATGGCTTTATACCGCTCCTGAAGGAAGTCGAGCTCCTTACCAAAATCCAACTACTCCGCCCGGGGTTCAACTCTTGAACTTCGAAATTCGAGGCGAGAATGATAACTGCTAACGCGATGATCAGGAACTCCATTAACGGAAGAGTTAGTAAGAAACTAACTCGCTGGTACTCTCGAACACTAAGGCTCGTGGCCACGCGGACATAAGCTCTCCATACATCTCAATCTTGATCCAATGTTTTCCAACCATTCCCTGTATAATATACTTCCCTCAAATCTGAATGTTATTCCCCACCTCATTCTTGGTCTACCAACTGGTCGTTTTCCCTCTGGTTTTTCTACAAGAAGCTTCCATGCACGTCTTTCATTCCCTATTTGTACCACATGTCCTGTCCATCGCAGTCTATGAGACTTAACTGTTCTTATTATATCTGGCTTCCTATAAAGACCATGTAGTTAATTGTTATGTAGTCTTCTCCATTCACCTGTCTGTTCATCTCTCTTTGGTCCAAAAACTTTCCTAAGTACTTTATTCTCGAATACTCGTAATCTCCTTTCCTCCCTTAAAGTAAGAGTCCATGTTTCGCAACCATAAAATATAACTGGTAGAATAATAGTTTTATATATTTTCAGTTTAACGTTTTCTGAAAGGAGTTGGGACATCAAGAGTCTCTGTAATGCATAATAGCACGCATTTCCAGAATTGAGCCTATGTTTAATTTCTTTGTGCTTCTCATTCCTATTTGATTATTGTTCCTAGGTATTTGAATTCTTCAAAATTCTCCTTATTTGTCATTAGCTGTCCATTTCCATTGTATATAATGTATTTGTATGTGTGACCATATATTTAATTTTATTGATGTTTACTTCCAGCCATAATTTCTTAGTGTTAATTATTCGATAGGGTGTGCGTGTTGGCCCTTAGTATATCTGCTAGCTATTGCCCAATAGTACTACATCATCTGCATAAACTAACAGCTTATTCATACCTTAGATTTACAGGTCTTCTTCATCCTCTAAAGATTTGTTGGCTTGTTCTGGTACAAACTTGAAGATTACTCTTACATGACCTTTACTGGTAAACCAGATATTGGCTAATAAAACAGTCAAGTGTCATGGACAGGGCATGTGGCACCAGTGGGGAATGAAAGAGGAAAACCAGAGAGAAAGTGGCCAGTAGGGCACCATGATTTGAGGAAGGAGAATTATACAGGCGATGATTGCAAAACATTAACACAGAGATGGATGTATGGAGAGGTTATGTGAGAGCGGCCATGAACCTATGGGTTCCATAGTGCCGGCGAGTTATTATTATTATTATTATTTACTTGACGGGCTAGGTAAAATGCCTGTTCCGCCTCACAGTTGTTCTGTCCATCTTTTCACTGACCTTCCTACATTCCTTGAACCTCTTGGCTTGTAGTTAAATGCTGCTTTTGGTAATCTTGTTACATTCATTCTTTCTACATGTGTAAACCATTTTTCTCTATATCCTTTGATTTTATCATTCAATGGATATATATTTAACTCTGTTCTTATATCTTCATTCTTTATCCGATCCATTCTTGTGCAGCCGTTTGTTCTTCTAAGGAAGTTCATTTCTACGCTTTGTATTCTACTTTGTAATTTTTTGGTCATTACCCAAGTTTCGCTCCCATAAAGTAATGCAGGAACTGCCAATGTTTTATAAAACTTCAATCTAGTATCTCTTCTTGTTTTGTTCTTTAATGTTTTAGGTATTGTTCCACATATCATTTGAAATCTTGACAATTTCATATTTACGTCTCTTTCAGATTTTGTATACAACCCAAATAATTAAAATTTGTTACTTGTTCCAGAGGTTTGTTGTCTATTATGATTTTTGATATTATATGTTCACTTCCCCAAAATGCCATTATTTTCGTTTTTTCCTTTGATATTTTAAAATTGTATTCTTGACATAACTGATTTAATTGATGTAAAGAGTTCTGCAAATTATTTTAATTTTCTTGAATAATAACCACATCGTCAACATGCATTAAAACGTTTAATATTTTAAAACGGTCCATTCTTGTGCCTGTATTAACAGTACTTTTCCAATGTTGAGTGATTCCGGGTTCTGTGGCCGTGGTCCATAGTTGGTGTTGATACCAGACGTTTCGCCCTCAACTGCGGAGGGCATCTTCAGTGGCGAGTGCTTCTAGGCGTGTTTCCTGGTCGGAAGCTCTACTTAGAGTGAACGCTGCGGGCGTTGTATTGATACTAGTGGTGGGAGCAGGGTGAGCGGGCGTGGCTCTTGCTGATTGGCTAATGGTCGTCTCCTTGTTGTCCCTAGTGTTGATGCATTTATTTTCTAGTGTACGGTACCAGGCCTTAGACAGTTTAATACCTTCCTCTTTTCTGTTAATATTTTCCTTATGCTTGTGTATTTCTATAGCCTCTCGATATAATCTAGGGAAATAGTAGGAAGTTGTGGCTAAAACTTGTGTATCATCGAATAGAATCTGGTGTCCATTCATAATGGCATGTTCTGCTGTAGCATTTGTTTTCAAACATCGCCGTTTACATTAAATAAATAAATATTTTAAAGTAACTATATTTAAATAATGATTTGTGAGTAAATAGCTTAATTGTATTCGTTAAATAGTCCTAACAAATGCCACTCTTGATTTCCAAATTCTCTAGATAAATTGGAAATCACTCGTGGCATTACTTATGACAATTTGATTCATGACTAATCACGTTTTAGTGAATTTTGTTTTACAACCAATGACAGTCGTGTTTCACCTCGCTCTATATCGATTTCTGTTTATCAGCTCCTCTTGTGTGATAAAGAAAGCTCCTCATTTTTAATATTCTGAACAAGTCCCAGCATTATTTTGCAGTGACTGACTCTCCTAAAAATACGTTGAATATAGCAAATGATGAACAGATTCCTTCGAACTACACATTTGATAATTGTGTGTTCAATAATTGTGTTTTTAAATAATGATTTTACTGAGTTGTTTACTAAAAAATAAATTAATAACACCGAGCAACAAAAAATAAACTTTTTTTTCTCAGAAAGAAAAATATGCGATTCTGATAGTATTTTGTTTCCTGAATTCAAATGTGATATTGGGTTTTCTCCATCGCGCAAGGTTTCCGAGAGACAGGAATTTATAATTTCAAACACTTTAATATTTTCTACATTCATAACTACACAATATTCGAACATTCGGACTCACATAGAATTACGATTTTGTGCTATATTTCGCCTGTGGAGCATCCCTCTTGATTTTCCAACAATAATCGGCCAGCATATTAGGATTCGATTTGCCTTGATATCTCTTTTCCATAGCTGAAATCTCCTGAGTTAGCTCATAAGTTTTATTTTACAATGGACAAATGGACGAAAAAACGTTTATTAAAAATAATTATGTAAATCCATTAATTGAAATTGAAATAAAAACAACTATGGGTGATGGAGAAATTCCGAATATATATTTGAAAACACGATAAAAAACTGCATTAAGTACAACTATTGGTACTCATGAGACAAAAATCATGTTGAACAGTGTAACCTATAATATTGGTTATATTATACAGTTTGAAGTGTTTCATTTTTTTACCCATTAAGGTACAATGTTAAAATATTGCAATCCTATTTGGCAATACATAATATGACCTTATATAAGTTGCAGTGAATAAACAAATGAAACATCCACACATTTCTGATTTATTTTCAAACATCGCCGTTTACATTAAATATATAAATATTTTGAAATACCGGTAATTATATTTAAATAATGATTTTTGAGTAAACAGCTTAATTTTATTCGTTAAATACCCTAATAAATGCCAGTCTTGATTTACAAATTCTCCAGATAAATTCATTCGTGACTTCGTGAATTCATCGATGACTATCTAATACCCGGCGTGCGCTGCTTCGCCTAAATGAATGAAAATTAATGTGCTTTTATGTTTAGTTGAATAAGTAAAAGGAAAAAATTATATCGTAATAATTTTTAGATACCCCGTGCTGTTTGCCCAGTGTTGTCCAGGAATCTACTCATCCCGATCTTCTTGGCATAAATGAGCTGAAAGACAAAAGTTAATGTACTTCTTATGATTAGTTGAATAAGTAAAATTAAAAAAATAATTATAAATGTATATAATAATTATTTTAAGATTCCCCGTGCTGATTACCACGGTGTTGCCCGAGAATCTACTTATCTCGATCTTCTTGGCATATATGAGCTAAAAGACAAAATTCGTTATTGTGAGTTATCTGTAAAAGAATACCCGCCATGTGCTGCTATGCTTGCACAGGAATCTACGTACTTGTCTCGATCTTCTTGGCAACAATGAGAGACAAAAATGGTTATTGTGAGTTATCCGTAAGAGATAAACATATGCTGTCGCGGACTTTTTTGTAGATCTTTTTGAGATATTCAATTCTGTGTACATTAATTTTGAGTATTTGTTATGGTTTAGGCAGCGTAAGCAATTTAAGCGTCCAAAGAGCTACTTTTCACGTTTTCCACTACAAAGGACGATTTTTAAGGGTGTAGGAGTTGAGTATCGGATCTTTGTTATAGGCTATGTTCATTCCGGGAATCTCCTGAACATTTTGCAAAAAGCCCCATCACAATCGGATCAACGGTATGGCCGAACAAACAAACAAACAACAAATAAACAAACATTCGTTTTTATATATTAGATTTGGAAATCACTCGTGGCATTACTTATGATGATCACCATTCCATCATCAACATACAGCTCTGTTGGATGTGCTTCTATTGATAATTTATTAGACAAAAATAAAAGTTTAGTTTTTCAAGGTGGAGAAGCGCGTGATATATTATCTGATCCTCTCTTACTCGCGCATTGAAATCCTTTCCCGAGTGTTTCCATTGTATCTAACTTTCATTGCTAATAAATTTAATTTCTCTCTCGTGTGATGCGTTTCTGTTATGTTTTCCTATTGTTTTTTGACAAATGACGGTTTCGCGCTTCGATTATTCACAAACACTCTTACTTTATGCAAAAGCAACATCAGCCTGCAATTTTTACGAAGTGGGTAATAATACACTGTTACTGTACCTGCTCACATCGTTCTGTTTATACTATGGCAGCGAATGTCAATCTTCTTGTAAACACTTTAAGCCCTTTCAGAGAATGAAATTTAATAAATATGTTGTTTAAGATGGATAATAATTCCTATTTAAGATAATAACACTTTATACAACTTACATACTAGATGGGATCGGAAAAGGGTCGCCGATATCTTAAAAGAATTGAAGACTACGTCAATTTTGTAATATATTAAACAGTACCAACTAAATTGGAAACACCATCTTGAAAGAATGAGTTCAAATCGGTTCCCCAAAGCTGTTTATAAGTATATATCAAGAGGACGAAGATCTCTAGGCCGTCCTATGAAACGCTGGAGGGAAAATTTTCTATAGGATCGTAACAGGCCTTGGCCTAATACTTGGAAGGAAGAGGAAGAATAAGAAGAAGACTTATATTTTATAGATGATCAATTGTTAATTGCACAAGATTATGAAGATTTAGAATATATGACTAGAAAATTAATAGAAGAATATGAAAAATGGGGATTAATTTTGAACATAAAAAAAACAAAACATTTATCAATTGGTGAACCAGAACAAAATTTAATTTTGGAGACTGCAGAAACAATAAAATATTTTAGTTAGATCACAAATTTAGAAACAAAAATAAATAAAAATGGAAGTTATGAAGAGGAAATAATAAATATAAATAATAAAGGAAAATTTGCAATTGCTTGCCTCGATGGAATATTGTGGGATAAAAATATTAAGTAATAAAAATAAAATTAATATATACAATTATTAAAAGCATCATTACTTATGGAGCAGAACTTTGGCCATTAACAACAAAAACAAATAGGTATCTTTCGGCAACGGAAATGGATTTTATACGAAGGGCAGCAAGAATTTCAAGAAGATAATAAACTAGGAACTCAGTTATAAGCGAGAAAATGAAGATTGAATACATTATTTTAGATTATATTAAAACTCAGCAATTAAGATGGAACGGACATGTTATTATTATTATTATTATTATTGATATTTAAATTATTATTATTATTTTATTGATAATTATATATTATAATTATAATGACATTTCAAGCTCGACAGGCGTAGAAAGCTCTTGGCATATAAGCTGGCTGCTGGCCTCACATTCGCATGCGTTAATCACAGATGTAGACGATCATGTGGTCAGCATGTCGGGTCCCCCAGCCGTTATAGCTGGTCTTCTCAACCTGGAGTCCCTACTTATTGTAGCTACCTAAATGCCTCACGATGCTGGGTGGGCACCGGTCACATACTGGCCGAAATTTCATGAGAAAATGTCTTCCCCCATGGAGACTCGAACCAGCACAAGTCCCGTAGCTCTGCGCCAAGGCTTCTTGCCTTAACCACTAGGGTATAGCGCGGGACATTATTATTATTATTATTATTGATGTTTGTATATTGTTATTATTCATTTCTTATTGTTATTATCGTGTCCTTCATCGTTGTGGTCTTCGTATAACGTTTTGCCTCTATAAAAGCAGCTCAGCTTCGATCCCCGCTACAGTCAAGTTTCCTAAGAAAGGATTTTCTATTTTCCTCACGTTTAAGACAAATGTTGGACTGGAAGACCCAGTAATCTCCGAAGATCTTTTCCCCATCATCATGTTTGCCAGATTCCCTTTGTTTATTATGAATGTAAGAGTGAATGACACGTCTTTTCTAATATTTTTATTTGTGTTGATATTGAGATGATGATGCCTCTGTGAACACCATCCTTGTCCTGCGGGGTGGAAAAGAATGTATGCGATCCATTGTTTGCAATCCTCTCCAGACGGTTGGTGTTACAGGGGGGCGTGAAGCAAGTAAAAGTGCCTACAATCGTAGATGTTAAACTAAGAAATTGAAACAAAAGATGTAACAGAGGAAGAAATAATAAGTAATATGAGCTGTAGTAAACACCGCTTGATTGCAGAAACTTGTTCTAATCGAGAAAGTGCGCATGCCCGGTCTGATTGCTGATGGCGCAAAATATGTAAACATTGTTTATACGAGTATTGTGTTGTAGAAGATGAACTGCAATTATCATTATTTGATGTCAATAATTAAGAAAAAAACTTATAGTATATGCTAGGTCAACACGCACACGCTACTGAGTAACACTAAGAAATTGGGACTGGAAGTAAATATCAATAAAACTAAATATTTGGTCACACATAGAAATACATTATATAATGGAAATGGACAGCTAATGACAAATGAGGGAAATTTTGAGGAAGTGGCTAAATTCAAATACCTAGGAACAATAATCACAAATAGGAATGAGATGCACAAAGAAATTAAACATAGGCTCAATTCTGGAAATGCGTGCTATTATGCATTGCAGAGACTCTTGATGTCCCAACTCCTTTCAAAAAACGTTAAACTGAAAATATATAAAACTATTATTCTACTAGTTATATTATATGGGTGCGAAACATGGACTCTTACTTTAAGGGGGAAAGAAGATTACTAGTATTTGAGAATAAAGTACTTAGGAAAGCTTTTGGACGAAAGAGAGATGAACAGACAGGTGAATGGAGAAGACTACTTAACAATGAACTACATGGTCTTTATAGGAAGCCAGATATAATAAGAACAGTTAAGTCTCGTAGACTGCGATGGGCAGGACATGTTGCGCGTATGGGGAATGAAAGATGTGCATGGAAACTTCTTGTAGGAAAACCAGAAGGAAAACGCCCAGTTGGTAGACCAAGAATGAGGTGGGAGAACAACATTTACTATGATTTGACGGACGTAGATTATACAGGGAATGATTGGAAAGCATTAGCTCAGGATAGGAATGGTATGGAGAGCTTATGTCCGCGCGGCCATGAACCTACGGGTTCGATAATGCCAGTGAGTAAGTAAGTATAGCAAAGTCGGCTTGCTATCTAGACACGTGTTAAACTTTCAATTGGATAGTGTAAATTCGTGACATCTAGCGGAGAAAGCTCCAACTGCTAGAGTGAACAGTTCCAGAGATTTTTCCTACTAACTTTTTCTAAGGAAATAAGTTACTTGGTGGCATTATCCACCCCGGAAGTTCATGGCTGCGCGATTATATGTTCTCTATACATCCCTATCCTGATCTAATACTTTCCAATTATTATATATGTAGCATGTTTCACATCACCCTGCACCCAATTAATCTATTGTCATTCTCCTCCACATTCCAATCTCCATCGTCCAATCATTTTTTCCCTTCATGCTGCTTAAAACATGATCAATCCACATTTATTTGGCCGTCTTTTTCTCCTTCTACCAAGTGACACCCATTCTAGTGTTCTTCTTCGGAATCTTCTGTCATACTTTTTACATGTCAATACCATTTCAATGTTTTTTTATGAAACCCATAACTGAAGTTTGAACGTTCGTCTTTTGTTTAATTACACTGTTTCTTATTTTATCTCTTGTAGATATTCCACCTGAACGCCTCCAAACATCCATTTTTGCAGAATTTAATTTACTAATTGTTCTAGATTTTAATTCCAATTTTTCTGTCATTATACTCCTTATGTACACCGCTGTGGTCTCGAGGTAGCGTGCTGCCTTGTCACGCAGCGGGCGCGGGTTCGATCCCCGGTCGGGGCAGTTTTTCTGGGTGAGGTTTTTATCGGGATTTTTCCTCACCTGTAAGACAAATGTCAGAAAAACTTTAAGGCCCAAACTGTCCCCGAAATCATATGGCCATCATCCTTATCATTATCATCATTACCATTATCATCATCATCATCCTTCACCGGTGTGGAAAGCAACGGGAAGTTACCACACCTACAAAAATTCCCAAGTAAAGCTGCAAGCATAGCATGAAAATGCTGTGATTGCAGTGGAGGACGTGCCTTCGGGCAGAATTACTATGGATGGATGGACACTCCTTACTATCATATTAAACATGTTTGTTTTTGTTTTAGAACTTATATTCTTTATTCAATAAAACACCATTTAATTTTGATATTGCAGATTTGCCCCTTATTTACTTACTTACTTACTCACTGGCACTATCGAACCGTAGGTTCATGGCCGCGCGGACATAAGCTCTCCATACATCCCTATCCTGAGCTAATGCTTTCCAATCATTCCCTGTATAATCTACTTCCCTCAAATCATAGTTAATGTTGATCTCCCACCTCATTCTTGGTCTACCAACTGGGCGTTTTCCTTTTGGCTTTCCTACGAGAAGCTTCCATGCAAGTCTTTCATTCCCCATACGTGCAACATGTCCTGCCCATCGCAGTCTACGAGACTTAACTGTTCTTATTATATCTGGCTTCCTATAAAGACCATGTGGTTCATTGTTATGTGCCCTTATTTACCCTCTCATTATTTTCAGCATTATGACTTTCTTCTGCACCGACTTTTGCCCCCAAATATATATACTGGGCACTTTCCATCTCCGTGTTCTAAAACCACATGTTTTGATTTATCTTCTGCTGCCATACACTTTGTTTTGTCCAAATGCTTCTTTAATCCCAATTTTCCATATTCATCTTTCAGTTTTCTTGTCATATACTCTAATTATTTGTTTGCGATTATTTCGTTTGTAATATTCACCTCTCTTAAATTATAGTTAATGTTTTTGTGTTAAGTGTACTTGAGGTGGGACGAGATCGCACCGCAGATCTTTTCAAGTGGCTTCTCTTTAAATCATAGCAATATTAAAATTATTTCCGATTTTTTTTCTACTACAAACTTGTAGATGTGTTGATTTCAAAATCTGTTCTTTATTACAGTTCCAATATTTTATTTCTTTGTGTACCTCATTTCTGTTTGTAATTATTGTTCCTATCTCCTTTACTATTTAATTTTGTACTAGAGCAGCCATTAAATCTTTAGAGAACGAGGAAGGCTTACAACTCAATGGTATTAATAAGCTGTTAGTTTATGCTGATGATGAAGTACTATTGGCCGATAGCGAGGAGATACTAAAGGACAACACGCACACACTATTGGAGTAACACTAAGAAATTAGGACTGGAAGTAAATATCAGTAAAACTAAATATATGGTCACACGTAGAAATACATTATATAATGGAAATGGACAGCTAATGACAAATGAGGGAAATTTTGAGGAAGTGGCTGAATTCAAATACCTAGGAATAATAATCACAAATAGGAATGAGATGCACAAAGAAATTAAACATAGGCTCAATTCTGTAAATGCGTGCTATTATGCATTGCAGAGACTTTTGATGTCGCAACTCCTTTCAAAAAACGTTAAACTGAAAATATATAAAACTATTATTCTACCAGTTATATTATATAGGTGCGAAACATGGACTCTTACTTTAAGGGAGGAAAGGAGATTACGAGTATTTGAGAATAAAGTACTTAGGAAAATTTTTGGACCAAAGAGAGATGAACAGACAGGTGAATGTAGAAGACTACATAACAATGAACTACATGGTCTTTATAGGAAGCCAGATATAATAAGAACAGTTAAGTCTCGTAGACTGCGATGGGCAGGACATGTTGCACGTATGGGCAATGGGAGACTTGCATGGAAGCTTCTTGTAGGAAAACCAGAGGAAAAACGCCCAGTAGGTAGACCAAGAATGAGGTGAGAGAATAACATTAACTATGATTTGAGTGAAGTAGATTATACAGGGAATGATTGGAAAGCATTAGCTCAGGATAGGGATGTATAGAGAGCTTATGTCCGTGCGGTCATGAACCTACGGGTTCGATAGTGCCAGTGAGTAAGTAAGTAAGTAATTATTGTTCCTAAGTAAAGTAAAGTGATCCCACTACAAGCCTCAGGAGGCCCTTGGGGTAGTGGGACGTTGAGGCTCCCACTTTTTCTGGACAATCGGCACTTGATGTCAGCCGGGTTGTCAGCCCTGCGTTACAGCCGCCTTACTTGGTACTCATTTCCGTTAGAGGCTGAGTCGACCCTAGGGTCATAGTACCGCCAGAAGGTTTGGGTCAGTTTAAAAATCCTAACCCCACTGGGACTTGAATCCTCGACCTTCGGGCTTGTAGCGCAGTGCCTTAACCACTACGCTACGGCGTGCTCCCATTATTGTTCCTATGTATTTTAATTCAGTCTTCTTCTTCTTCCAATGGCGCTACAGCTCATAGCGGGCCCGGGCTTCTTGATGCGACACCTCCAATCTTCTCTTTCCAATGCTATCTGTTGCCAAGTCGTACAATTCAGATTTGATGACCGTACGTTCCATGAGACAAATTGGTGATCCGTTTTGCATTGCCCAGTTCGTTTGCGTTTAGACCGTCCATTTCGAAACCTCGTATTAGAATCCTTAGTGAAAGGTTTTTTACCAGGGGGACATTAGCCACCCGCCAAACCTCCTACATGGAGGACCAGGTAATTTGTAATCAGCGTTTTCTTTCCCTAGTCTTTGAAGATCCAACTTTATTCTACAAGGCAGCAGGTAGGACCTCTCTTCCGCAGTTGTAAATCTTGTTCCTCATCCTCTTCTGGATTACTTCCTCATCAGATCGATCACTTTTGACCTGTGCAGCTTGGGAGACCCTACCAGTAGCTAAGCTACCACTGGTATAGCCCAAAGGATCATTGTAATACCCAAGAAAAAGGTAATACAATCCCTAGGGGGCCTACGAATTCAGCCACTTCTTCAATATTTCCCTCATTTGTTTACTAACAGTCAGAAGTCTCACCTCTCATTAAACTGAAAACCATAAGGTCGAGGGTTCGAGTCGCGATGATCTTAGGATTTGTAAACTGACCAAAATCTTCTAGCGGCACCATGACTCTGGGGTCGATTCATTCTCTAACGGAAATGAGTACTATATGCTTGTTCTCGGAGTAAAGGCGGTAGTCACGCAGGGCTGACATCAAGTACCGATTGTCTAGAAAAAGTGGGAGCCTTAATCTCTTACTACCCCAATGACTTCTCAAGGCCTGTAGCGGGATCACTTTTAATTATGACGTCGAAACAAAATTTCTTTTATGCTTTTAAGCTCCAAGATATTCCATTCTTGAAGTATTTTGAATTACCAAAGCTATTTTTTTGCCGTTAAAAAATACAAATAATGTTAACAGGTTTGAAATTCTTGGTAGTGTAAAATATAATGTATGTGACATGGTTACAAAACTTATTTTTGTTTTGGTGAGATTTTTTAATTTGCCTTTAGCTCGTTCAGAACATTTTTAACCGCACAAAATAACATCGCTTACTGAACTTTTTGGATGCATATTTAAGTCGATGGAGAGGATTATTGTGGTAGGAGACATTAAGGAAATTCTCATATAAAAAGAACAGAGTATAACAAACAAATTTATTAAAACAAATCTTAGAATACAATATGTGTTACTGTTAATTCCTTATAAATAATAAATAATGCCACTTGAGAGTAAAAGTGACATAAAGTTAGTCATTACGTCTATTAAAATCATGTTAATCAGTCTTTACTGCTGCGTTTTTAATGTTTCCTGTCATGTAACTAGAAGCGAAAATTTAAAAATCGCTATAGCGATCCGAATTTTCACTTTTTTACGAGGAAACTTGGTATATTCATTTGAAAAAATAACGAGAAATAACGAAATACGATAATTAGGAATAGGAGTTAACCTGAAACCTTAAATTTAAAAATCACTCTAGTGATCGGAATTGTCATCTTTTGCGAGGAAACTCGGTATATACCACGAAAAATATCAAGAAAGTTATTCTCCCAAAATCTGCGAAATTCGAAACATTAAAACCAAAATTCTGTATATTCTTGCTGAGAATCTAACCCAAGTCCTCTTGTTTCGTAGACAAGGAAAAAATGAAAGAAGTTTATTTTAATGACTCAGTTATTTAAACAAACTCTAGTCACACCGTAATTGTTTAGAAGTACTTACATATCACTGTGTAGAGAAACAATTAGTAATTTTAAAGTTTCAACTGTCCAACGCCAAGTCATGAATTAGATGACACTTCAGTTTATTTTCATTTTATAAATGAGGCGGTTAGAAGCACTTCCTAAAAATGAACTAATTTTTGTATCAAATGCAGATGAACTTTATAATCGTGGAATATATACAGTGGACAAAGTGACTTTGATTGGACAGATTAAGGAGAATTTACAGATTACTGTACTAAACAAATACATGTCCATCACTTGATATGTCATGAACTCTTTCACCTTGATATTTCAGTGTTTTCATAATTACTAAAAATAATTACCATTTATCAACAACTTATCTGGCCTCGCAGGGGGTCACAGAATGCAAACAATTTCAAGAAATTACGAAATTAACCCATTATCCTCAGAAGGTCCACCGCTGTGGTCTCGAGGTAGCGTGCTGCCTTGACACGCAGCGGGCCCGGGTTCGATCCCCGGTCGGGGCAGTTTTTCTGGGTGAGGTTTTTATCGCGTTTTTTTTCTCACGTGTAAGACAAATGTCAGGAAAACTTTAAGGCCCAGACGGTCCCCGAAATCATATGGTCATCATTATCATCCTTACCATTATCATTATCATCATCCTTCACCGGTGTGGAAAGCAACGGGAAGCTACCACACCTACAAAAATTCCCTAGTAAAGCTGCAAGCATAGCATGAAAATGCTATGATTGCAGTGAAGGACCTGCCTTCGGGCAGAATTACTATGGATGGATGGATCCTCAGAAGATGAGGTAAACTCGCCGACCTCTGCTGTTATGTAATTTACAAAATTGTGTACATCCATTGGCTGGTTATCTTCTGTTAACATACATGAATAGTAGAGGAATATGCTTTGGACTGTCAAACTATAACATCCTTCAAAAACAAACTAAATAATTATTTAATAACAAATTAACTTATACACCTCACTGATAGTATTCTGATAAAAATATGAGTTACTTTTTACCATAAAATTACCTAATCATTAAGTTCGCAATACAATTACTCTCTGTCATCTGTTCTGCCTCAGAAGCGTGACTTATGGCGTCACATTGTTGTCGCGCAGAATATGTCGGTAATGCAGATGACTACACATCTGACATAAAAAATTCCTATAACCCAATCCCAGCGCCACCTACCGAGCCCAATTGTGAATATAAACCGTCCAGGGACCCATTCAAACACACACTAAAAAAATCCATCAAAATAGGTCCAATCGTTCAGGCAGTTTTTAATTTCTAATTTCAAGCAAACCTCCACTTATAATTGTCTGATTTCGCTCATTTTTTGACAATACCTATCTCGGTTTATTTTAATATGGTATACTGAGTTTCGTTGCGAAACATCGAAAAACGTGACCGTTAGAGCGATTTTTATATTTTCACTTCAGGTGAACTCCTACACCTAAAGGTTTTAGAGGGTCCAATTGTGAATCTGAATCATCGAGGGACCCAATCAGACACACACACACACACAAATTAAGCAAAATCGGTCCAGTCGTTTAGGAGTTCAGTGACAAACACCCATACAGAAGAATATATATATATATATATATTCTCTTTAATAATTTGCTTAACTGTTAGGTTAGCCGCTAGATGGCAGTTGAATGATATTTCCGCTACCTCTTGTGTGAATTGAGAATACTACATGTATAAGAAAATTGTATGTTTGTCTTGGAGTTCTTGGGTAGCTCAGTGGGTTAGAGCGCTAAAGGTACAGACTTTAGAGACTCGAGTTCAAATCCCGACTCAAGCATTCTTTTTTCTTTTCATATCATATATATATATATATATATATATATATATATGTGTGTGTGTGTGTGTGTGTGTATGGTATGATAAGAAAAATAAATGCCTGGACGGGATTCGAACCCGGATATATATATATATATATATATATATATATATATATATATATATATATATATTGTATTGTAAGCCTATGTTTTCCCTTTACAGAGATTTAGGCGCTCTCCCCCTACAGGGAAGAATTTGAACCATATTAATTTAGTTACACTTGTTTTCGTATAGATGTCATTTTGAGTGGCCCGTGGTCAGCGTTCCGCCTCATACTGACATCTAGGAAACCAAGGTATTACTAGGACGGGAAAATTTGGTAAATTTTGCTTAGAGGCCTTTTTCATTCAGGCTTAAGGATTTTTTACGAGCCTGAAAATCTTCAGATTCGGGACCCACGGCTTAAAGTCCCTCCCGGAGGACTTGCTCCTTGGATTTTTGCGTCCTAAAAAATCCATCGCCCCCGGCCGGGTTTGAACCCGCGATCCTCGGGACCAGAGGCAAGGAGCATAACCACTAGTCCACCGCGGCCGACATATATATATATATATATATATATATATATATATATGCCTAATATGATTTTGAAACGTGAGCCTGGAGTCCAATTTACTTGACAATAGTCACCGTGCATTGATTCTGAGCACCATAGGTGAGGCGTGGTAGATCTAACATGGAAGATTTGGCGAATCCTATCGTCTGAGATTTTGTAGTGAATATTGCTCATTAAAAAAACCTCAAGTTGAAAGAGTTGCCGGTTCCTGAATTATCAAATAATGGACATTGGATATTTTGTGGTACTGAGAACCTGTTTATCCCCCTCAAGTCATTGAAGTGTTTAATATATGGCAACAGTTTAAGCCTTTTCTTTGAAAGACACTTTGCTGTACTGATTATAATTGTTTTCCGATTGCGCCACTTGTTCCTCGTTCAAAAGCAGGACATTCTTCCTCAGCTTCTGGTTTGAAGTAGGGGGTGCAACTGTGGGAACTATGGGTTTCTTCTGGGGCACACTGTAGCTCACCTTCTGCTGCACCTGGCTCTGCACCGCCGGCACTTCCTGCTGATACACTAGCTGCTGCTGAACTGGCTGGTGACTCTGTCCTTCAGCAAACACTGGCTGCTGAATAGAATACAGCAGATTCTGCAGTCCGTGGAGATACCCAGGGTTTATCCCACCCACGTGCTGGTTACTGTTGACGTCATTGACCCTCAGAATAATGACGGGAATGACTTGAGGACCGAAGTGGCCTGGTGCTTGAAGAAGTGCTAGGGCGCCTGCACCTGGTTGCTGATACAACAGTGGGTTGGAGTGGAAGTTGGTTGAGGGTAGGAAAGGGGTTTGTATGTTGTGTGCGAAAGGGTTGTGCTGCAGGGGTTGGGAGAAGAAGGAAGGTGCATGAGAGGGTGGGCCTGTGAATAGAGGGGTGTTGTGCTCAGGGGTTGCACCCTTGTATCTGGGGAACTGTTGGTAGGATGGTTTGTTGAAGTAGATGGACTCGGTGTCGATGTGGTTGTAGACTTGCTGCTGAGACTGCGGTGCGGGGGACGTCAGGGTGTAAGAGGGTTGGTGTTGCATCCTGTTGTTGTTGTTGTTTTCAGATGGCACTGAACTTCTCACTGAAGTGTAGTATCTCACTTGTGGAGACTGTTGATAGTACCTGAAGAAAATCATGTAACATTAAGTTGTTAAAAACTGCTAACCTGTGTTTATCACAACTTCAGTGACATTTCCATGTCATAAGTTACTCCCTTAACTATGTTGTTCCCAAGAACAAGTTTTATTATTACCAGCTAATACACGGCGTGCGCTGCTACGCCTAAATAAATTAAAATTAAATTTGTTATAATCCACCGCTGTGGTCTCGAGGTAGCGTGCTGCCTTGTCACGCAGCGGGCCCGGGTTCGATCCCCGGTCGGGACAGTTTTCTGGGTGAGGTTTTTATGGGGGTTTTTCCTCACCTGTGAGACAAATGTCAGGAAAACTTTAAGGCCCAAATGGTCCCCGAAATCATATGGCCACCATCATCATCATCATTATCATCACCATCCTTCACCGGTGTGGAAAGCAACGGGAAGCTACCACACCTACAATTCCCTAGTAAAGCTGCAAAGCATAGCATGAAAATGCTATGATTGCAGTGAAAGAATATCCGCCATGTACTGCTACAATTCCCCGAGAATCATTTATCCCGATTTTCTTGGCATCAAACAAAGACAAAAATGGCTGTTGTGAGATAACCGTAATAGAAAAATATATGCTGTCGCGGACTTTTTTGTGGAGTTTTTTTTTAGATATCCAATTCTGTGTATATTTATTTTGCATATTTGTTATGGTTTAGGCAGCGTAAGCCATTTAAACGTCCAAAAAGCTATTTTTCACGTTTTTCACTACAAAGGGCGATTTTTAAGAGTGAAGAGTTGAGTATTTCAACTCTCTTATAGCCTATAACCTTCTCGGGAAACTCTTGAATTTTATGTAAAAAGCCCCTTCAGAATCGGATGAACGGTATGGCAGCGCATGTATTACGAACATACAAATAAACAAATAAACAAACAAACAAACGTATTCACGTAGACTTTCACGGCCGGAGTTGCTATGATGATCTTGAAGAAGATTTTGGGGCTGTAGGCCGTGGTCGTGAGGCTTGTAGTTCAGTCTCAAGACAACCCTTGAGGATGCCAGACGCAGTCTCTGGCGAAACGTCGGGGAACTACAAGCCTCACGACCACGGCCTACAGCCCGAAAATCTTCTTCAAGATCATCAAAACAAACAAACATTCATTTTTATATATTAGGTTAGTTAAACAACCCCATTATCCACATTTGTGTTCATAAAAAAGTAAGAAAATATGAAGTGCTTGAAGAAAAAAGCCTATTATGATAGAATACATCATGCAAAAGTACCGAGTATTTGCCATCACTAATTTTTAATGCACTCAACAGAATTAAGCTATTTCTCACAATATCAATAATTATTTTTTATTATATACAACGTTCCTCATTAGAGGTTTGCCTCAAGGACATAGTGATACAGACAATTTTCCAAATTGATGAAATACATTTAGTAAATACATTTAAAATTTTCAAATTATAATTGAAGTAAACATACTATAAAGTAAAAATCTTATAAAAATGGTTTCTTAAAATTGAAATTGATCCTCTAATGACAGCGATGGCAATTTTAGAAAGATACACCCTGTGCAAATCTAAGAAATTCCAAAATTTGACTAAGAATCCTGGTATAGTACCTCTTGCCCCCATCATCAATCCTGTGACAGTTATACTATCTAGTTGGTATTTATCTTTATAATAGTCAATTGTTGGCTCATACATGGCTTTCTTTTCAGAGTCAACTTCCTCAGGTTGGCCACTATGAGTCTCAAAACGGATTGTGGGATCTAATATCATACCAATTTTAGAAGATGGTCTAAATGCAATAATATCTATTCGTCTGTTACTCCCATTAGTGGTCACACCATGAACTTCCTCATAAACTGTGTATCCATAACCTCGCAAGGCTTCTGCCATAATGTTACGAATAGTGTGGTGCCGAATGTTTCTCAGTGATTCTCCAAACGGACAGGCCCCAAGGACGTGTGCAAGGGTTTCGTGCTCTCTGCGACGTCTACAGAGGGTATCGTCCCTAGATCTGCCCGGCAAAGAACGCACCGCCGATACATTGGCTTGCATTTTAATCGCTTCTCTCCATTCGGAACAAGACAATCCCTGATGATCACGGATCCATTGATGTGCTGGTATATATTCGTTATAGAGAACAACATCTTTTCCTTTATGAGGAAATGCATCTTTTTATAGAGGAAAAGCATATGTTCATATTCCATTTTTTATTTTATTATTTAAATGTCATACCGGAAGTCCAGATTTGAAAAAAATTGAAACGTTGGAATTAGGGAAATTATGAAAATTGAAAGAAATGTTACGAACAATTGAAGAGAGGCGAGTAAGTTGGTACGGACATCTCAAGAGGATGACATTTGATAGAATACTTACTTACTTAATTACTCACTGGCACTATCGAACCCGTAGGTTCATGGCCCCGCGGACATAAGCTCTCCATACATCCCTATCCTGAGCTAATGCTTTCCAATCATTCCCTGTATAATCTACTTCCCTCAAATCATAGTTAATGTTATTCTCCCACCTCATTCTTGGTCTACCAACTAGGCGTTTTCCCTCTCGCTTTCCTACAAGAAGCTTCCATGCAAGTCTTTCATTCCCCATACGTGCAACATGTCCTGCCCATCGCAGTCTACGAGACTTAACTCTTCTTATTATATCTGGCTTCCTATAAAGACCATGTAGTTCATTGTTATGTAGTCTTCTCCATTCGCCTGTCTGTTCATCTCTCTTTGGTCCAAAAATTTTCCTAAGTACTTTATTCTCAAATACTCGTAATCTCCTTTCCTCCCTTAAAGTAAGAGTCCATGTTTCGCACCCATATAATATAACTGGTAGAATAATAGTTTTATATATTTTCAGTTTAACGTTTTTTGAAAGGAGCTGGGACATCAAGAGTCCCTGTAATGCATAATAGCACGCATTTCGAGAATTGAGCCTATGTTTAATTTCTTTGTGCATCTCATTCCTATTTGTGATTATTGTTCCTAGGTATTTGAATTCAGCGACATTTGATAGAATACGTAAGAAAATCATGGAGTGGAAAAATATAGGAAAATATGAAAGGGAAGACCTAAGGAAGGTTGTATGGACGGTGTGAGAGTGAACTGGGACTTACAGATGAGGATGTTCAGGACCGATACAACTGGAGAAGGTGAATTTCTTGAGGGTCACGGAAAACCATTGCATTGTGGATACATTTCAAAATAAAAATAATTCATCATCAACAATCATGGGTTAAGCCCATGTGGCTTGTTCCGGTCTCATAGATTCTCATTCAAAAAGTTGAATACATATATTTTTTTCGGTCTACCAACATTCGTGTCTCCTTTTGGTTTGTAATTAAGTATAATTTTTGGAATCCGATCATCTTTCATTCTGTGAACATCTTGTTTCCAGTTTTTTCTAGATTCTTTTATTTTATCTAAAAGTTTAAAAATATTTAGCTCATTTCTAATATCTTCACTTCTTCTTTTATCTGGAAGTTTCCAGCCAGCTACACTTATCAGAAATCTCATTTCAGCTGCGTCTATGATCTTCTCTGCTCTTTTAGTTAAAACCCATAATTCACTACCATACAATAGTAATGGGACAGCAACAGCTTTATAAAATTTTAGTTTTGTTTCCATTCTTGTGTTTTTAAATAAAATAATTATGCCCTGAAATGATTAATGTTGCAATATCCAACCTATAGATTCATGGCCACGAGGACATAAGCTCTCCATACATCGCTATCATGAGCTAATTTTTCCAATCATCCCCTGTATAATCTACTTCCCTCACATCATGGTTAATATTATTCTCCCACCTCATGCTTGGTCTACCAACTGGGTGTTTTCCCTCTGGTTTTCCTACAAGAAGCTTCCATGCAAGTCTTTAATTCCCCATTTGTGCCACATGTCCTGCCCTTCGTAGTCTACAAGACTTAATTATTGTTCAAATACTGTAACACTAATTTGCGTGTTTTTATTCGAATTAATGTAGATGAATTTAGTAATCTATAAATATAGGCACAAAATAAAAAAATAAAAAACTGACGTGATTTTGACATAATTCCCATTGTTTATTCTCAATGTCCATATGTTAAATATATTTTGTTGTTATCTTATGTAAATCTCTGCAACTTCCACACTTAGTTTATTTGTTCTCTATCCATTTTACAATGTTACAGAACTAAATCGATAATAAAGCATAGAATTACGAAATAAATAGGGTTTACTCTACCTGTATTTTCCATCGGGCTCCCTTAGCAGCCTGGCATTAGCTATGTCATTGTATCCATATCCCAAGTTCCTTTCTATCGTCCTCTTTGTCTTGGTCTTCTCATCTTCCAGTTCCTCTCCAGTTTTCATTGTCTCTTCTTCCATCGCACTTGGCAGTATTGTTACTGATTCTGTGGTCGTTGTTGTAGAGTCACCTGTTGCCAGGCAACTACACACCGCCAAGAAACATGCTACCACCTGAAAAAAATATATATCCATTAGACTTTAATAATAATAATAATAATAATAATAATAATAATAATAATAATAATAATAATAATAATAATAATACCGACAAATGCTTAATTTTTTTAAGTAGGACTTAGATGATTAGAAAAGCATTAAACATTAGAAGATGTGCTTACTTACTTACTCACTGGCACTATCGAAACCATAGGTTCATGGCCGCGCGGACATAAGCTCTCCATACGTACCTATCCTGAGCTAATGTTTTCAAATCATTCCCTGTATAATCTACTTCCCTCAAATCATAGTTAATGTTATTCTCCCACCTCATTCTTGGTCTACCAACTGGGCGTTTTCCCTCTGGCTTTCCTACAATAAGCTTCCATGCACGTATTTCATCCCGCATTAGAGCCACATGTTCTGCCCATCGCAGTCTACGAGACTTAACTGTTCTTATTATATCTGGCTTCCTATAAAGACCATGTAGTTCATTGTTATGTAGTCTTCTCCATTCACCTGTCTGTTCATCTCTCTTTGGTTCAAATATTTTCTTAAGAACTTTATTCTCAAATACTTGTAATCTTCTTTCCTCCCTTAAAGTAAGAGTCCATGTTTCACATCCATATAATATAACTGGTAGAATAATAGTTTTATATATTTTCAGTTTAACATCTTTTGAAAGGAGTTGGGACGTCGAGAGTCTCTGTAATACACAATAGCCTGCATTTCCAGAATTGAGCCTATGTTTAATTTCTTTGTGCATCTCATTCCTACTTGTGATTATTGTTCCTAGGTATTTGAATTCAGCCACTTCCTCAAAATTTCCCTCATTTGTCATTAGCTGTCCATTTCCATTATATAGTATATTTCTATCTGTGAACATATGTTTAGTTTTATAAAATGTAAAATCTGAAGGTGAAAAGTAAGATCTAAGGACACTAACAAGTGAAGGAAGTCAGTGGAAGAGGCGAAGGTCCTCATTGGACTGTACTACCAGTTCAGAAGAAGAACGCTCATTTCAGGAATTCTATATCGTGATGGAAAAATAAATAATTGAAAGAAGAGTGCAGGGGGCATATTGCGACACGTATGGAATGAAATGTGAAAATATCTGATTAGACAAATGAGGGCAGATTTAAATGGCGTGCGAATACTTTCTCAAGAACAAGTGAAGGGAGCTGCGTGACCCCTACATAAATATTCCTGTGTTTTGCGTTAGTGTCGCAGAATGAAAGTCATTTGTTGTTCTTTTTTCTCCCATTGTCACTCGAAGGAAGTCTCCACAAAACATGGCTTACCTTTCCTTTCTCACAACATCCTTATACATTACTTTAATGTGCTGTTATTTATGATACAAGAATTCAATGCTTACTTTTACGAATTGTTTATTTATTTTTTATTTCCTTTCGCCTTTATTTCTTCACCTTGTCCTCTTTAATATATTTGCCAAAAATAGATAAAGACACACCGATTGAAGATATCAGTGTTTAGTATTTTATTTAACAACTAGGGTCGTTACGTCATTAGAGTCTGAACTGAAATTGAGAAGAAAAAGACTGATCAATTTTCTCAGACGTCAGAGGAAGTCCCAGTGACCCTGGAGCTTTAAGGTCTTGTACATGCATGCAAAGTGTTCTGTCCAAGAGCAAGTCTTTCACTGCAAACTCAGCATTCTCCACTCTTGCCTTAACTCAACTTTCCATTCTGTATCCGTATACAAACCATTTATTTTAATACTGTCTATCATCTGGTGTCTTGTAAATAATAGTAATAATAATAATAATAATAATAATAATAATAATAATAATAATAATAATAATAATATAAATTGGGACTGGAAGTAAACATCAATAGAACTAAGGAGCCTATATATTACCATTACACATAGAAATACATTATATAATAGAAATGGACAGTTAAGACAAATGAGGACAATTTTGAAGAAGTGGCTCATTCCAAATACATACGAACAATAATTACAAACAGGAATGAGATGCACATAAATTGAACATAGACTTAATTCTGGAAATGCGTGCTATTATGCATTACAGGGACTCTTGTCGTCCCAACTTCTTTAAAAAAACGTTAAACTGAAAATATATAAAACCGTTATTCTACCAGTTACATGGATGTGAAATATGGACTCCTACTTTAAGGGAGGAGACAATATTACGAGTATTTGAGAATAAAGTTCTTAAGAAATTTTTGTACCAAACAGTGATGAATAGACAGGCAAATGGAGAAGACTACATAACAGCTACATGATCTTTATAGGAAACCAGATGTAATAAGAAGAGGTAATATCATAGACTGCGCTAGGCAAGACATGTGACATGAATGGGGGATGAAAGAGGGGCATGGAAGCTTCTTGTAAGAAAACCAAACGGAAAACGTCCAGCTGATAAAGCAGAAATGAGGCGGGAGAATAACAGTGACCGTGATTTGATGGAGGTGGATTATAAAGGGATGATTAGAAAACATTAACTGATGACAGGGATGTACGGAGAGGTTATGTCCCAAGATCATTAACCTACGGGTATGATAGTATCAGCGAGTTAGTTGGTTAGTTAATAATAATAATAATAATAATAATAATAATAATAATAATAATAATAATAATAATAATAATAATAATAATAATAATAATAATAATAATAATAATAATAATAATAATAACAATAATAATAATAATAATAATAATAATAATAATAATAATAATAATAAATAGAAGTCACGTTTAAGTATACAGATTTAGGTTACAATTTCGTAATTTTGATTGGTTGAAGCTATTAAATTTGATTGGCGGAACTTGCAATTAGGAACATGGCGTCTGTTTGCCAGCTGTGAAACAAAGCCATGTGACGCGACACAATTTGAGGTTATGTGTCATCAAGTTGACAAATGAAGTTGTTTCAGGTTAGTGGGACCGGACTGACTCTGCATTTTATATTAAAACCATGTTCGTGCTCTTATCCCATTGTTATGTGGTTATAATAATTGTCATTGTTGTGTCTCTTATGTCCTTATGCCAGTGGCGGCTAGTGCGGTGCCAAATTTATGTAGCAGTCATTTAGCTACCTGTCTGCCAGCTGGTACAGGTGGTAGCATGCCTGAGTTCGATACCCGGCTGGATTGAAAATTATAAATGTTAAATTAATTTAATTGCACAATTTTCAATCTCGGGGCCAGAAGAGGTTGTGGTGTACAGTTTTTAATCACTAGATTGCACATCAGATTCCTGCATTAAATTGCAAACCTCTCCACTGTACATATGTTGAGAAGGCATGTGGCACTGTTGATAGCGATTCGTCCGTCGGATGGGCACGTTATGTTCTGGCGGTCTCCTTCGTGATTTTCGATATGAATAGGCTACATGCCGGCACCGGGTTTCACCTTCTCCCTTCTCTTCCTCATCATCCCTCATACAACACACTTTACACTACACTCATCCTACTCTCCTACAAGAATACATAATATACATAAAGTGGTCTGCCGAAAGTGGTGCGTAAAAATTGAAAATACGCCACATTAACGCCATCTATCCGCCTTGTTGCGAATAAAATGACGTGAAGTGCACTGGGTAGTATTAGAACACACACACACACACTTCTCACACTCATTTAGGTCACTTTAATTTTCTCAAATCTTGTAAACTGGATTAGATTTATTTGTACTGAGAAAACAAAAAACATGCGTTATATTCTAGAAACTTAAGTGGAAGTAACTTCATACATAGATTTACATACTATGCCCTGAGTTTGATTCTCGGTCAGACCATATTAATTTTTCCTTAAAGGTACGAATGTGTCTAAATGGCTCAAAGAGTAGGATGCGTGTAGGCAAACATTTTTCAGACACTCTTGAAATCCAGAATGGGTTGAAGCAAGGAGATGCACTATCTCCTCTACTATTTAATTTTGTACTAGAGCATGCCATTAAATCTTTAGAGAATGAGGAAGGCTTACAACTGAATGGTATTAATAAGCTGTTAGTTTATGCTGATGATGTAGTACTACTGGCCGATAGCGAGGAGATACTAAAGGACAACACGCACACACTATTGAGTAACACTAAGGAATTAGGACTGGAAGTAAATGTCAGTAAAACTAAATATATGGTCACACGTAGAAATTCAGTATATAATGGAAATGGACAGCTAATGACAAATGAGGGAAATTTTGAGGAATTGGCTGAATTCAAATACCTAGGAACAATAATCACAAATAGGAATGAGATGCACAAAGAAATTAAACATAGGCTCAATTCTGGAAATGCATGCTATTGTGCATTGCAGAGACTTTTGATGTCCCAACTCCTTTCTAAAAACGTTAAACTGAAAATATATAAAACTATTATTCTACCAGTTATATTATATGGGTGCGAAACATGGACTCTTACTTTAAGGGAGGAAAGGAGATTACGAGTATTTGAGAATAAAGTTCTTAGGAAAATTTTTGGACCAAAGAGAGATGAACAGACAGGTGAATGGAGAAGACTACATAACAATGAACTACATGGTCTTTATAGGAAGCCAGATATAATAACAGTTAAGTCTCGTAGACTGCGATGGGCAGGACATGTTGCGCGTATGGGGAATGAAAGAGGGGCATGGAAACTTCCTTTAGGAAAACCATTGACCCGACCGGATTTGATCCCACCATCCGCGGGACTAGAGGTATGGAACATAACCATTAGACCACCGCGGCCGACACCTATACCTATAAGTAACTTTATTTGCTAGTTGTGTACGTGATTTTTGTTAACAATTTACTAAATTAAGAATAAAATGTTTTATGGACTAGTTTGTTTACCGTTATTGCATCTATGTAGTGTGTTTGCCTCTTACATAACGGGCACAGATTCGATCCCCAATCGAGACAAGTTTTCTGATTAGTGGCTTTTTTACAAGCTTTGTATTACCTTGACCTGCATCTTTCTATCTATGTAAAGAATTCTTTCAATGCGATTTTCACCCACTTATAAACATTGGATCGAGTTGAAACTTTGTATACTTGTAAAGGACCAATGACAATACAATAATTTCACAAATTTTTCTAAGATCCTGGCCAGGATCATGAGGACATCGAAAAAATAAGACCGGTACAATATGTTGCGGACGTATCAACTTTTTAGTCCATCATTGTAAGAAATTACTATTATATCCTCTGGTAGCTCAGTTGATGGAGCGGTGGACTGTGGTGGTACATAATTTCATTAATCCATAAGCCGCTGGTTCAAATCCGGCCCGGAAGATTTTTTTTTAGCTCATACTACAATAGTATCGAATTTAAAGATATTTACATTTTTATCTTAATCTGCAAAATATTATTTATTTTGGAGTGTTTTCTGACTGTAAGACAAATTTCAGGAAATTAAGGCCAAAATAGTCTCCTTCGCCATTTGGGCATCATAATCACCCTCCCTCAAAATATCAGGGGTTGCCGGACACTTGACACTTTTCCGATTGAGGGTCTTTCCACTTTTCAGCGGTTGCCCCTTTACCAGCCGGCTGCTGGCCCTTCACATCCACATGTGTCAATCACAGAGGTAGATGATCAACAGCCAGTGTAGGGGTGACATGTGGTTAGCATGTCGAGTCCCCCAGCCATTATAGCTGGTTCCTCAACCTGGGGCCGCTACTTATTGTAGCTACCCAATTGCCTCACGATGTTGGGTGGGCACCGGTCCCATACTGGCCGAAATACCATGAGAAAATTTCTTCCCCCATGGAGACTCGAACCAGCGCAAGTCTCGTAGCTCTGCGCCAAGGCTTCCTACCTTAACCGCTCGGCTACGGCGCGGGACTACTTGACACTTTTAAGTCAGTTAAAAGGTAAAGGTAAACTCATCTCACTACAGATCATAGGAGACACTTGGGGTTGTTAGCCCTGTGCGATGGCCGTCTTTATCCCCAGAACAAAAACCTGGTACAGCGAAAGCAGCTTTTACAAGGAGCGATTCAGACCAAATTGACAAATTTAATATCTAAGTAAAACAAACTAAGTTCACCGCTGTGGTCTCGAGGTAGCGTGCTGCCTTGTCACACAGAGGGCCCGGGTTCGATCCCCGGTCGGGGCAGTTTTTCTGGGTGAGGTGTTTATCGGTGTTTTTCCTCACCTGTAAGACAAATGTCAGGAAAACTTTAAGGCCCAAACGGTCCCCGAAATCATATGGCCATCATCATCCTTATCATTATCATTATCATCATCATCCTTCACCTACAATTCCCTAGTAAAGCTGCAAGCATAGCATGAAAATGCTATGATTACAGTGAAGGACCTGCCCTCAGGCAGAATTACTATGGATGGATGGATTATTATATAATCCTTTTCATTCCGCATATAGTGAGGAGAAGTATGGAAGCTAGAGGTTTGAGGGAAGAACATACTTTAGACAGAATCCTCTGGCGACAAATTACTTTGGGTTGAAGAAGAACCTTTGTAGTGTGGAATATTAAAAAGAATATTATTGTTATTGTTATTATTATTATTATTATTATTATTATTATTATTATTATAATATGTAAATAAGATGAGAGATTAAAACAATAAATTATGATTGGAAATTTAATAAGCACATGCGAAATGAAGATCTTAAGAACTATTCAGGGGAAAACATTATTTGATAAAATACACAACACAGAAATTAGGGATAAATGTCATATTCAAGACATAACCAAATTTATTAAAGATAGACGAAAATGTTGGAAGGGTCATATAGAAAGAATAGAAGAAAACCGGCTTGCAAAAAAGAGCTAAAGAAGATAGACCAATGGACGGGAGAAGAACAAGAGGAAGACCAGCCAAGAGGTGGACAGACAGTGAATGCACATCCAATACGTCTTTCTCCGAGGAGTGATTTTGGAAATAAACACGATGAAAATCATATAAATTAAGTTTAAGAAGAAGAAGAAGAAGAAATTTATTTACGTTAGACTGTTCCAAAAATATTTTTTAAGAAGGAGTTGTAATACTTAGCGCCGAATTTCGGATTACATAAACATTTCTAAACAAATTTGCAAATATGAAAAATGGGGACTTCGTATAAGTATAGAGAAAACTAAAATACCTGTGTATAGGAGAAGAAATGGAAAATATAAATTTCAACAATGGAGAAGAACTAAAATCTAGTATTGAATGCACTTATTTAGGAACAAAATTAGACCATTCAGGCGATAACACAGTGGAAATTAAAAATAGAATCGCACAAACAAAACAAGCAATAAATGCTTTAAACTCTGTTTGGTGGAGCATAAATATTAGATAAAATAGAATATTACAAATATATCAAACCATAATTCAGAGCATTTTAACATATGGTGCTGAAGTCTGGCAAATTCCTACCAGGGAAGTGGAAAGAATTTTAAGTACAGCAATGGATGTTTTAAGAAGATCAGCTGGAAAATCTACAATAGATAGAATACGAAATAAAGAAATAAGGGAAATTATGGGTGTACAAGAGGAGCCGGACATCATAGATATTATAGAAAAGAAAATATTACAGTGGTATGGCCATGACAAAAGAATGCCAGAACAAAGTTTGACTAAAATTGTTATGGAATCGATCCCAATGGAAAGGAGCAAGAGAGGAAGACCGAAGAAAACTTGGATAGAAGGGGCACAAGCAACTATGAATATCAGAGGATTGGAGGAAGATCAATGGATGGGCAGAGAGGAATGGCGTTTGGTTTCCGGAAGACGGCGGCAGCTGCCATGATACCGGATGATGATGATGATGATAATTCCAGTATCTGCATGCACATAACGTTGAGTATTTATAAATAAAACCGTTTTTCTTCTAACTTCCCCATATTAACTAAATGACAGTTGATTGCCGCGACACTTGCATTTTGGTAACCATGACAACGGGAGAGAGAAGAAGAAGAGAGCGTGTACTCACCAGGACGTTCATGACGCGCAGGTTGAATGAAGATACTAGCGGATGCATGAGGATCAGATGCTGTTATATACGGTAATGCGCTTTCTCCCTGTCATATGGTTAACATGAAACATGTAATGTGCAAAATTGGAATAACGTCACGGTTGTTAGTCATCTTCTAGCCCCTGGCCATACTCTACCTGCGCGCAGTTCTAATTGTGACTATCGTAATGAAAATAATCTAATATATAAAAATGAATGTTTGTTTGTTTGTTTGTTCGTACTTTATGCGCGGCCGTACCGTTGATCCGATTGTGATGGGATGAACATAGGCTATAAGAGAGTTGTGATACTCAACTCCAACACCCTTAAAAATCGCCCTTTGTAGTGCAAACATGAAAAAGTAGCTCTTTGGACGCTGAAATAGCTTACGCTGCCTAAACCATAACAAATACACAAAATTAATGTACACAGAATTGAATATCTCAAAAAGCTCTACAAAAAAGTCCGCGATAGGATATGTTTATCTCTTACGGATAACTCACAATAGCCATTTTTGTATTTCATTGATGCCAAGAAGATCGAGACAAGTACGTAGATTCCTGTGCAAGCATAGCAGCACATGGCGGGTATTCTTTTACGGATAACTCACAATAACGAATTTTGTCAATTAGCTCATTTATGCCAAGAAGATCGAGATAAGTAGATTCCCGGGCAACACCGGGTAATCAGCACGGCGAATCTTAAAATAATTAAAATATACATTTATAATTATTTTTCATTTGGCTTACTCAACTAATCATAAGAAGTAGATTAATTTTTGTCTTTCAGCTCATTTATGCCAAGAAGATCGGGATGAGTAGATTTCCGGAAAACGCCGGGTAAACAGTACAGGGTATCTAAAAATAAACACAATATAAATATTTCCATTCACTTATTTAACTAAACATAAAACACATTAATTTTCGTACTTTAGTTCATTTATGTCAAGAAGATCGGGATAAGTAGATTCCCGGGCAACGCCGGGTAATCAGCACGGGGTATCTAAAAAATATAAATTGATAATTATTTCTCCTTCTATCCAACTAAACATAAAAGCACATTAATTTTCATGTATTTAGGCGTAACAGCGCACGCCGGGGATTAGCTTGTTATCAATAAAACTAAATTCATGATCACACACATAGAAATACATTGTGTGATGGGAAATTTTAAAGAAATGACTGAATTCAAATACCTAACAAACAAACTAACTCACTGGAACTATCGAATCCGTTTCATGGCCGCGCGGACATAAGCTCTCCATACATCCCTATCCTGAGCTAATGTTTTTCAATCATTCCCTGTATAATCTACTTCCCTCAAATCATAGTTAATGTTATTCTCCTACCTCATTCTTGGTCTATCAACTGGACGTTTTCCCGCTGGTTTTCCTACAAGAAGCTTCCATGCATGTATTTCATCCCCCATACGTGCCACATGTCCTACCCTTCGCAATCTACTAGACTTAACTGTTCTTATTATATCTAACTTCCTATAAAGAGCAAGTAGTTCACTGTTATGTAGTCTTCTCCGTTCACCTGTCTGTTCATTTCTCTTTGGTCCAAAAATTTTCCTAAAAAGTTTATTCTCAAATACTCGTAATCTCCTTTTCACTCTTAAATTACGAGTCCATGTTTCTTATAGTAATATTGTTAGTAGATATGAAATTGTGTAAGCGATGTAACGGTTGCGTTTAATTTAGCATAACGGATGGTGTGTGTGCGCGCATTATAGAAAACTGCTGCAGGAAGTAATTCCATGATGACTTTACAAACTCATTCTACCTATTTCCTCCCAGTTATACAGCTTCCAATTTTGTGATAAACAATTCAATCATAGACCAAGTTGAGAATTTTAATTATTTGGGATGTCATTTAGGTAATATTAGAAATTTAGATAAACACACTAAAATACAACGATTCAATTATCTATGTGGCACAATTAAACGCACGTTACTGAATAAAACTAGAAAAGAAACTATTTTGAAGTTTTACAAAGTATTGGCAGTTCCATCTCTTATCTATGGATGTGAAACCTGGACATTAACAAAGGCAGATAGTAAACAAATAGAGGCTGCTGAAATGAAGATGTTGAGAGCAATAGCAGGATACCAAAGGACCGATAAAAAGAAAAACGAAGATATAAGAACAGAACTTAATATATTTAATCTCTGTGAAAGAATAAAATATTATCAAAATGCTTACCTTCAGCACGTATTACGAATGAATGAACAGCGCATACCAAGAAGAATGTATAATTATAAACCAAAAGGGAGAAGAATGTTGGGAAGACCATTGAAGAGATGGAAGGACCAATTCGACCCATAATGAGATCGGAACAGGCCATTGGGCTTAATCCTTGTTGATGATGAAGTTTGTGGCATTTGTTAGGACTATTTAACGAATAAAATTAAGCTGTTTACTCAAAAGTCATTATTCAAATATTCATTCATAGTGTTATGCCCAAGAGCAGGTCTCTCACTGCAAACTCAGCATTCTCCACTCTTTCCTTAACTCAGCTTTCCTTTTTGTATCCGCATACAAACCATTTATTTTAATATTGTCTATTTTCTGATATCTTTTTCTGTCTCTAACTTTCTTTCCGTCGACCATTCCTTCTAGAGCATCGGTCAGCAGGCAGTTTCTTCTTAGCCAGTGGTCAATCAATTTATTTTCCTCTTCTTTATGCGCTCCAGAATTGTTCTTCCTTCACCCACTCTGTAGAGCACATCTTTGTTTTTTTTATTTTGTCTGTCCATTTTATACGTTCCATCCTTCTCCAATATCCACATCTCAAACGCTACCACTCACTTTTCCACAGTCCGTCGTAATGTCCAAGTCTCTGCACCATACAATGCTATACTCCACACAAAGCACTTCTCTTGCCTCCGCCGTAATTCTTTTGGCAAATGTCCACAGAAAATGCTTCTCTTCTTGTTGAAAGCTTCTTTTGCCATTGCTATCCTCTGCTTTACTTCTTGACCGCAGTTCATGTTACTACTGATAGTACAACCCAAGTATTTGAAGCTCTCCACTTGCTCAATGGCCTCATCTTTAATCCTCATGTTTACCTTCCTTGCTTTCTTTCCTATTATTTAAATATAGTTACCGGTATTTTAAAATATTTATATATTTAATGTAAACGGCGATGTTTGAAAAAAAAATCAGAAATGTGAAGTTATGTATATTCACTGCAACTTGATCATATTATTTATTGCCAAAGAGGATCACAATACTGTAAGAATGCACTCTAGTGGAGAAATAATGAAACACATCAAACTGTATATTCGTATAATCAACATTATTGGTTAATTAATTTTTTTAGTAAACAACTCTTAGGAATCTTTTCATTATTTGCTATATTCGATGTATTTGTTGGAGAAAAATAATGCTCTGACCTGTTCAGAATACTAAAAGGAGGAGCTTTCTTTATCACAAAAGCAGGAGCTGATAAAATAAATCGATAAAGAGCGAAGTGAAACACGATTGTTATTGGTTGTAAAACAAAATTCATTGAAACGTGATTGGTCATTGACTAGCATTTGGAACATGAGGTAAATAGTGTACACTATTTCCAAGCTCACCTCTGTTTACAACGGTCATTTATTCATACGCAGCTAAGTTTCTCCATTTTTGAGAGTAAAAAATTCTGACGAGAGAACTATCAAACATTTCATAATAAAATCTGCCCTGAAATTTCTTCCAGAAGGTTGTGATGTACAAAGCCCGTGTTCAAAAAATAACTACCGCTTTTAACAGCAAGGCACAGAAATTAAAGAAGCGAGAATAACTGGCAGAAATGCACGCTATTTTGTATAACATGGGCTCTTTTCGTCCCAACTTCTCTAAAAAATAACGTTAAACTGAAAATATATAAAACTATTATTCTCCCAGTTATATTATATGTATGCGAAACATGGACTCTTACTTTAAGGGAGGAGCAAAATGACGAGTATTTGAGAATAAAGTTCTTAGGTAAAATAAGAAATGAATTCCTTTGGAGAGAAATGAATGTCACCACATATGTTGTTAAGAGGATTGAAAATCAAACACTTAAATGGTATGGCCATGTACAAATAATGGAAAATGAAAGATGGCCAAAAAATATATACCAGTGGTCACCCCCTGGAAGAAATAAACATGGCAGACCAAGATGGAAATGGAAAACCTACGTCAGAACAATAATGGATGATAGGAATTTGGAAGAGGGAGATTAGAATGATAGAGATAAATGGAAACTGAAGACGGCAAACCTATAAGTGGGGGAAAACCGAAGAAGAGAAAAAGAGAGGTAAATTTTTGGATCAAAAGAGAGATGAACAGACAGGTGAATTGAGAAAACTGCAAACAGTGAGCTACATGATCTTTATAGGAAACTAGATATAATAAGAACAGTTAAGTCTCGTAGATTGTATTGAACAGGACATGTGGCACGAATGAGGAACATAAGAGGGACGTGTAAACTTCATTATAGGAAAACTAGAGGGAAAACTTCCAGTTGGTAGACCAAAAATGAGGTGAGATAATAATATTAACGATGATTTGAGGGAAGTACATAATACAGGGGATGATTGGAAAGATAGCTCAGGATAGGGATGTATGGAGAGCTCAGGATAGGGGTGAACCAGAGATTTGATAATGCAGGAGAGTTACTTAGCGTTTAGGAGGAAAACATGTAAGTTGACAAGAAAGAAATCATACGACATCAGAAATGAATTAATATACAGTTTTATGTGTTTCATTTTTTCTCCACTAGAGAGCATTCTTATAATATTGCCTTCCTTTGACAATAAATAGTATGATCTGGTTGCAGTGATAAACAAAAGAAGCAGATGAAGCGTACATATCGTTTCTCATTTGTTTTCAAACATCGCCGTTTACATTAAATATATAAATATTTTAAAATAACTATATTTAAATAATGATTTGTGAGTAAACAGCTTAATTTTATTCGTTAAATAGTCCTAACAAATGCCACTCTTGATTTCCAAATTCTCTAGATAAATTGACTCCTCACTTCGTGAGTCGTGATTTTGTCGATAATTTGGAAATCACTCGTGGCATTACTTATGACAAGAAATGATTGTAGGTAATTTAATATAGCATTTAGCTGGGTTCAATTAGACATTACCGGTATGTTCACAGTAATTGGTAAACAAGGATGATGCGAATAAATTATGTTCACTTTTACTCTTGATAAATGTTCTCATCCGATAGAAAGTTACTGCGTGCAGTAACCACATATATCACATTTCACAATCAAAACTAAGCGAGTACATTCTTACAATCAATGTTATGGTATTTTAATGGGGATATGGAATACATTCATATTGTAGCTAACTTATTCACGCTATCGAACCCGTAGCTTCATGGCCGCGCGGACATAAGCTCTCCATACATTGCTATCCTGAGATATTTAATGTTATTCTCATTCTTGCCCTACCTGCTAGGCACTTATACTCTCGTTTTCATGCCCCTCTTTCATTCCCTAAACTTGTCACTTGTCCTGCCCATCCCACTCTAAGAGACTTAACTGTTCTTATTATATCTGGTTTCCTCTAAATATCATGTAGCTCACTGTTATGTAGCTTTCTCCATTCACCTGTCTGTTGATCTCTCTTTGGTCCAAAAATTTTCCTAAGAACTTTATTCTCAAATACTCGTAATCTCCTTTCCTCCCTTAAAGTAAGAGTCCATGTTTCACACCCATATAATATAACTGGTAGAATAATAGTTTTATATATTTTTAGTTTAACGTTTTTACAAAGAAGTTGGGATGACAAGAGTCCCTGTAATACATAATAACATACATTTCCAGAATTGAGCCTATGTTTAATTTAACTGTGCATCTCATTCCTGTTTGTAATTATTGTCCTAGATATTTGAATTTAGCGAATTCTTCAAAATTTCCCTCATTTGTCATTAATTATCCATTTTCATTATATATATATATATATATATATATACACATGAAAAGAAAAATGAATGCTTGAGTCGGGATTTGAATCCGAGTCTCTAAACTCTGTATGTTTAGCGCTCTAACCAAC